>VZTX01005519.1:70594-481413 GCA_013400915.1 Pardalotus punctatus
ACTGGGTTTTCTGTCCACTCTTATGCCTGCTTTGCTGCATAATTAACATTAGAGACTCTTCAGTCAGACACTGACACTGCTACATACCTGCCCGAGAGGTGCAATCTATGAATAATTGTGTGTGATACCCACGTTTTTTTGGACTGAACTCAGATTTTCTTTATCTTTTCAGATTTCTGTCTTACAAGATTTTCAGAAAAATAATAGCCAGTAAGAAAATGGGCAGAACAGAGGAAACTAGAGCTGCACCTTGGGCCAAACCCCCCCACTAATTTCATGCTGACCTTATACGCTAATACTAAAATATATTAATATACTGTAACAGGTGTTTTTCTTACAGCTTGCTGTTTTATATGATGGCAGTGGGTGAACTAATTTAAATAATTTTTATTTACAGAAAGCAGACAGTATTCCATATTCACCTCCTCAAAATTTCAATTTTCTAGGCTCACAGTGACCCAATTTTTTAGTTGATACATATTTTAATAGCTAAAATATAGAAGAACATATTTTGCAGAACTGTTTTACTAAAATTCAAAAAGTTACCCTTCTCTTAAATTCTAGCTGTACAAAAGTGTGAGAGCTTTCTCTTTGTCTGCATTTTTAAAAGCATTCCTGAAAAGTTCTTTTACTTCAGAGATAAACCTAATGCTTCTTCAAAAATGTCAGCACTTTTTCTATTAAAGTTATCACACTTATTCTAGACATTGTGCACACATACTGTCATTACAGAGCTGATAAAACCTTAAGTCTTATTTCACTGTTGAAATTTACTATTTCTGAAGCTTTGAATTTGTTTTCAATCTACTTGCTTAAGGAAATAAAGTTATCTATTTGCTGATATCTATTAGCTCCCACCTAATTTTTCTTGAGGCATTGGGGCATTCATTAATTTGCCTCAGGTTTGATAATTACTCTCAAATATATTGAATTAGCCAAATTTTTATGCAAAGAAACATAGAAAGAGAGCATATATTTTAGCGTAGATCAGATGAACTACATTTGCCCTAGAAGAAAGGCAGAATCCTCAATCTTCTCTGGCTCTTAAATACTTGATAGTTGATAGTATTTCAGTCACAGGAAAAGCCATCAGCCCAGATATCCTTTTAGACACCAGATATTACAGTCATGGGCCAATATAGGAACTATGTTCTCACAATCCTGTTCCTCATAAGCAAAATATTAGAGGCAATTCTTATTTTCCAGCCATTTACTGTAAGTCCAGAGCCAAGGATAGAACATTTCGCTCAACTACATTGGATTCCCAGGCTTCCCCTTCAATGCAGGGCCATGGCATTCCTCTGGCTTGATAATTAAACTGTAAAATGACTATATACAACTTTATTACTCTGCTTGATCATAAAGTAACACAAATCAGACCGAGAGATTAATTATTGTATAACTTCAGGTATTAAAGGATGATTTCTAATCTAAATATCAAGACTTCTGCATAATACATTTAAAGAACAGAAGAATGTAGGGCAGCATCAGTACTATAAGAACAACAAAAAAACCCAAAATATGGAAAATTAGCATTTGGAATACTCTAAACATATACACAGACTTTAAAAAAACAGTAGGTTTATGAGGCATTGAGCCCCAGAACTTCACATCCCAAGGACCATTTGAACAAAATTCTTTGCTGAGTTCATTAAAAGAGACATTGAAGATAATTCATTCCCATTTCATCAATTACTGTGTGATTTTGAATCACTGTGGCATTTAAGACCATTGTAGATGTTGACTTGCATTAACTTTTGCTAGGAGATTTTCATGTCATATATATCTATAACTTCTTGAACTGCCTTTGGCATTCTCTGTTCTCAGATTTATTTTTTCTTCTAGTTTAAATAGATCAGAAAGATTATATGATATCTTTTGAATTAAAACAACTTCCCATGCCCTCCTGAGGAAAATTAAAAATGATTTGAGCATTACCACACACTTCTCACATGGTCTTTTTGCAATTTAAAACTTTTTGGCCCCCAGAGTAATGTAGATAACAGTTTTTCTGTAAAATAAAGTCTGGTCTTGCACAGATTAGAATTTTACTTCTGACTTCAATAGGATCATTAGAAAATCTTTTTCATGACCCACATTGGAGATAGGTTAAGGTATGATAGCTTTCTCTCAGCCTTTTGTGAAGTTTCTAGGACATGGATATTTAGGCTTAGGCCTGGAAGCCTAGTTCAATATTCTGTATTTATTTCACTCTCATGCCAATTAGCTCTGTAATCTGCAATTCCAAAGTCAAAATCACGGGCATTGAGACACAGGACCCCCACCCATTACACAAGAGTTAGCCTGAGGAGGGCCAGAACATGAGGATACCTATTTCTTTATAGGGATTTGGGATTTTTGCCACTGTTGTGTTTCTCTAACCCTGCCTGGATCATATCCTGCTGCTTACTGCAAAGTACAGGAGGCCTTTAATGCTGAGTAGATCGCTTGTGTCCTCCCAAGGACTGCTGAGGCAGCCACTAGAAAACGCACACCATTAACTTCACCCAGATACTTCCAATTTTCCCCTTGTAATATTCCCAGAAAAGACCACTTAGTTTATATTGAGTGAGCAGTTACTCAGAGTAAAAATTATTTATTTTTCTGTAAATCTTTGCTCCAAACAATTCAGTCTTACAAAGAGGTATTTCCAATCAAAAATTAATGTTTTCATCACGTAGTTAGAATGAGCTTGTAGAAATTTTAACTTCACCAGCTTATGGTGTAAATACTTATGGGTTAATATTTCTACATAATGAGGTTCATACACAGTATATTCACAAAGCAGACAGAAGTAGATATTAAATTTTAATTGGATAAATTTAAGACATCTTAATTTACGTGGCATGTAAAACTTATCCCTTGCTATTATTCTCCTTGCATAATCTTACAGTAAGTGAAAGCCTGAAAAATGCCTGTTAGAAATACTTCCTCCATGCTTGCACCTAAATTTAAAAGAAATATTGGCAAATTTGAGTTTTTAAAAAAAATTTATAAGTAGCTGGTAAGCTTTAACAAATAGTACTACTACTACTGAAGCCCACATTTAGAAGTAGGAGTTGTATTTTGGGGTAGTGCACAGCCAGGTACAGAAACAGATTTTGTCTTAATTTCTTCAGTGAGCTTTGAAAACTGTTAAGAGTACATTAATAGCAAAAACTCTCTTGTGTAGAAAATGTAGTGTTTAAAATTCAAGGAAGAAGCAAAATGAATAATTTCCTTTTACAAACAAAATAGATTTGTTTGTTTTACAACATCTCTCTAAGCTTTGGCTCTCTAATGTTGTGTCATATCCTGCTACAGAAAATAACAGGACAAACCAACCCATAAACAGATGTATCCATGTGGTACACATTCACAGCACAACACAATTCCATTTGGGCTGGAAAAACCATTTTTTCTAGCAAAGCAGAGTTTAAGTGTTATGTCATCAAGTACTTTAGTCTTGCTCAGATCACACAGCAGGTAAGGCTTAAGAAACAAAACTGCACAGAGGTGATGACAAAACGATGATCCGTACATTCATGAGCACTGGCATCTTCAGGCAAACTCAACATGGACAGGAGAAAGTGGCACTTTTCCAGGATCCACTTCTTTCATGAGGAAATGTGGGAAAGGTCCAGTCGCCATGCCACCTTCTCTTTGAGGAAAACAAGTCAACCTTCTCCCAGCATTTCAGGTTTATCTCTAGGACTACACAACAGCACTCCAATTTGTTTGGCTGGACTGTTAGAGGGAGCTTGGTGCCTCACAGCTTTTCCTGGTCCTGCTTAGAACTGGGGCTTGCTGATTATACCCAGTGTATTTTTCTTACCCCTGTAATACCCACACGTGATACTCCCTCAACACATTGTTGATCCTAACTGCTTCTTGGTGTCTCAATAGCTCACTTGTTGAAGGCTTTTTTTTATTGATAGCTGAACATGGTGAAAAGTAAGCGTTTTTGGTCAGTTAAAAAACTCAATTCCAAATCCTATCAAACCATGTTTGTATTTTTTCAAAACAGCAGGAGACATCCCAGCCATAGGCTTACACATTTCCACTGTTCTACTGAAAATAAACTGGAAAATTGTACATGGTGCAGGACTAGCACAAGCCTGCCTGTTCTTGACAGACTCAGTTAATCCACCTGGCCTTTCAGACATTGACAGCACCATGTAAAGAAAATCAATTATACAAAATAATCAAATCCACTGTCTTCATCTCAGTTTTCTCATTAATTTAATCTAATTCTTGAGTATTGACATTATTCCGGGAATAATGGGAACAAAAGTGCTTCATTAAAGGCAGCACCTGGACATATTCAATAGTGTGGCAAGAGCTAACAAAGTTCTGACAAACGCAGAATCAACTGTTATGAATCAGCTGATAAGTGATACAACCAAAAAAATGTGCTTCTCAAAACAACCTCTACAGAAACAGTGGTTTGGGATGAAGGTGCCTTCATCCTGAAGTGCTTTGTCACCACAGGGGAAGATAAAGGTTAGAAGTGCCTTGAGCTCAGGCTGAGCTGAAGATGTTCAGGTAAAAGGTGCAGCCTGGCTGCTGTAACCAGGGATTCTTGAGATAACAGAGCCAGAGTGTTCAGATTGAGGTTGGGTAGGAGACCCCAATTTTGACAAGAATATGCTTTGATTTTGGCATGAGTAACCCTACAAGGCGTCAGATGAACATTAAAATAATTCATTAAGTTTCAGTTACTTCAGTGGAAAAAGCAGAAAGCAGTGAAAAGGAAGTTCACTTGACAAGTAAGGGCTTATGAAGAGGTGAAAAAATTTCAATCCAAGATGGGTCTAAAACAAAATAAAAACATCAAATACTTAATACAAAATGATTATATTTTATGCGTGACTTGCTACATTAATGTTCAAAGAATTTGCTGTGACTGGGCAACAAGATGCAACAAGGAAAGGCATGAACCTTAACTTTGAGCCATTTTATATGCTCATTATTTTCCACTCAAATAATCTGTAAGAGCTGCAGAGTATGTAGCCCCCAGGTCACTGAGTATTATTATAATAATTTAAAATGCAACTATTCATTCAGTACAAGAATGTAGACTTCCATGGACAAACACTTCTACCAGAAAGTAGACCTTGTATTAGAATGCTAATTGATTAATCATCTACTTTACACGTAATTTATAATAATTGGAAAACTTTATTTCCTAAAGAATTCTAAAGGTGGAGCACATTTTGTGGTGTTATTTTCATTCTTTCCATTACATCCACTGGGACACAGAATAATGAAATAGAATTGTTAGAGTAATTTCAAACCAATACTCTACTATTCGTGGATTTTGACAGTCCTAAACATTACTTTTACCTGTTACCCCATTAAAATGGGAAAATTTAAATCAATACAATAGATCAGTGGTTATTTTCTCACTCTTTCTTTGCCTTTTGCTTAGATACAAATTGTATTATTTGGCCTAATTTTCAGGTCCTTGCTCAATAATGCATTTATTCAGTACCCATTTGGTCAGTATTCCAAGCATTTTCAGTTACTTTAATATACCCAAAATAATATCCAGTAAGTGTCAATGTAATCAAGTTTAAAAGGGGGACATTTTGATTTATGATGCACCCCATTTTATGTATCAATACTTCAGTGTTAATGCTAATGTTGGCTTATTTGTAAGGGTTATGTGTTATTGTACAAGCAATTCAAGCATCAAAAAAAAAATCTCACATCCAGACTGCTGATCAGAATTTAAGATACCTCCAGGAATCCCTGGAATAGTAAAAGCTCAATTTTTTTTTCTTATTCTTAGCATCACAGCTCCGGAAAGCCATTACAGATTACAATGTTTTTTAATCAGTGCTGTGAATTCTACAATCATCCTCTGAGGTTGCAAACTGTAAGGAAAATGTACTAAAAAAACCCAACTTACCCAACATGGGCTCCAGTACAGATGCAGAGGACCGAGTGCACAGAGGAGTTAAATGATTTCTTACTGTGGGCATCTAGATTTTTGTGTCCAAGGATTCTTTTCTGAAAGCCGTTCTCTAAAACAATTTCATTACTCTTTACCAGCCTGAGGATGGAGTCAGCTGATTTTCCCAGCTGATGAATGGCTCTATTCAAAGACTTAAGCTTTGGGTTAATAATTGAGCCGTCCTTTCAGGGAGTAGCTTGAGGGCAGGAGGGTGGGTTTGGTGCCTCCGAGGTCCCACTGCTGCAGGGAGCACGAAGGGGACAAGGGCTTCCAGGAGCTGACAGGGCAGGTTTGTGCACGGGGACGGACTCACACCAGCCAGCTGATCCTAAACTGGATCACCCCTTGCTGAGGCTGCAACAGCCCCAGCAGAAAATTAATAAACGGAGAACCACAGGCACTCTGAAGAGCCAGTGTAAGCTTTACAATAAATCAGCATAAGTTTTAGTTTTATATTAATAGGTTTTGCTGACACTGATTTTTAGTGTTGTCATTTACATGCTTGTTGCCAGCAGCCACAGCCCAGGTGTTGCTTCAGGTGATCTGGAGTCCCTGTGACCACTGCTGCTCAGGGCTCTGTGGTGTGAAGAGAAGAGTGTGCCCTGCCCCAGGCTTTCAAATGCATCACCGTTGCCTTAGAGCCTTGAAATGCAGACAGGTGCCAAAAAATAATATTTTAAAGTGGGAATTTAGTGTTCTCCAGTTGGGTCCTGTGAAATGAAACAGGCAATAGTACATTGATGCTTTGTGTTTTCAAACAGAATATTTTCATTCTGTTTAAATTACAACTTGCAATTAGTGGGAACTTAAAATAGGTCTTTAAGAAGTAGGAGGAAAGAGATCCCTAGAAACCTGAGGACTTCTGATTCTGTGCATTAGATATAACCTGTGCTCGGTGTTCTACTGGGAATAACAATCAGCATTGTTTCTATGCCAGTTGCTTACAGAATTGTCTTTCAAGCTGTTTTCTCAGTTCTAATGCTACGAAAGGCCTCATGAGACCAAACTTGCTGATTCTCCCACATACAGCTGTTCTGTAACAGAAACAGTCGGTTTTTTTTTTCCACTGGGTTTCGAGCTTCTTTCTGCTTGACCGATGAATGAAAGATAAACAGTACATACTTCATGCAGTTAGACAGACTGTTCAAATGAGATGTGGGGGAACTGTCCCAGCGCAGGCACACTCAGCACGTTCTTGACTTATAATTGGATCAACATTCAACATGTGCAGGAAAGAATGGTTTTTACATTAATTTCTCCCGCCTACAGATGCAGTAACAAATAAGAGCTTTAGCAATAACAATAGAAAGGCGAACAACAGTAGAGAAATCAGCTCCATTTTTTGCCACGTAGAGATGTGTTTTTCCTCTCCTAGTCTGGGCCTCAGATCTTCCCATGTTCTGTAAGCTGGGGGGAGCTTCCAGTGTAGTCACAGCATGTACATGATGTTGAAATGGCCTCGTAGGACAACATGTCAGTAATAAGTTTTAAGAGAAAGCTAAGAAAAAGGACAAGGAATGAAGGTTTTAAACTAAAAGGAGGTAATTTCAGACTAGATAAAGAAGACATTTTTATGGCAGTGGTGAAACACTGGCACAGGTTTGCCCAGGGAGGTGAGGGATGCCCCATCCCTGGAAGTGTTCAAGGCTAGGCTGGATGGGGCTCTGAGCAGTCTGATATAGAAGATGATGTCCCTGCCCAGGGTAGGGGGGTTAGACTTGATGACCTTTAAAGGTGCCTTCCAACCAAAATAGTTCTATAATTCTGTGAAAAAGCAAACAACATATGCTTACTTCTGACATGAACTGAGACTAGCATGTTCTAGGAAGCAAAATCTGAGGGTTTTTACTTACAGAAGACCTCTCAGCCTTTGCCTTCCTCAACAATTATCAACCCTTTAATCCCAAAAAACAGCAACAGGAATTGAAACTGAAATAGTCAAAATCATCTTCTTTCCCCTCCTTCACACCTTGGACCAATAATACCACATTTTACTACTGATGACAGCATCAGGGAGGATTTGGTGTGTTTCTGTGTCCCCCCACCCCATCCACAATATTCTAGCTACAGAAAATTATTTCTGACAGCAGATCTTAAATTCTGCCAGAAGTTGTTTTTCCTAACACAGTCTTTGTTGGAAATCACATTGCCTAAGTGGTTTCTTTTATCTTAAATTTTGTGGAATGGTGTTTCCCCAGAGAAAGTGGTACTTTCGTCTCTCTGAAATCTGCCAACAGCTCCTGAAGGGAGAGGTCAGACAGGAAAGCAACATCTGCAAAACTAACACTTTTCATCTCTGGAAAGACTCGAACAATGTTACATAAAGGCGCCCAGAATATTTCCACATCAAATAGAGAACAAGGGTGGACGTTTCTACCCTTGGCAGGTGGGATGTTACAACTGCAAGAAGAAAAACCGAGGCAATCAGCAGCAAGTTTCATGCAAGCTCTGTTATGGAGGCATGGAAGCAAAAGAAGCCAGGGGAAGCGTTGCCCTGACTTTCGTCTGTCAGGGATCCCTCGCCACTTCTGTGTCGAGCATCCTTTCCCCCGAACGCACTCGAAACTGAAAACGGGTGTAAGCGAAATCAGGCGAAGGAGGAGCGGCAACGAATGGGCAACACTTAGAGGCTCCTGCCGGGGCTTGAACGAGCAACAACAGGGGACACCTCTCTCCCCGTGCCGCCCACGCCCGGCCGGGGGCGGGCTCGAACCCGCGGCGCGGCGGGCGCAGAGCTCGGCCGGCTGCCAGGCTGCTCGGAGCCTCCTCTGCCCGCCCGCGGCTCCAGGTAAGGCGCGCCCGCCCCGGGAACGCGGCTCCCTCCTCCCTGCTCAGCCCTCCCCCTCCGTTCTGCTCTCTTTTAAAAATTGTTAAAAATATTAGTATTTCCTCCCTGAGGTATCGTTATTCTACTGGATGAAAATAACTCGAATTTTGATTAATAAGTCNTTAAAAGCAGTGAGTGGCACATTTAGAGACTTCTCCAAGAAAGAGAATATAAGAGCCAGCTCCCATTTCCACACCCTCCCCCCCCAATTCCCTATCAAATCTGTGTCTCACCTCAAATGATTATGTAGATGAACAATGTGCTAGTACTTAAAAAGGTGTACAAAATTTAAGGCAGGTCACATTGATTAAACCTGTTGTTGAGGACTGAGTAATGAAAAAAGGAAATATTTTACTTTAATGAAAGCATTTTATTTCTCTAGGAGGCTCTTTTTAAAAAAAAATATTTATAGAAAAATCAAATCCTATATATACAATTTCAATGGCTATTCAAGCTTCATATACACAGTATTCTTAAAGGTTGCTCCATCATGAACACTCTAGGAGATTCTAATGACCTGTCAGAAAAAAGCTAAAGCATTTTGTGCTTAAGGAAAAGGAAGATCCTACAACACACACACAGAGATGTAACTGATCTTCCCATGTGATAACAGTGGGAAAAATCTGAAATACATATTTTATTGGAAAAATGCCTCTTGCTTTAAAAGCCCCTCGTGATTTCCTCTTAGACCAAATTGCTGATGACTTTGAGCTCAGCACCACGTCTCAGTTGGAATAAGTCCTCTGACTTCAGCCTTAGTAGGTACAAAGGTTACAGCTGAGCCCAGCACACTCAACTTGGACAACATTCACATTTTTTTATGGTTGTACAATTAAAAGCATTTTTCCCTGTGATTATAATTTGCTATAATATGTAATTCTACTGAGTAATTTTAATTATATTTATTTGTACCAGTTGATTATAAATACAAAAGCTTCCTAGATTTTAAAAAACTCTAACTGCTTTGAAAACTGATTTTCTCCTTCCGAGTCGTTCATCCTGTTGCACTGCTCAGAATGGTTAGTTTGTAAATCTCCTCGTTACAGGACACTTACCAATTCACTGAGGAATTTGAGTCTAAGACTTTGGACTCAAACTGAGAAGTAGGTATTTGGTGACTAAGAAAAATAAGATTTTCCCTGGAAGGTTTCAGACATGCATAACAATAGTCAAACCCAGAAAAGTCTATGGTTCAAATTCATATCTTGGATGGGAAAAAAAAGGCATCTCTGGGGTATATTCCCTCCCGTCTTCCGCTTTGCCTCCAAACTAACAAGAATTTACAAGAATTGGAAACAAAATTAATTGTAGACCAAGGGGCTGTTCTCTGTCATAAATCTCAAAGGCACGTTGCAATATATTCAATGAAGAGAGAAGATGGATATGACTGACCCTGATCTGCTACTGCAGGGCTCTTGTTTTTCCATCAGAGCTTCAAACGTGTTCAGTGACAGAGTGAGATGAGCCTCACTCTCCCAGGCCAGAGGCTGCAGAAGCATTAGTTGGGTCCTGGATGGTTTCTACAATGTGAGAATACTTGAGCAAAGCTCACAGTCATCAGGGTCTATGTGGGGAGACTCTCCTTCAGGTTAAGGGCTAGAAGATTGTAGATCTGTTAACTTTCATAAGGAACAATAATTTAAACTGGCACAAAAAAAGCAGGATTTCGTTTGTCTTTTCAAATCAAGTTGTTATTTTCTTAATCTAAACCAGCATATCCTGTCCAACTTTCTGGATTCTCAACTATTTATGTTAATTATATCTAGTGTGATAGTGCCCGAACAAAACTGTCTCCATTTTCCTACAGGCCATAAACCCAGATTATTCTGGTGTGTGTAAGTAGTGAAGCTGTGAGTGCTGCGGTAGCACAAGATCTGCCTTCATCCCACACTTGTGGGTGCCCTACAGAAACCTGGTGACCTGGAGTGCTCACCCAGGCAGCTGTCAGGGCTCAGAGGGTTGATGGGAGCCACCCAAGCCCGCAGTTTGCCACACCTCAGCTGTTTGCACCTTCCTCAGTCAAAAACTTTGCAGAGGTGCCTTGGAGGTTCCATTCATCGTTTGCAGCCTCTGGAGGTCACCTCCCTCTCCAACCCAACTCAAATACATTAATTCTTGAAATTGCACGGAATCTGAGCTCTCTCTGCTGTATTGAAGCCACATGGGTTGGGCTGTGAATTGTGACTGTAAAGCTGGTGTGGCAGTGGGCAATCCCCAGTTGTCTGTGGAATTGGGTGTGGGAGGACCTTGGAGTGTTGACAAACACCTTAAGAAGCCAATAAAGGTCTCAGATTTGAGAGACCTGTATTTTGCTACAAGAGGCCTCAAACATTTGCAGATTTATGTAGAAGTCCAGCTGCTCAGATAGAACTGTGATGTACAGAGCACAAGATTTTAAAAAGTCTGTATGCACATAAAACCAACCATTATTAACCCTACAAAATTCTGATTTGTTTGGATAATTACAAATGGTGGCAATCATCAACATTGAATCAAACATCACTATTATACTAGACTTTGGAGTGTCAGCTATCTAAAATCATATTTAGGAACAAGGTGGAGATAACTTACTTAATTCTCTGCCTTTTTAAACTAGAAAATATCTTCTGGGGTACATTTTCTGTAGATTTCTCAACAGATATAAGCAGAGCTTGTAATGAGCATTACATCTAAGCAGTCACATGAACACATTCATTTCTTAAAACCTATTCTGTGAATGTTTATTACTACATCCATTTCTGTACATTGTAGAGACCTTTCAATTCAGTGTTATGCTGGTTGGAAGCAGGACATCTGACACTTGCTCCCTGAAGGTAACTCCTAGAATTGTACTGTCATCCTAAGCACCCAGTTGTTATAAATCTGAAATTAATTTTCCAGGAAAACTGTATAACCCCAACTGCATGTTTGCCAGTTATTTCCCAGCTAGTCCACAATATGTACTGTATTTAAATTGCACAGAGTGAAAACAACAGCAGATAAACATATAAAATAATCCTATCATAGGTTATGTAACTTACTCTAAGGCTTTAACGTTCATGAAATTTATAATACAGGGAACTTGGTGAGAAAGAAAGACCGCAATCCAGGGCACCAAATGTCTCTCATATACTTAATTATGTAAGTATTAGCAGCATACTGCTAATCCTTAGTCCTTTTGTGGTTAGAAGTGCTGATACTAAAAAAAACTTAAAGGGCTGCAACAATAGATTTGACTTCAATTCTGACGTTCCAGTGTATTTTGAGGGCAGTGATTTTATATGTTAACTTGTACATTATTTGGGACATAGAAGTAAATCTCTTGAGTTGTTGCTGAGACATCCTGAAAACATGCTAGGCTCTTTTTAAAAAAAATTAACATGTTTGTCATACTGATTTATTTGGGATAATTTTAAAGACTCTCATGTAATGCCTGTACCTATATAAACAATTTCTAATTATGAAGTTTCAATTACAGCTCATTTTGCTATGCCAGAGCAGCAGTTTTCATTTCTCGTGAATGTTAATTTAATTCTACTTTTTTAACAGTATGACCTTGTGCTGTTGAACAATCTCTTTGAAAAAAACCAAAACCACTTCAGAGCACAGAACTTGAGAAGACTTCCCAAGTTTTTAATTGAGAAAATGTCACTTGTATTACCTGGCACACATGACAGCTGTATTGGTCAGAAGATCATAGGATAACTGGAATCCAGTGTTTTTGTTGAGCTACTGCCAGATACAGCAGCAGCAGAGAGCTCACAGCCCTTCAATTGCTGACATAACCCTGTCATAACAGATGGCCCCTGCACTGCCTGTCTGCAGAGAAAACATGACAAGACAGCTCCTTTCTATGGACCAAGTAAATCTAACTTTGATTACTTGCCCAAGGAGGCTTGAATGGTTTATGCCCATGCTAGGCAAGATCAGATGTGCCTAGGGTTTAGAAACAAGCTAGCTGGTGGGCCAAAAGCCAGTTTGTCAGCCAAATAAGAGGGTGCCCATCTTAATAGGATGCAGACACATGCATTTGTCCACTTTCATCAGTCAAGTCCCCTGTTGGACCTCGAGTATTGCTGCCACTGGGTTTTATTCCTTCTTTTTAATTTGCCCCACTACAAAAAGCCCTCTTGATACTTTTCACTCAAGCTGCACTCTCTGTAGCATTAATCTTCACATGAAAAAATGTTTGAATGCGTGAAAACTTTGCATTTCTTTCTTTTTTATGACCTCTACATTTCAGGCAGTCTTAGGATGTATCATGAAACTGCATCTATTATAGACAGGTGTCCAGATTAACCCAAAGACAGATAAGTACTTACTGTCAGTGACTACTGTCAGTCTGTTGTTTGCAGCTGACTTTTCCAAGCTGTGATGGTTTTGGCTGAAGTAACATAAATTTTCTTCACAGTGGCTACTATGGGGCTGTGTTTTGGATTTGTACTGCAAACACAAGTGTTGATATTTCAGGGATGATTTAGTTATTGCTGAGCAGAGCTTGCAAAGATCCCAGGCCTTTTGTGCTTTCTGTACCAGGCCACCAGTGGGGTGCAAAAAAACTGGGAGGGGACACAGCTGGGATAGCTGACCCCAACTGCCCCAAGTGGTAAATCCTCTCTGCTTCCAAATCTCGTGACTGCCTTCCATATACTCACTCCCTTTCTCCCCCGGAGTCTTTAGTATTTCCAACTTTCCATTGTTTCCCTCCAATTGGTTAACTTTGATCTAACAAACAGAGAATGAATTAGAGAAGAGATAAGCTCATTGGTTAATTTGCAGTTGGAGTGGACAATGCAAACAGAGAATCCAGAGTAGGGCAGGCAGCTGTCCTTCTGTGGCACTCTGAGTGAATCCCTCCTGAGTTTCCAGCTGCCCTTCAGTCAAGCACTTAAAGGCACTGTCATTCAACAGTTTGGATGTGGAAGTAAAATGCAACTGTAATGCTAATTCAGTTTATATTCTAAAACCCACCATCTGCTTTTTATTTTAAGACAATTCTACACAGTTTTAGATGCCTGCAATAGCAGCCATGGGAATTCAGGCATATGGCCATTACCATATGACAAAGTGTATTATCTAATAATTTTTAGTCTTTCCCATGCATCCACTTGTGCATAAGGCACTTCAACAAAATAGGCATCTCATCCTTTAATTCATTCACACAAAATTCACTTGCAGTGAAATCTTTGGATATTGCTACTGCCTCTGCCAGCCGTCTGCCTCACCACATTTCAACCTCAAAGGTTTGTGAAACTTAAATAATTCACTTTTCCTGTCGTGCTGAAGATAATAAATAATTTAATTCCCGTGAGAAGTGTCAAAATATTGGACAGTGTTTTACAGCCCTAATCTGATCTGAATAAAAGTAGAAAAGTGTTGTTGTCTCATCATATGAGAAACTGGGGCAGATTTTTTACCTTCACCTCAATTAAATGTTTAGAACAAGTTGTGTCAATATACGCACAATAATCTGGACAGCACGTACTCTGTGTAGTTAAACCAAATGGCTCAATATTTTATGCAGAAAACAGGTTATGTGTATTTTTCTAGGGTGAGAGGAAAATACTATGGTTTCTGCTGAACTAGTTTTAAATACCAGTAGTTCCACAGGTAGACACACGTAGGAAAGAATCCTGCTGCGAGTGTGTATTTGATAGAGAAATGCGTGACAGGAAAGGTCCAGATGTGCAAACATGCCAAGAGGGAGGCTTTTCAGCAGGACAAACCAGCTCAGTAAGCCCCATAAAAAAGGGGCAGCAGAGAAAATGTGTGCGTGCATGCGAGCATGTCCACACATGCAACAGAGATTTATACATCCAGCTTAAGTATTATCTGTGAAACCGCTTAAGACTCCAGTAGTTACCCAGTTCTATTCCTTGGCTGGCACACAGTGTCCCTTTGCAGCAATGGCAAGCTTGGCATAGCAATTAGATCTCTTGATTAATATTTCTTACGCAGAAATGACAGATCCTCTCCTTTCTGTTACTTCCATACACTCTTCCTGTGCATACAAAAGTAATCCATGTACCGTAGCATAGACTTGACCTTTCATCTGTTAGAGACCAAAATTCTCCACCCCAGCCTCCCATAAAATTTCTGCCTTGGATGTTGGTTAAGAACTGAAGGTAAACCAGTTGCTTTGGAAAGAAATCAGTAATAAGCCCACTCCTTTTCATCTTCAGTACTCTAAAAACTAAACCCAGACAAGTACAGAAATATCCATAGGTTTCCTTAATCTGTTTATAAAGGATCTTCAGACATATTAGGAGCTCATAGTAGCAATTCAAAAGCTAAATATAAAAGCAGCTTTAAGAAGTACTTATAAAGTCAGTAAGAGGCTTTTTATTTTTAGCATATTTTGCTGTGAGATAAAGATAATGAATGTAGAAAGCATCCAACCCCAAAATGAGATACGCAAAAGAGATCCCACGATCTGTACCAGGAGTGTTAGAGAATCAGCATGTAGAGAGCAATGTTCTGACAACACCATCTGCTCATTTGTGCAGTTTTTTCCTATTACCAGCTCTCTTAATGCCTCATGCATGATTTTCTGTGGAAGTCAGGAGGAGTGTATGATTTATTTTGACATTAATATTTACCAAGCTGGTGTATGCTTAAAGTAGCCAAGATGCTGAGAATGTTTACTTGTTTAAAAAGCCATTGAAATGGCTTTCCTTTTACTTTAGAGACATTAGCAACTTATTTTGTCACTTCACTGTTACATAAAAGTCATATACCATTCATATGACACTAATTCAGGTAAATACCACTAGTTTTGCTCTTACTAGAACTGTCAACTGAAAGAAAAATTACTTTGGTTTTTAAAAAGTTTGCTGGAATTTTTCATTGGTTATTAAAGAATGGCCAAACAAAGTTTCAGGTTGTGAAACTTCCAATTCTTTACTATTAGCAATTTAGTGGGAAATTAAAATGCAAGATACTCCTGCAAAACTTATTATGGACACTGAGAATACGTTTAATTGCCCCTTCCTGAAGACTAAAAGAGATATTTCATTTGCATTTATTAACATTTAACAGTGTCTTGTAGATTCTGGGTAGGTAGCATTCCTGCCATGTAAGGGATTTTTAGAGTTTTGAAGCAAGTCTTCCAAATAACATCTGTACTCTGATGAAATACAGCATAAGTGAGCGGAGTCTGTGCATTTGAGATCTGTTGCATGACTGCATTAAACTGTGGATTGATACTCTTTTCATCCAGAAAGGGATTACAGAGCTGACATTTTTCTTAAAATAACCATTATGGATGTGAATCATACTGACAAAAGCCAAGAAATCCCATTCAGAAAAGACATCTTGCCTCAGCCAAACATTTCTATGAATGCAGGTAGTTACATATGATTTATATACAAAGGATTTTTTTTTTAAGAGCTAGAGGTAGAATCCTAGAGTTTCATTCTTTCCTCATTAACAAAGAGATTTTCATAGTTACATATCAGAGGTGTTGATGCTAGCCATGTACCAGAGAGGTTGCTCTTAAATAGCTCTGTGTTCTAGGATGGTTTTTTTTTTTGTCCCTTAGGAAGAGACACTGATATGCCAGAGATGCACTCCCTCATGAGCATCAATAGTAGAGACAAAACTCAGTGTTTGCAATTCTCCTGTGCAGGATTACATTATTTTTTCACAGCAATTACTTTTCCTAATATTTAAGGAACAGAGGCAAAAATCAAAGAGCTGTAGTATACTGGAATGCAGCTTCTAGAGGTAAGTTAGTTCTGATGCCATCTCCTTTTTTAAGTTTTGAGATTTTTTAATTGATGTGGATATTTACTAATACATTTATAGTAGAAGCTATTCAACATATATCTTTAGTGTTTGAAACCTTTGGAAATGTGTATATTTGAAATGCCAGTGTTTTGTAAAACATTACCTCTGCACCTTTTGTTTTAGGAGCTGCAGGAACTTCTGAAACAACTTGCGACAATGTGCAGTCTTAAATGCTGCAGTCTCAGAGCCCTTTTTCTGTTGCTGCTCTATAGGTAAGAAGTATTGCTTAAAAATATTATTTCTTCAACATATAATAATGTCAGTTGGTTTATAATAGGCTTACTTATAATTAGAAAGATATCTTACCACATAACAAAGTAAAATCTTCTTGACATTTGAAATTTGCCTCTTACAAAAATTAAAGTACCTGGGTGTTAATAACAGAAATACAGGCATGAGCTTCATGAATCTCAGCTGCATTGATTAACAGGTTTTTTAACTGGAAAGATTGATGAGGGAGAAAAAGAATGGAATTTATCTTAAGCATATGAACCCTCAAATGAAGGATTGCTGGGTACAGAGAGAGTATTATATTAGATGCTTAAATTTAGACAAGCACATGGTCCTTGCCTGGAGCACAGTACCTTGCCCAAGGACAGAAGCATGCAGTCCACCTAGATTTACTACAAGCTTGAAATAGTAAAATCATCATTGTGAACTAAAAGGAGAGTATCTTAAAAAGAATTAGCTATTTAAAATTTTGTTTTCTTATTTTCTGTTAAGAAATCATGAAGTCTTTAGGAAATCTGAGTTGTGTTAGGCTGGAAAGTGAAAAATTATCCCCTCTGGCCACAAGTAACCCTTCTAACAGTGCAGCTGCCATGACAAAAAAATGTAGAAATGGAGAACTTAAAATATGTTCCTTCTATAAAAATGGGCCAAAATATTTTTTATATAATTCTAATAAGAAAATGTGAGCATGGACAGCTTAAACACTGCCACCACCACCTTTAGCTGAAGTGTTTAAAAGTCTGTGAACCAATTCTCAATCTAGAATTGCCTAGCCTACTTCATCTCACAGTGAATTCCTCTAGATAAGATTCTGTCTGAGCTTTAACTGAAGTGGGCATACAAAAACACATTTAGATAAAGCCTTCTCTTAGTAGTGGGGACAGGCAGAACAGTCCCCTGAAAGTGAGTTTAAAGCACCCACCTCCCCACCTTCTCCAGTGCCATAAAGAGATTTTTGTCCAGAGCACACATTTGCTCTAATTCTACCTTCCTTCCTCATGAGCTGTGATGTGCCACGCTGTAATAAGTGGATGACTCATGGCTTAGCAATAATAAAAGACTGCTAAGAGACCAACAAAATTTCAGAAGCATCTAAGTAACAAGAAGGCAAAATTCCTCCAGGAGCTCAGCCTGCGGCACTGAGTTCATTATTATCAGACTTTGTGAATCCTCGTACAGCTTCATCTGGCTGGGAGTGTCCAGCAGCACAGACAGCTCGTTCCTGTGCAGCATCCATGGGGGTTTTGTGCACACACAGCACCTGTACGAGTGCCCAGCACTGAGCTGATCTGGTCCTGTGGTGCCCAAATCCACACAGAGGCTGAGAGAAGCAGCTCTGGTCCCTGGCTGTCTCACAGACAAGATGATGTTTGGGTACACAAATGAGTTTTTCCAATGCTTAAATCAGGAGGGATTTGTGAAAGTGCTGTTTAAAACAAAAACTGTCCTGCTTGGCACTGAAACAGAGAAATATTTCTAAGCAAAACCCAAGGGCTGAGGTGAACCCAAAGCAAGGGCTATGATTTCTTGCCAGGTGGTCCCTTAGATATTCCACTAGGATAAGCTCTGCCTAACATGGGAAGAGAGTTTCTTTCACTAAATACTTTGCAATCAATAATGGTGTGGGGTTGTTTTTCTTTCTTTCTATCTCTTCCTGCCTGAGTGACACTTCTTCACTTCACTTAACATTAAATTACATTACAATCACATCAAGGATCCATTTTTAGTATTACAATCTAGACCTGGGGAGTTGCCTGGATGACTGCTTTCCCAGAAGTTTTTTTGGTGGTTTTTTTTTTTGTTAGTTTTTTTTTAAAAGCAGTAATGAAAAAATTGAGCAAATTTATGATTATCAGGAATCAGCTTAAGTAAATGTATGCTTTTTGGTCCAAAGAAGGGTTCCCATTTGATTCCAATAGGGTGTTTTTAACATAAAGAATGCTAGCCTCTGTTTATGTAGTCAGAGACAGAAAATTCTGTGGAATGTTTTTGTTTTTTTTTTATGGTTGACCTTAAGAGCACTTATGGTACTTCACTGTTTGTTCTTGTATCTGCTAACATAATGCTACAGTTTCAGCCTCACCATTTAATAAAAAAATGGTGACAGTATTGTCTGTTTCAAAGCAGAGAATTAACCAGTGATGGAGTAGATTTTGCTCCAGTTTATCTGCAAAGATCATATGAAACCCTGTATCATTGAGCACAAGTATGAAACCAGAAATAACACCTTTATTTGCATCTGTAAGCCCTTCGCCTGTCAGTGAATTGCCTGAAAAAAAGCTTTTTTTATTCTTGTTTTCCTGAGGGAGTGTTTCAAAACCTTGTTCAGACTGTATCTGGCATTTTGTTTATCTTCTTGCAGTTCTAAGGTGTTTCTGTCTCTTTCATGATACATAAATTCTGACA
The DNA here is from genome assembly GCA_013400915.1 of Pardalotus punctatus. NCBI lineage: Eukaryota > Metazoa > Chordata > Aves > Passeriformes > Pardalotidae > Pardalotus > Pardalotus punctatus. The sequence continues at coordinate 89,764 of VZTX01005519.1, forward strand.
AAAAATAGCCAGAAAAAATATTCTCGTACATGTGTCTAGACTGTACTTTTGCTTAAATCAGTGATATATACTACTGTTTAGGGCAAATGTTCCTTTTTTCCCCCCTCCAGCTACCCCATTCTGTTATGACACTAACTTGAAAGTATCTTAAGTAACAAGCAGTTATTGTACCTTTCAAGTTTAGCCAAGCCCATAAAAATTCTCAGTTTTTGAGCCATAAGAATAACTTAGGAAAATAAATAACTATAATTCATCTTTTATGAGAGCAACCAGAGGGCATTGAACCTGAGTGAGTTAAAGCATTTATTATACATTGGCAGCCCAGAAAAGACAGATAATCTCAACTGAAAAATAATTATATACTTGGTTTTGTTCTGTAAAAGCCTATTCACTCCTCACTTGCTGGAACACCTGTTGCAAGGCAATTCTATATTTAGATGCTTGCCAAGGTATTTCATATACATTAAGAGAATGGAGGAACTTTAACATACAGCTTCCCTTAACTATAAAACATATACTTCAATATGGTAAGACAAATACTGGTTAAAGAGAAGCTCAGATGCATCAATGAGATGATGCAGATGCACAAATGGGTTGAGTCTCAACTTTCACTTTATCCTTTGTGAACGTGTGCAGCTGTGAATGGAGCACATGAATCAAAGAGCACTTTAAAGGAAGCAGGGCATCATCCCTTAAAACATAAAACCGCAAGTCACTTAAGGCACAGAATCTCTGTAGGTTCCTTGTCTTTCAGCACTGACAATCTTCTTCTGAGTGTCCACAAAGTTAGCGGGGTGGTGACATCACACACATTTAGGAGGCCTCAGATTCCTCTCACTTCCTGTGATAGGACTTCTCTAAGGTTTTGTGGCCAAACAGCTCACAGGGGACTGTGCCTCATTAATTCACAGCCTCAATTACTGCACAACAGCTTTCCCAGACTTAACCATAAAACTCAAAAGACCAGTGATACGAGGCTACACATCATGTGTTAATGAGGAAAATTATGAATTACCAGAGGTCATTTAAGGGAAGGACTTCCACAAACATTTTAAAGATAAATTTTAGGAAATAGAAGTTAAGGAAAATGAACCAGACCACTCTGCAATTGCATTCTGATCAGCAGAACAATGTTGCACCCTTGCAGTGAAAAAGAAACATGTTTTCCTTTGACATTTCACAACATGTAAAACTTATTCAAAAACAATCCAGTAAAGCTGTGAAATTAAACTCGTGCAGCTCACTGAGCACTTAGCTAAAATTTATATGTAAATTACAAAAGGAGAGATATCTATTCCAAGTACAGTATTTAAGAAATTAATTACATTCAAATGCATTTCCAATTTTAACACTTTTATGCAACATAAAACTGCCCTTCTTATTTATATTCTCATCTCCACTCAGCACGACTGTGTTTGTTTCTTTAGGAGAAAACTTACAGGAGAAAGTTTCTTTATTTCAATGCTGGCGTTACTCAAGGGTATACTTAAGTAACAACATCATTCTCTGGCAATATAGAAATAAAAAACAGGGAAAAAATAAAGGAAAAAAAGAAGATCATTCAAATAGCTAAGATATTTGTGTTACAAGGCAGCTAATGAAAAACAGCTGCTTCTGTGGCAATAGAGTCTGGTGAATAAAAAATTTTACAGCAAAAGTAGCTTTTCAAGCCAGTGAACACCACATCTAAAACCACAGTGTGGTTTGGCCACGTGCATTCAGTGAGATCATTTTAGCATTTAAGCTTTGCCTGTTTAAGATACTGGATTATTCCTAGTGGATGAAAGCCTCAGCGTCCCGACAAAACAACTCAAGCTTTCTCAGAAACAGAGCAAAATTAAAATCAAAATATCAAGCTTTGGAAAGTTACACGGGACCCAGAAATATAATGCAGAGCAGCATGCAGAGTTTTCAGGAGCAGCTCTAGAAAAAACTGAGAGTAAGAAATTCAGTGAGGATTTAGCACTATAAGGAAAGACCCCAAAACACTGGGACATTGCCTCTGCCTGCAGCCAGCTGGGCTTCATTGAGTCACTCAATTCTCTGCTTCTCACTTTTGTTATTCACACCCCACCTTTCTCAAATCACTGGGATCAAGTAGTTGGTACCATCAGTGCTTAAATTTCTGAAGAGCACATCCTGTTTGTGGTCTTGGGGTGCTCACCTTCGGGGTTAGGCAGAAAGGGTTTGTAATTATTTATGTACGGCTGCTATGGATTGTGTTTGTAGCTGTTTCTGAGCAAAGGAGGTATTTGAATTCTCATTATGCTTCACTGATTTTGCCCAACAGGATTATTTCTGTAACCTGTTTAAAAATTGTGTTGTGAAAGCAGGATTTTGAGTGTGTTTTTATGCTCTAGTCTCTGAGGTTGGTTTCTGTCTCTGAGAACTAAATATACTGTATTTCATTATGTAAAAAGAAGCTTAATTTTAAATGCTGAAATAAACAATCAGCATCCCTTCCACATTCCTAGATTATAATCATAATGCCCTGTTTACAGATAAAGCATTAAAGAAGATTTTTTCTTCGATGGAGCGTTAAGAAATAATAGACTTCAAAGAAATAATAGACTGTAAGGTATAAAATGGATTTTTTTTCCAATGAGAGACTAATACAGATTATGAAATCTGATCTTTTATGGAATAGTATTTTTTTATCGTATCTTTTTAAAACATTCTTATTTTAATTTCTTTTAGGTCAATGCAAATTCCTGGAGCTGAAGGAAAAAGTGAAATTCTACCTCCAACTATACAAAAAATAATAAAAGGATACAACAAGTATCTACGTCCATTTTTTGATAGTAAGTAGAAAAGCTCTTTCAATAAGACTGAGTCATAACATAATGTGGTGTCTAAAATTCAGCAATGAGAGCAAATGTTTTTCTTTCTGTACTTTTTCCCTCTGATGTCTGCCAGCAACCAATCTGATTATATGTGTTCTGGATATAATGAGATATATTTTAATAGCTTTTGTGGCCCAAGGTGAAACTTTTATGTTTCAGGTATTTGCAAGCTAAACTTCCAGGCTCTGTTAGAAAACTTAACTATCATTGTACATGTGTCTTCATGAAATAAGCTGTAACATCTTACCTTATTTAAAAGCATAATTTCCTCTAATTTCCTAAATAATAACTATAAAAAGCTTTGATTAAAGATTTGAAAGCTTTATATATCAAGCTGTTCATAAGAGCACAGGCAGATCTTGTTACTATGCAAAGTATTATGTGCATCACCTATAAGATTGCAAGAGAATTATTTAAGGAATTTTTATTTCCTCAGGTCTTAAAGGCCACTGAACAGATTTATGGCAAAATTATGGGGGGGGAATTGAAAAGGGAAAATGAATTGAAAACATCAGTTCCCTGCATCAGAAGACAATGGTCACCAGATTGGAAGACCCACATAGTCTACTCCATTGAGGCTGATTTTACTGCCCTGCAGTGTAGTCAGATACCTGAAATCTCAATGAAAAACTTTGTTTGAGTCAGGCTATTGCATTTATCAGAAATACTGAGAAATATGGGGTGGCATGAGGATCTCTTTCTAGAGAAGCTGCAGAACACTGAAGAAGCAAATATTCTGAATGTTGAAAAGATGCTCAGCACCATGTGTCTGTCAGAAAATAAACTTGCAGATTGAATGTTAGGCAGTAGTTCTTAAAGTAGATATTCAGAAATGTTGGAGATGTCAAATAAAAATTTTGATATTTCTTTATATGCTGCTTAAAAAATAATTGAGTAATGGTTTCTAAGACCATACTGTTGCCTCTTGCCATCCAAACACTGGTTCAACATGGGTACTCCACATCGTGTGCCATTTCTGAATCCATTTTAAAAAATTTTAAGATACACCTGAATTTTAGGTTGAAGAGAAAGGGGAAAACAGTTTCATCTGTTTTTATTGTAATTATCTTAGCTGATGATACAACTGATATAAAATATTTAGTGCTCTAAGGAGATTTGCAGCAAAATAAAAGTAACTTCAATAAATAAACTAACCCTTTCTCATTGGAGATTATGCATAATGTAAAATTACTGTGTTCAGTGGCCATTAATATATTTTATTCATTACCTCATCTTAGTACTAGAGATATGTTGGCACTTCCATGATGAATGTGCTTCAGTAGACAACAGAATTTAATTTCAAAATCCTAAGATAGCAATTAAGACCTAGAGTAAAGCACATTTGAGTTACAAATCTCCGTTTTCTTTCCTCCATCTTTTTTCCTCAGCTGTTGTATCACAGCAACGCTATAGCTCTTTTTTCTCTTTTTTTTTTTTTTTTTTTTTTTTTTTTTTTGCCTGGGTGTTTTGTTCAGAGGGATGCTAGGGCCTCTCTGTGTTTGCCCAGAAATCCCAGAGGAGCTCAGGCACAGATCGAGTCTGTGTCATGCTCAAAGCAGTCTCACACCTCCAGACAGAGCCAGCATTGCTGCATATGCTTGTTGCAGCTCAGGCATGCAAACCCTGCCTCAGAAATCTTTGGTGGGTCTTTATTAGGCCCAGTGCTGGTGGAGTGAGATGACACTAAGAAAAAAAATACATTTTATCGATGCCACTTCCAAATTCAGTGTTGGTGGTTTTGTGAGATGTTACTTTGTTTGTAGGAATAGCTTGGGTTAGGATAACTCAGGCAATGCTTCTCCTGATATTTGAACCTGTAGATTTTTGTGAGATCATTTGGGATCACTTTCTCTTTTATAGAGGAATGTGTGCTTGGGCTGGGGGGTGGTATCAGCCTAGTCCTGACCTCTCTCTGTTGCTGGCAGGGTGGCCTACACTTTGCATGAGTTTCAGGCCCAGGAGAAGCTATTGCTCTTCTCAGAAGCAGAGCTGGCAAACCACCTAAATCCTCAGTTTAACAAACCTGTGGGTTATATTTATATGTGTGACCACAGCTATGCTAGCTTTGTTCCAGGTAATATTTTTCTGATTTATGTGGTTGGTTTTTGCCTGCAGCTGGTGTGCCTTGTGTCTGTTCTTGGTTAGAAAGATTTTGATGTAACTGGATTTACTCAAAATTACATCAATGGCTGCAGCACAGCTGTCAAAGGGCTGATGAAGCCAGAGTAGCAATTCAGTCATTGATTCCTCTTCTGTGACTTCCCCCTGGCCCGTTCCCCCCAAATCTCGAGTTTCTTTGGGATGATATTTGCATGTTAGTAGTGAGAGAGACCAGTTAGGGATGGATCTTAAGGTCAAACTGCTGATTAGACATGAGTAGGCTAATGAACAAATGCACACTAAAAACATAAGCTGGGGTGTTCTGGTCAAGATCATGGGCTACTGTAGAAGCCTGCACAGTCCTGATTGTGCAACCTGTCAGTGCTGATACACTCTGAGAAGGAAACTTGTATTTCTAGAAATATTAACAGAAAAGCTTGAATATGCGTATTAACTTGAAGACTTATGTTTGCTGTTTTGAATGAAAGGAGTTGTATAAATGGGAAACTAGTATATGTATGTTAATATGCAGAAATATCCCCCCAAAATATGCTAAAGCCAGCCTGTTTAAGACACTTGGTTTCCTTTTCTTTAGTTTTGGCCAAGATTCCTTTGCTTTCAAAAATATATGTATTTCTGTTATTTGTGCAGTTAGATACACACTCATAAATATACATGAAGAAATTTGTGATAAAACTAGATGGTATTATTTGTTAGTATCTACAGTGCTTTAAGCGTAATGTTAGTGAGTCATAATGGAGCTCTGAAATGTGATTTTTATCAAGTGTGAGAGGGCCAGAGGTGAGCTTAAATTTTAAAATAACCTCATTTAAAGTAATTTCAAAGTTACTTGTCCTTGAAAATTTTCTTTAGGCAGGAAATGGGGATTTTTGAAGTGATGATTGCTGCCAAGATACAATCATACTCTACAAAAATCTGTGACACTGAACTCCATAATATTTCGCAAGTGGGATTTTAGTCCCGAAAAGAAGGCATTAGGTATAAACAAACATTCATAAAATGACAGTTCCTTTCTCCTAAAGCCAGAAAAACCAGAAATATTTACTAGTCAAGGAAAATTTATGGCAGCTCATAAATTTTTAGTTTAATAAGCCCTCCATTTGCCTATTAATTTGTGTTTGGGACTGGCAGATGAGTGGAAATGTCCCAACCACATACCCCAGCTTGGGCAGTGTCATTAACAAGGGGCTATGAAGATCTTTTTGATTTGAGTCCAATGACTGCATAACAACATAAAACTCTCTTCTCCTCCCCTTGCATGGGTTGAAACTACCGCTTTTCCAGTTTTTAATTCTGGATTTCTCTCACTTGCTGTGATCATCTCCTCCTGCACAGGTCACTCCTGCAGACCCTGGCTGTGCAAATGTTGCCGTTGATGCCTGGCACAGGCTGTCATTCCCATCTCTCAGTGCCTGAGTCGGGTGCCCAGAGCTGGGTTAGCTGAAGCCAGTCTTAGTGTGTCAAAGGTTTGCAGACAGGTAAAACTGGCTGAGTGTTTTATGTTTGTCCATGGTGGGTGGCACACACCAGTTGCTAAATCATGAGGGTCCTTGGCACACAGTTTAGTGCGGAGGAATCAGCTGGATTGGTTATTTAGCTCTGCCCTCATCTGAATGTTGCTATTAAAAATGTTCTCTCTCTTTATCTATAGCACTTTAATGTCCCTCTTTGAGCTGGTTCATCAAGCAGGTCTTCATAAACTGTACAGATAGTTGCTATAAAGAATTATAAAAAAACTAACCCTAATCTAGAATGATTTTAGCCATTCTTTGGACTGGACTATTAAATACCTCTATATTAATTTTAGTAGGTATTACTCCTCAGTGTAATAATATCTACCCTACCCTTACAGATCTATATGAAATACTTCTATAGAAAAGCTGGCATAAGGGATTTAAAAATCAACAGTCATTTCCCCTAACTATGCTACATAACCCTGACACTTTATCTCAGCAATTTGATTTCCACTTCAGGTTTTCTGCTGGAACCATGTAGATCAATTTTATAGCTTTAGGTGCTGTGCCAAACTCTCTGAATTAATGAGCAAATCCTGCAGACTTCAGTGAGCCTTGGATCAGGTTCATAGAGTTGTTAAAGGATGCATAAAATCTTGTAAATAATTTTATACAAACAGATTTTGTTCTGTGATTGAATGTGATAATTTAAGTGTTCTAATTAAAAAGAGAGAGACTAGGAAAAGGTCACAGCTAAGTATATTTGAATATGGAAGCTGCTTTCAAGTGGTACAGAAAAGTGTCATGCTTAAATCAGTTATTCTAAATCACATTTGAAAGATTATTTTCCTTAGCTTCATAATGAGTAATAAATTTCATAGTCTTAAGTTTTAAGTTAAAGCACATCAAATTTTGAGTCCAGCCTTCTGTCTAAGACCAGTCATCATAGCTTTTTTTCCCTCAAACATTGTTTATACTAAGTTCTATAAATTTAATTAGATGAAGGTGTTTTAGTCTTCAGAATGTACAAAACAGACAAGGAGATATCAGAATGTGAGCTGTGTCTAACACCCTTTGGTTTAGTGAGGCAAACTCACAGAGTACATGAGAAAGAAATTCCGAATAACCATCATCTAAACAGTATTTTATGTCTCAACTAGCCAATATCTAATCCTTTACAGAACAGCAAAAAGCCCAGAATATGTAAACTTCAGGATACAGGTGGCAATGTAGATTTTTCTTCCTTTCCCACGGAACTAAGAGACAATATGAGAATCTGACTGCCACCAAACCCAGCTTCCTGCACGCAGGACAGTTTGGGTTTTGGTTTGGGGCTCTCCCCTGCCTCTCCTAGCCCTCCAAAGGCTTAGCTGCAGAGACTAAGTTATGAACTGTGATTATGTTCAGATAGTGAAAAGATCAATTTATCTGAAGGTACATGTTGTCTGCAGCTTCCATAAGCTGGGATCTTGCTTTGTTTTGCCAAACTGTGTGCACAACTGAGTACTAGATGCATTTTCTGACATTGGACAAGTCACTTCTCTGGCTTCTCTTTGAGGATCTGAGTAAACAATGTTCCTTGATTTTTATGTTACAAGACTTGATAGTAAGCTTCCAGACTTTTTTGTCTTTTGGAATATTTCTCTCTCTCAACTAAAGTGTGTCTGCTGTTTGCATTTTTTTTTTAAATGTGGAAAACAAATCTTGTCACAGTCATCTCATAAGAGTCTTGCCAATATCAAATAGATTGCAAGATAACTTAATTCTGTGCATTACTCCCCATTGCAACAGTGTTCCTGCAAAGCGTAAGATGGAAAGAGCATGTTGAAATGATTATTTGTGACGGCCTCTAAATCCTTCTCGAAGGCACTGCTTGCCAAGATAGTTTCCTATCCTGTATATGCTGCCTGTGTTATTTGTCCGCACATTAATTGCTTGCATTTGGCTGTATTGAAATATGGGGGTTTTGACAAATGATTTAACAAGCTGTTATTGATGTGGTCCCCACCAATTTTGGTCTTGTCCACAAACTGTACCAACAAAGCAACATCACTGTCTAAAGATTATTGATGTGAGCAAATAGGATTGAAACTGATTCGTGCTAGAAATGGGTCTGTCTTCTGATGCTTTCAAATCAAGAATCAGAGCTGAGATCTGTCAGAAGGCCTGTCTTAACCTGTCCACTTTCTTCATGTAACTGTTTGTCAAGAAAGATGTCTTGTGGTGGGAAGTTAAATGCACTGAAAAACTCTAAGCGTAATGTATCTCTTTATGTAAGAGTTCTGTAATACTCTAAAGCAAGCTGGCAATCAGGGAGACAAAATGAGGTTTTTAGAAACCTATAATGAATTATTTGAATGATAATTTTCCTTCTAATTCTCTGTTTAGTTGCAATATTTTATCCAGTACTGCTGAAAAGATGAGATGTTCTTCCAAAATGCTGTTCCTTCTGAGGCATTTCTGAATGTCAGAATTGTTTTGAGTTTTCTTAAACTAAATGAAAAAGGGCTCATGCTAACAGCTCAGCACTGGGAGTTATTGGTAGTGCTGATCCATTGCAGTCGTAGGTACACATGAGACTCAGTGATAGTTTATTTTGGTGCTACAGACTGGGATCATGCAGTTTTCCAAACTTAATTTTTAGGTATGCTATCTGCCACACTTCTGGCTGCGTTCCCATTTAGGATCACTGTGAATATCCATAAAGGGCATAGAGGAGCAGTCTCTGTACATAAATTTCAGTGAAATTAAAATGTGTGTTGCTGAGGTGGCGCAGCCGCTGCTGTAACAAGGCGCTCCCTCTGGCGATCCTCTGCCATGCTTTGAAGATTCCCTTCACTAACGTGGGACAGACTGACTTCAGTTTTCTTCTGAAGATCGGTAGATTTCTTCTGAAGTTGTCATTATACATACAACTTCTGCCAGACATATGGGAATGTAGTAACTGACTGCCTCATCTGGTTTGCTGCCCAATTTTTGCACTGTCAACAGGAGACCTTCCAGAGGAAGTTCAGAGGAAGCCCTGGTGAATAATTATGAGCAGACTCATTCTGTTATTAATGCTTTACAATTTATGGTGCCTTACTAAATTAAAGTTTATCCTCGCACGCAAAAGAGAAATCAGCATTTAACTATTAATATTGTTCTGGTTTAATTAAGTACTGGAGCAAAGCTGTTCTTGGCATCTTGTATTGTGTTCATAAAGATCCTTTCCGTAGCTGTTGTTTATTCTTGGAATATCAAAACATGAGAAGAATGGAAAGAAACAGAACAACCTGTCAATGATCTGAGAGCTTTTCAGTCAATTTTGTTCCAAAAAACCTCCTAAATCTTCTTTCAATAGATGAACAATTTCTTCTAAACCCAATGTATAATTTAATAGTGTATAATAAACACATATTACCAACAGGGCATGCTACAAACTTACAGTCCTGCTTTGAGCTGAAGCTTTATATTTAAACGTTCAACTGAGTCCAGAACACAGGACTCACAGACGTTTTCAGAAGCAACAGATGTTTAATGACTTTAACACATGCATTAGAAATAGGAAATATTTTGGCTAAAATAAAAATATGAATAAACTTACACATCTTAGAATGACACATTTTTTCATTAGTGTTACTTGCAGGGATAGAGTTGGACTTCATGTTCCTCTGGATGCCATTTGGGGGCATATAAATTTGTATAAAATTTATGGCAAGGAGCCAAGAGGGGCTTTCAGCAGGGTGCCTGTGAGATGGGGGTGCTATCAGCTACAGAGATCTTACCTAAAATATTTCTGCATTTCTCAATACTCTGTTCTCTTCTCAATTACTTGGAAAGATGCACTGATTTAATATTAATTTCCTTGTACAAGCCTGCTGTTAATTATTCTGAGCATATTCAACCAGGAATAATGTCATGTTTCCATCAGAGCTCTGCACAAATTCTGTGTTTTGAAATGCACAGCTGATGATCTTCCTTCCAAGTGTGAAATGTACATTCACAAGGAAATGGGAACCTGAGCATACTGACATTGCAGTAGGAGCTGCTTGGTAAGGTGTTTAACTACACTGAATAAGCCTTCAGTTTATGATAAGTTTTCCTTTATAAATGCAAGTATTTAAATCACAAGTTTCCTGCTAGTGGTCAAAAGCAAGATATTAAATTGCAGTGATACAATATACACCATAAATCCTTAAATGGGCAGTAAATAAAGTCACTCAGCTCTGCCATCTGGGTATTAACCATGTGACATTGCCAGGTAAAACTTCTTACTTCACTAACATCTGATGGGCCAGATGTTGCAACTGGCAGAATTCTTTCCACTGCTTTGCATCTCAGAGCAGAAGAGTGTGATGTACCGTGGAGACTGTGCCTGCCACACCTTATTGTGTAGCATTTCCCCCAGCACTTTTTTTCTGGGGGAAAAAGATCATATAAACCAGGAAATATTTAAGAAATTAAGCCTGTTTCTTAAAACAGTTTTGGCTGAGAAGTATGTCATTTTGGTTAAGAATGTTAAAATTCTTGCATAATCTGTGTTTGAGGAATATTTAAGTACTTTCTAAACATTTAGGAAAAAAAATAGAAAGATTTTGTAGTCAGGTCTCCTGAACATTGAGTATTAAAGAATTATGAACTACATTCTGACTTTCTCTTTTTTTTTTTCCCTTTTTTTTTTTTTTCAGATGGTCCTGTGTCAGTTGGAATGAGCATGGATATTGCAAGCATTGATACAATATCAGAAATAAATATGGTATAGTATTTTTTGCAGTCTCTTTTTTTATCCGGATTGTTGATAAACTGATGTCTTGTGCATACAGCTGCTGGCAGTGTGACTTTGGGCTTGTCTCCTTGTGAAGTCAATATGGGTCAGGAGATGGAATTTCGTTTTTCACTACAGATAGTGTTTATAAGACTATAGTAAGCACAGAAATGCAGCTGTGTATCCCACCTCTCAGAGATGCAAACAGAAATTTGCTACCAAGTATTAATCTTAATGAAAAACATGTGGATTAGTATTTATTTTCCAGCTGAAATGTCTAAATCTTTATGCATTTCAGAAAAATAAAGATATATTCATGTGCCTTTGAAGCCACTCTCTTTCTCAATGATTAGACACAGCTGAACTCAGACTGTTTTTCTCTTCTGTTGTTACTGTCACACATTAATTTATTCCAGCTGTGTTTCATTTGATTTGTATCATTTGTTTTTGAACAAACTATGAAATGGAATGTACTTTTCTACTTAAAGATCCTCCATTGATACATAGAAATAAATAGAAAAAAAATCATTAATCAGATATTAAATATGAGTGTATTAGTAATTAGTAATTATTAGTTACAATTTAGAAAGAGGAAATAAGGTCAGAAATTCAGATGAATTTATAATATTGATAAAAACATGCCATAAAATCAAAAGTTGTTTTTAAAGTGTTAAGAAATAGTGTGATTTTAATGTAAGACTGCAAGGCATATCTAAATTGAAGGGGAACGGCCTGAGTGCTATGTTCAAGGTCTTCATAAACTTGGTACCACTTTTTCATTTGTGACGGTAAAAGGAGAAATTGTGCTAAAACACTCCTTTACTCTTTCACTAACTTTTGTCTATCGGAATTTATTCAACTTTTTCCAATGTGTTCTTAAAAAAATTTGTTATTTATTAGCTTGTGTGAACAAAATGATGTTTGGAACTGCTTACATAAATCATTCTAAAACTTAAACGTTTACAGAGCCAGATTATGTGCTTACAAAGCTCCGATGACTTCAGCTGATTTATAGCCCCAGACTTAGGCCATCAGCTTTTACTGTAAATGACCATAAGAACAAAATCTACCAACCTCACATCGAGTGCTAGAAAACTTGGCAGTACAAGATTCAGTACAGCTGCTCTTGGAGTGCCAGGGACATGGAGAATCACAGTTTGTGCCCAGCAGCTGCTTCCATGTACTTCTGTAAAAGAGGCTCTCTGTGTATGATAACTTTGTTTTTTTCTCTTTCAGGACTACACAGCTACCATATTTCTGAGGCAGCGATGGACTGATGAGAGACTTTGTTTCGATGGTAATAAGAGTTTGAGCTTAGATGGTCGGCTTGTGGAAATGCTTTGGGTACCAGATACCTTCATAGTTGATTCAAAAAGGTCTTTTCTTCATGATGTCACTGTTGAGAATCGTCTGATAAGGATATACCCTAATGGAACAGTCTTGTATGCTATAAGGTATGTAAATACCATGTCTCAGCCTTTATGATTGCATCTACTTATGTTTTAAACTTTCCAGGTTACCATAGTTTCTGCTTAAGAAAATGGTTCTATTTGTAAAAGTAGAACATGCATGGTCTTGTAATTTTATGAATATGTGATATTATTGACCAATATGAATAAATTCTTAAATTTAATAGTAGATCTTCTTCCCTAAATAGACCCTTTTTCTTTGATGTAGACCAAACACTGGAACTGCATGTCACCATTCCAGTCTGCAATGAGCCCATCACAGGGGAAGCTGTAATGACTGACATGCATTATTTATTGGGGATTACCCTTTGTAAAAGGTTTTGATAAATATAACAAAATCTTAAAATATATTGCAAATAACAAAGGAAAATGTGCAGTGTAAGTGAGAAGGGAGCAAAGGGTGGCCTTTTTAGACTGTCACTAAACTCAGCTATTCTGGAGTGGTTTTCTCTTTAGGTTGCTATTACTCTTGTGCAATAGATACCACTAAATAATAGATTTTTTTTTTCCCCCCTCACAATAGATATTAGACTGAAAATATTATTTCAAGAAGGATACATGGCATTTTTTTATTTTTTCTGATGAACAATTTTCTCCCATTTATAACTAGCAAACTGTTTTTTGTTGTTTTTTCCCAAGGATCACCACAACTGTTTCATGCAGCATGGATCTGACTAAATATCCAATGGATAAGCAGACATGTACTTTGCAACTGGAAAGCTGTAAGACACTTAATCCTTATTATTTTTATACAGTTAGAAAAATATCTGTGATCTTTTTCTGCTAGATATTACCAGAGTGGCTGGAATTTTCATAGAAGGCAAGGGACATTATGTGACCAGTCCCTGTTGAATTGCAGGAGAATCTGTGTGCAAAGATATGTGCACATATGCACACATGACATCTCTGAAAATAGCATGGCAGTACTGAAATGCTGCAATGATTAAATGCTATTAATGATTAAGCAAAATCCTGGGAGATTCTCACAGGCTTGGTTTTGCAGTGAATCCTGCAGTTACTCTGTTGATCTTCAGAGGGAGTTCTGTGAGCAGGCATTTTCTAGCACAGATGAGATTTTTTTTTTTTCCCCTTTCAGAGAGAATGTAGTTTTTTCCCCCGAGATAACATTCCTTTAGGAAAGAAAGAAATTATTGTAATAAGGCTTATTTTTAAGGTATATAGTTAATATTAAATAATTTACTGTTTTGTTACTGAAAAAAAATTAATTGCATGGACAGTTCCAAGATGGATAGTAGCAGATCTTGCTCTGACTTATTTAATTGTCTGTGTGTCAGTGCCCTGGGGAAAAATGTCATCAATTGATTGACAAGAGTAAATATATTTTCTCCTTTTATCAATTAATATCCTCATATTTTCTTTGAAATATGCTCTCTAATACTTTGTAGATATGGTTACTTTGCAAACACCCAAACATGCATTTTTATACTCAAATATTTGCTATTATTCATATGACAAGACTCTAGAAAATAATTTTTGCATGGGATAATGTAGACTAACTGGTTGTGTAAGATGAAAATATATATTTAAAATGTGTCAATATATGTTCAAAATCTTTTGGAAGGTTTTTCAGTACTTATCAAGCTTTATTCTGTATCTTTTCAGAAGTGTGTGTTCTTCATCTCTTGTTGGTAATGACAGTTAGATTGCCACAAAGTTTCATTTTAGACAGAAACACAAAGGAAGTGAACCCAAAACCTTCTTCACACAGGCATCCCCCTAGAATAAGCAGTTTTATGAGATCTGTTTAACAAACCTAGATTTGAATTGGAATTGGGATTTATCTTTATTTTTCTTTGGAAGAGCATATTGGTAAATCAATGTATATGGATTTAAATCAACAGCACTGCCTAATGAGTCTTTTAGTATTTTCTCTAGCTCCAGAATGAAATATATATCCCACAGGAATTTACAATTTACTTGACAGGATTAAAAAAAGAAAAAGGAGAATTCCCCATATAATTAAAACCAAGCATTTTTCAGATTGATTCCATCTGCTTTTTCAACAGCACACAAGTGTCTTCTGTCCAAGGGGAAAACACAGTCGTGCCACAACAAATGCTCCCATTACGTTGGTGTTTAGTTTTGAGGAAAACAGCTAGAAGCAACAAATACAAAAAGGAAAGAGTGTGCTTTGGGCTGTGGCCCTTTTTCTTTAGTGCTCTGCAGTCCTTCCTTTTGGGTAGGCTGGAAATGGGGTTTGTTTCCCCGTGTGATTAACTATGTTAATTTATAGATGAATAATGTCATCATCCTAGAATTCTGCTTGCCAAGGCTGTTACCTGGGTTTAAGAATTGTGAATGCAGGCATACATGCACATCTGCACAAATACTGATGTTTATAAATAAAATGTAAAATCTATAGCAAATATTTGCGCTGAAACAAAGTGTTAGGCTTTTATTAAGAGATTATTAATATAAAGACAAATATGTCATGGTATTATGAAGTCATATCTTTACACAGTAAGGCATCCCCAGTGACCTTTACAACCTAATATGCTGCTCTTACTAGTTAGTAACTTTAATTGACTTATCCTTTCTACAGAGCAAAACACATTTTGTCCAACAAGCCTATTGGCTTTTCCCCCCGTTATTGCAACACCTTAGAAGGTAATTCTGGCATATGTTAGGAAACAGAGAATTGCCGCTCTTGAGTCGCTGGTGATGTGGGTGCTCTGACATTTGGGAAAATCCAGGGTTCTTGTCTTGGTTAGTGCTGCCAAGGCTGGGGTTTTCCTGCTCTCTGCCGAGTGGCGGGGGGTACCACCACTCATCCTTGCTGGGCTGAGGGGTTTGTCCTCACATTTCCCCCACACAGACCTCCAGTTCAAATACATATTCATGTCTTGGGCCCATCTCTGAAATTTTATTTCCTTTTTGAACTTGTCCTTTACCATTTATTCAGTGAAGAGCCATGTGAAAGCACTTAACTTGTGCTTGACAATCAGCAAAAATTAAAATTAGCGACAGAAAGGTAAAGAAACTAATTTGTATTAGGCATTATGAATGTCTAATCCCAAATTTACTATTCCTGGAGTTAACCCTGTTGACATTAGCAGCTCATACTCTATCAACAATGTACAGGAATGAGACGTTCTGGGCTTGAGGAATTAGTTAGGATAAAAACTCAGTGTCACATAAAGAGAATAGAGATTACTTGTAAAAACCAAATAACATCGGCTTAAGGATTTTGTGTCTATAAACTTTTGAAACATTTTATAATTAGTAAAATATTAATCCCCTGAATAAAGAGCAACTTTGCACAGAGGGAGCACTGTGCTATTTAACTTTACTGACTATTGGGAAGGCTCTCTCAATAAAAATTCTTCTTAAGAGTTTTGGGGTTATTATTCTCAAAGAGTTTTCATAGGAAGTATCACCAAAACATACTAATTGTTCAGCTAATGAGAATATTTTGGAACAAAAGCAAAATAACCTCTGTTTCAGGATACGCTTGTTATCAGCCATGTGGGCACCAAGAAATTCTCCCATCTCATGCAACTTGGAAGACTGAATATCTTAGAGAAACAAAAAGGAATTTACTGTGGTACTCTCTGGTTCTTTGGACGTTATTTAAATGTCTGAGGTTCATTTACACTGAAAGGAAGTAAAATGAATCCATGGCTGGAGTCACACATAAAAACTGCTTCTATGAGCCTCCTTGTTTTGACTGAGGACAATGCAATCATTTGTTTATAGAAAATGCTACTTTTATTTTACATCTCCCAAATCTGGGAAATTTCCCAGCATGTGGTTTTAGGGAATTTAAAACTTAGCTTTGATGCATATGCTTTTGGCATAGGCTTTTGACACAGCAGTGTTTTGGCTTTAATTGCTATAAATGTGATAATGTGAGCAGAGATTCCAGGCCATGATTCCTTTCCATAAACCTGCTAGTAACAGTGAAAACAAAATTTACATTTAAAGAATGGGCGAAAAAGAATTTCCAGGTGAAATTGTCATTTTAATAGGTAAGCATTCCAGTGTTTCCTTACAATATGAAATCCTGTTTTTCCTACATGAGATGGCTGTGGAGAAATCACTTCTGTTTTGCCCTTGCAAGAAAAAATCCCAATAACTTAAAAATATTAAAAGGCACTTTTTTGGTTGTTTTTATTTTAATAAATCTCTTTTTTCTGTGATTCTAGAGCTTTGTTCTTTTTGCAGCATATACCCTTGTGCAATGCATTGCATTATTGTCTCACTGTAATTTACTTACAGTTGACTGAAGTCTAAAAATAATCATCTGCTCATGTTTCTGTTCCCTAAGCTTAGCTATTAACTTGCACAATATAAATCTGTCAAACACAAGAATGATTGATCTAAGTAAGCTAAAGAAAAAAGATGTTCAAATGCTCCCTGTTAACATGTAAATTGCATTAACATAATTTTGAATTAATCATACACACTAGTCTGTAAAGTGGCTGCCTTTTATATAATGGGGAAAAGCTACAGAGGTATTTTAGCTATGATTGTGCTGCACATTGACAAGTGTGTGCAAAACACAGTTGCCTTCTGATAGATGATTCATCCAGCTCCTAATTACTACTTGAAGGTTAAGAGGAAACCTCCTGGGGCCCCTGAAGCATGCCACACTGTTGAGCCTGCAGAAACATCAGCTCCTAGGCTGGTGTCCTTGGAAAGCATCCGAGCTCCTAAGCCAAAACCTTGTCCCAGGTGACGATTCAAGCTCATGTTGGAGCACAGCACCATTGAGCAGCAGCTCTGCTGCTCTCCTCATCCCTTCATCTCTGTGGGAATGAGGACCAAATGCACTGCAGTGGTGAACAGCATCTTGGGATGCAACACATGGCACATTTCACGAGTAGTCAAAATGCTGGCAAGTGCTGTATTTCATAAAAGCTCTTATTTTCTTCGAGCTTAATGGCTTTTGCCTTTAGAATAGCAGGTGGTGCTAATCTATTTTATTAGTTTGTCATCTATACTGAAACAGAAGATATAAAAAGACCACCTCTAAAAACACCAGCTTTTAACTTACAAGACTTTGCATGTTATTGAGAATTTTGTTGTGAGCAGGCATTACTTTCTGCCAAAACCTATCATTGTTTATGTCTAATCGTACTTCCAGGCACAGAAATAAGAAACAGCTGAACCATAAGTATGCTCAATGCAAATTAATTATTGTATAAAATAAACACTATTGTTGGCTTGTGTATCACTACAGGGGGTTATAACATCAATGATGTCATATTTTACTGGACCAGAGGAAATGATTCAGTTCGAGGTTTGGACACACTCCGGCTGGCACAGTACACAGTAGAAGACCACTTTACCTCTGTATCCGAAGCTGTGTATGAGACAGGTAAAAACACCTTTTTAACATTTTCTAGGTGCAATTTGAGCTATGGCTTTGGAAACTGAGCAGGGTTAATGAACTGAGCACACTGCTTTCTCTTCGGATGACAGTTTTCATGTTCTAATAATTACATTCTTGAAGCCATAAATACCTTTCCAGATGTTACAGACAGAGACCCAGCTAATGTAAAGTCTGCGAATTTTCTTGGAGGCTACACATTATCTAAAGAATTATAAACAAGAATCTACTGCTCCTTCCATATAACGTCAGGGAGAGTTGTTGTGAAGGGAGAGGAGCATGGAATTGGGCATTTCAACTGGAGACAGACCAAGGACCTCAGGGTACCCAGCTCAGATCAGCCATTCTGGCTTTGTAAGGTGAATCAAAAGCCTCTATTCATCTGTGGAAATTCCAAGAATATGCTGGATGCTTTAACAGCTGCAGGAAGCTGACTTTCGTGGCTACTGCTTGTAGGAGTTGTTCTGTTTCTGCGGCAGCTTCTGCCTGGCCTGGTGGGCAGCAGGGAGCAGATTGCTCGACCTGAGGTTCCTCTGCCCTGGGGGGGGTTGAGAGCGTTTCCACAAATCTGCTTGTCTGCCTGCAACTGCTTCGGAAACTGCTGTGGAAAGTTTCCTCTAACTGCAGGACTTAACCTCAGGGAACAGCATGCTCCTGTTTATTTTCCAGAGATTTTGAAAGGGATTTCAGAGAGTTCAGGACCTGCCAAACTTCTATGTTCTTTGAGCTGCTCTCAGGTCCTTCATTGCTGCTCTTCACTGGGTACAAGGTTTCTCTTCTGCTCAAGTCAGCACACCCACCCAAGGGGTGATCTTGAGATCAAGATACACACATCCTTCAAAACTACAGTTTCACCAGAGGATATGTTTCTAATTCTGAATCACAGAAATACAATTTCTCAGTTCCATTATTGGGTATTTCTGCTTTAATAACACAACACAGAGAAACTTGTGATCTAATTTCGGGTATCAATTCAGGCTAAAAAATTGAAGTTCTCTAAATGGATGTAAAAGTAGAAATTAAATACATACCAGTAGGCTCTAGAATCACAAAGTTTCTTGCTACTTACGTAAGTGACATCTGCTTGCCTTCCTCCTCTTTACAGCTTCTGGGTAAGCAGCATCAGGTTCAATCAAAGAAGAATAATCCTTTACTGCTGTTCTTCCCAGAAGGGTATTAGGACCTGTTCACCATACAGGAAAGTGGAAGAGGAAACCTGCCTAATTCGTATCACATTCTAACACAGAAACAGGACTTTAAAGACAAAAAAGGGTTTGGTTGTTTTGGTTGGTTGGTTTTTAGTTTCTAAATAGACTAAAACTGATTTCCAATTAGAGTTGAAGAGGCATGGTCAGATGAACTGTACTCTATTTAGAGTAAGTGATGCTGTCTTCCTCCCTTTGTGTTGGCAGGAATCATACGTATGAAGTCAAAAGCCACTTTTTGTTTTAATTATGCATTTTAACACATGCAACTTAATTCAATTAAAATTTCTCACACCTGCTTGTTTCAGTTCTCCTGTTCAAGAAAGCCATGTTATCAAGTGCTATGCAGTACTTTTAAAACTAAATCTCCTAATCCTCTTAATTTTACATCGAGTCATTCTGAACTAGGTGCTATTTTCTACAGATTTTATTGAAAGAAGTGCCTACTGTAGGCCATATTAAAAGAAAAAAGCAACCAGATTATGGAGCTGCATAATCAATTTTGAAATGAAAAATTATGCTTTGTATTTCCTCAGCACCATTAATAGATATGAGAGTATTTTATAAATAACAATTACATTATAAATAACAGCTATTTATAACCATCACAATTCAAAGGGCTAAAGCTAAAGTTATGAGAGAAGAGCTGTGTATTTCCTAACACAGCAAAAAAAAGCAATCAGGGTTTGATACTCTGTGAACTTGAACAGAGAGTGCAGCTGCTGTGCAAGTGAAATATTGTACAGCAGTGCAAAACCCAAGTTCACGTACAGCCACTGACAGAGCCAAATCTAAAATGCAGTCAGCAAAATTCCTGCATAAGTAACTTCAGTAAATTTAAGAAAAGGACACTGTGGATTAATCTTGTTTGTAGAACAGCATGTATCACATAATAGTAATCACATTATTATAATCACATAATAGTAAGTCGCTTTGAATAATGTTAGCTAGATTGCTGGCTAGGGTTTGGTGTTGGTCTTGCCTTGGTACAGAACAATTTCATTTTGAACATGGGTAATTTAATTGTTAGAACCATATCCTACATGTCTTTAACTCCTGTCCTCATTCTCCATACACTGATAAACTCTTGGACTCCCAAACCACGTTATCTTCGTCGGTAGGTGCTGGGTTTTTATTTTTGCTGTCCAGCCAACACCACCTGCGTTCTCAGAGTAATAAATACTAATACAAAAGGCTTGCTTTTTTAACTGGAAAAACATAAAAGCAATGAAGGACCGTTACAGTGTAGCTTTTTATATAAATAATCATAGAAATAAGGCTGGAATACACTTTAAAAATTCATTTAATCTATTCTCATGTCACAAGGCAAGGCCATTGATATGTGTAGCCTATTTCCTGACAGATGTTTCTAGGAGTAAGTCAGACAAACCTCCAAAGCGTCTGCTTTGCAGTCTCCCTAGATGATTTTTTTTCCTGGTGTTTATTACACGCATATTTTCCTCATGTCTAATCTTGATCTCCCTTGCTGCATTTCAAACCCATTATGTGGATATTGAAGACAAATGTCCTGCTATTTTTCAGCAGCCTTTTCACTGTTTCAGGACTGATATATCTTTTCTCAGACCAACAATTTTAATATTTTTTAATACATATAACCAGTTTTCAAGATGTACTGTCTTTGCTATTGTTCTCCCACTGAATTCTCATCTCTTTGCTGATATGCAGCACCCAAAAATGGGTACCCTCTTCCCATTAGATATCCTCTGAGGATGGAAGGATTTGCTTAATGTGTTCCATGAAATCTGTTCCTCTTTATTCATTCTAGGTTAATGTTTGCTTTTCTTGCCAAAAATTATCATGCATTTTTGACCTTGTCCAGCTTGTTCTTCTAGTTCTCTGACTCCTTTATTGCCCTCTAACCACATATTCCCTGAGCTCCGGGAGCTGGTGATTCCCACCTCAGTGCAGGACTTCATACCTGTTGAATTCCATTGTTTTACTTGGTCTGTGATAGTTGATGAGGTATTTTTGAACTCTAATCCTGTTTTCCAATGTGCTAACAGAACTCCACTCTTAACAAACTCTTGGTATGCCATCATGTTTGTCAGGGAACAATTGGCACAGGACAGACTCCACGTGTCCCCCACTTGATAAATGCTTCTATTTTCACAGTGAGCAATAGCTAATTAATCTCAGTTTCCATTTTTAGTTGGAGAAAGAAGCAAAAACATAATTTAATGCTTCATGCTAATTGGCTGTTGGTAGCTTTTTTTCTGGCATCTTTCCTCAAGCCTTGCTCTCCCTACGCAGCCCTCCTGTCAAGTCCTCAGCAGCAGCAGGAACGAAGAGGCTCAGCTTGCTCAGGTCTGGTCTAATGCTGGGTGCTCAGCCCAGAAGGCAGGAAGAGACATGGCAGGAAGGAAGGGCTCTTGGTGCATGTCCCCACTTTGAAAATGTCAACTCAACAAATTGGCATGGTCAAATGGTATTATTTTGGCAGAACAGAAGGAGAGACAGAAGCATAAATTAAGTCTCTGTTCTTGATGCACAAAGACAAGGTATTTGCTCTGTTAAAAACACTGCAGAGGGATCTGGCTGCTGTTCTTGTCTGCAGTCACTGCCAGGGTTTTGATGTCTATCTCAAATCCTGCTTCAGCCTCCCTGGGCCAGAGGCCCATCAGCCCTTGCCTGGCTCTGCAGGGCTGGAGCTCTGTGGTCCCTTGGCCACTGCACATCATCAGCTTCTCAGGGGGACATCACAACTAAGCCAGAGAGGAGATAGTCTCATTTGTAATTAGTGATCTGAAATCAAAATGTACACAAAATATATATAGGCTATATAAAGTTTGTATAACAGTGTATATTCATCAGTTGTGGTCTGTTTCTAAATAGAAGCACTGCCTTGCTTTGTCCTACAGGATCATCTGCAATTTCCCAAGGTTCAGGAGATTATTTAGTTAACAATAAAGTTTTTCTAGGTTTTTCAGTACTTTTTTCTTTGAGGTATGGTGCACTGAATAATTTCCCCTGTTCTCTTTATCAGTTCTTTTATAGTCTGTAATTGCTCTCCAATTGTTATTTCTGAGAATATATTCTTTGCCATACAGGGCTCACAAAGAATCCCAGAGCTGTATCCAGTGATAATCTTACCTGGTGAGTCTTCAGTCAGCCTCACCTAAGAATCAAACAATTACCTATGGTATCTATCTGTTACTATGTTATGTTCAATTACCTATCTGAGCTTATAGAATCCCTCTTTGTGAACAAGGTTTTCCACTTGAGTTGATGTTGAAAAGTTTTCCATCTTGAGTTGTTTCTGAGATACTTCTGCAATGTAGAACAGTTTAGAAAGACAGCAGTTTTGGAAATTGTGTTGAAAAGGTTACAGTGACATAAACCCATATGGAAATGCAATGAATGGAAAGAGTATCAAGGATATTGGGAGGCGTTCTTTATTAAATTCTCTGAAGTTCTTTATAGTAGATATAAATACATTTGAACACTTGGAAAATTTTCTTGTGAAGATGAAACACATGTTGAGAAGCCTGGCATGAACTTTCATTTCCTTTAGCTCACCTCTGAAAAGCAAGTAAGAAAAGAGGTAGTTTATATGATATAGACTATGAAGGACAGAAGACTGATTTTTCTCTGAGGGAGGGCTAAAGGAGCTGTAATAACATATTAGCAATATATATTGGCACCCTTAGCATCCTGCAGCAGTCAGAGAATTGCATTTCAGTTGCACAACTTATTTATTGTTGTGGGGACATACCAATTTCTCACTGCCTATGTTCATTGTAACAAAATTGCATACTGAAAATGACATTTTCAGTGTATAGTTAAAGCAATAAAATCTATTTTAAGCTCTCCTGTCCTCTGCCCTTAAAAGACGCATGATGAGAAGAAAACGATGCATTGATAGAATTACACTGACATGCTTTTCTGAGTTGTACATCACACATTTTAGCAGACACCCAGGGGGTTAGCATAAATAATTCATGAGAGAGAAAAGGATGCTCTTTGTGCCTGGCTGCACACCCCTGTGCAGGACACCAAAGTGCTTCTTACATAAAGAGGGATGTGGAGCAGTCTTTTACTGGAGTAGAGTTCAGCAGAAAGTCCACAGGAAGTGGTTGTGGGGATGGTCCCATCCCAAAACACTTAGAGTGGAAATTAGGAACCACTGACAGCATTTAGAGAGAATCAATCCTTCCTTAGGTGCCTCTTCTGGGACCATTCTCTGGACAGAGATGCCAGAAAAGAGTAGAGATGCAGCATTCTGCCATCAGCTGGGAACAGATGCCATAGAAAAATGGGATAATCAGAAAATGAATGACCTAGGGTGAAAAGGAAGCTTGTTTAGGTTTATATGTATTTCTCAAGCAGTGCAGCAATAATCATTGTTGATAGAATCATCAGTGGCAAGTCTATGCAATTGTGATAGTGTTTGTAACAAAGTTATAAAAGACATAAACTATTTTTTATTGCCTTTGGAAAGATCTGACTCAGACCTAGACCTAGACCTGCTCAGCTACTGAGAAAGAGCCTATGCTGGTATAATTTTTATGACACTGCAGCAAAAGTGGTCAGCTGGACCTTTTTCTACTTTTTAGGGCTCTTAGCAGTAGAGAGAGTTAAGAGTAGGTGTGGAGACCGTCATCTGCTGTCTAGGCTTGTTCTTCATTTAAAGGGTAGAGACACTGTCCAGTTCTGTACTTCTGCCCTCTGGTAAATTCTGTAATGCCCGAATAACTCAGCTTAATGTTAGTTTGCTGTGGGGTCACCTAAGTAGAATACCTCACCTTCTGTTGTGGTTAGAGTGTATATATTGACAGTGATTTAAGTTCAGATTCATCTGAGAAACTGTTAAACAGAGCAATTCAATACTTTGGTACGTGCTAATACTATGCCTTTGCTCCAGTTAGCTATCTGCACAGAAAATATTTCCATCATGTTAACAAATTTAAATCAGGAGCCTCATACTGAGGTGACATTCATCATGGGCCAGAAACTTGAATGAAAAATTGCATTTTCATTTTAATGCAAGTATTTTGTCAAGAAAGAGGCAAGCTTGACAGTTCTGAAGAGTTAATTTGGTCTGTGTTTGAGTTAACTCTAGTAAAGTCAGGACTAGGACTGCATGAACCTGTTTCAGTTTTGATCTGGCTGATGGCACCGTGGTCTCAGACATGCCAGTCAAAGGCAATGAGATACAGCATTACTCTCCCATATGGAGCTCATGCAACAGGAGCAGCAAATCTGTTCTTTTTAAAGATGATAACCTTTGGTATATGTGTGTTTTACATGAAAAAAGGACTGCAATATTTCCCTATCTTCATTTTATCCCATTGCTTATTTCTTTAGCACGATAAGTAGGCACTGAATACTTCTTCTCGACTACTGCTTCCTTCAGTTTATTACGGGAGGAGCTCTGATGAACTCTATATATAGGTTGCTTCAAAATTTCCATTATAAAAGCTCTTCTGAACTCTTTAGAGAAATGCTGACACTCTTATTATCATGTCCATGATATGTCTTTGGATTCTGGCAAGCAGAAAGCCTTAAGGTTAGAGAAATGCCTCTTCTTTGTTCCCCAAAAAGCCACTCAGCTATAAGCTGTTACATCTCTATTTCTCTTTGTTCACATTACTTCAGAAATTTCTGGCATCAGAAAAAACAATAACACCAGAATATTCAAAGGAATGGTCTACACTTGGAAATTGCAGCAAAGTGGCAAACTGTGGCTTTTAAATTTGATATTTTGAACTAACTTCCCATGCTCACACTTGACTTTTACACTGAGGTAGAGATACAATCGTAGGGCACTAACAAGGAGAGGCTGTTATTGTATGGCTTTGTTGGCTGTTTCAGAGTTTTCCTTTTTAACAACGAGCTCACAGGAAATCCCAGGTACTCTACAGGGACGATGGTCTGATCTCTTCACTCCCCTTTGCTGGGCACATGGCACCACATCCTTCCGTGTGGTCAGCACAGAAGTTTTGTGGAGTACCCAGTTTTCTTTCCCTAAATATACTTTGTGCTATAGCCTTTTTTTTGTACAGTCTCAGTGCTTTTCCATAGCACTGTGCTCATTTCAGAGCATGGGTGAGTGCAGACAGAGGCAGTAAGGTTGCACAGTCATCCGTAAGTTTTTCACTCCTGAACTTTTGAGTGCTTTACTTTTGTCTGCATACACTTAAAACCAGTTTTGGTGAGCAAAACAACATGTATTGAAACAATTGTATTGGTAAAAATCACAGCCTTAGTAGAGGTACACTGGTGTAACATCCCTCTTTTCCCGTAAAAATGATGATAATGGTGTAAAACATCTTTGTACCTCTTGCCTTTCGGAGGTATTTTAGGTGTAATGACTGTACCCTTTCTTTCAGTCAGACACTTGAGGATCTCACCATACTGAACTTACAAAAAAGGACCCTAAATACAGTGTATTTTTACCTTTGGAAGGAGAAAGAACTGACTACCAGAGGACTACTTAGTTCAGCAGTGAAGAGATGGTCAATGTGGCAGAAAACTGAAGTCAAGTTAATATTAGAAATCAGGCATTCATTCTTAGCAAACAGAATTATTTACTGAGAAATGGTGAATGCTGTGTGTCTAGATATTCTCAGACTAACTCTTCATGTCTGTGTGAAAGGTGGGCTCCATTCCAACTAAAATGATTGAGTTCAAAGCAAGGAATAATTAAGGAAATTTAGTGGCTTGTGATTACGGTCAGACTACATAATCTTGCAATTCTTTCTGGTTTTACAAATCCTGTTATTGTTCTCTTGATGCAATATATACAATGCTTTTAAAATGTAAATTTAGCCATCCATTTTCTAGTCTGGGAGCAATAAGACATTTCTTGGCATCCATTGCTTGCACTTCAAGCTTTTAAAAGTGCTCTTCAACTCTGTGTCTCACAGCACACCTGAGGGATGCACAAATAGCTTGTCTGTGCCTATATTGTTGTTGCTAAAGTGAATTTGCTGTTCTGTAGTTCTATCTTGACTCACAGCACACAGCATTGGAAGCAAACTGGTGCCAGAGAATAGGTTTTGTATTAAAATAGATGAAGCTAAAGCTGTCTGACTACAGAGCATTACTCTCTCAATGATATTTCACTGACATGCAAATGTCATTAAAATAATTTTAGAAAAACATAATATCACTTAATTTGGAACTTGGAACTTCAGAACAAGAAGTCTTTCTGCCCATTTAAAAAAACAAGGTTTTGCTTTCCCATAATCCATTGAACTGGTAAGAATTTCAGATCCTGTTCTTCAACCTTGCCAAAGTTTGCTCATTTAGTGAGCTGGAAAATAAATTCAGGCTTTGCTTGGGTGTGTGCTGTTCCACCATGAAACACAATTCTGTATTTGACTCTGTGATCCTGAAAGTTTGTCTTCTGGAAATCACTCACTTAGAAGCAAACCATTTGTGCCACAACAGTGACACTGCTCAGAGCAACACACTGTTATGCGCTAAAACAAATTAAAAATGGACAGTGAGGATGCAAAGATACTGCTTGGTTTTAAGTGGAATGTAAGAGGGAGGTCAGCAGTAACAGAGCAGGTACCCTCAATCCACATCTTGAGCAATAGTAAATGAAAAGAAAAGCAAAATAAACTGGATATGTGAGATAGTTAAAAGTAAGAACCCATGCCAGTTTCATGAAATGACAGTCCTTACCATGCTAGTTCATATAGTAGCTCATTCATTGTTATCAATAGCGACGGCTAAATCCATATGCGGTTTCAAATTTCCTTGCCTTGTGTTATATAATGAAACATCCTCTTGATGCATTGATAGATTTATTTTTTCCTTCACTGATCCTCATTTAATTTCCAGTTCAAGGTATCTTTAATAAAACTCTGGATATGGTGTTTGAGTGTTGCATATTTGATTGTTTCCTTCAGTTCAGAGTCTTCAATCTGAATTTTTCAGCACCGTGTTTAATTTTTACAAGCTTGTTTGTTAACCTTTCACTGCATTGTAGTGCACCAAAGTAATACAGGTTGTTATTTCAAAGATCTTTTCATGAACTGCACCTTCACAATGTTTCTTTTCCCTGCTCCTTCCACAGGACATTACCCAAAACTAGTCTTTCACTTTGAACTCAAGAGAAACATCCTGTATTTCATACTAGAGACATATGTACCATCAATCCTACTGGTCGTGCTCTCCTGGGTATCATTTTGGATAAGCCAGTCATCAGTTCCAGCCAGAATCTGCATAGGTGAGAAGCTGAGAAACCAACCCAAACCATGGCTTGGATCATTAAGACACCTCCTTTATTGCACATACTTGGCATCCATTTCCTGAAGTTGCCAGCACTTCTGAGTGGTCTGAAATTACTTTTTGGGTTTGCCATACTCAGTACGTCATGTGGATTCCCCTTAAAGCCTTGCTGTTCTTTGACTTAGAAAAATACCTTTGGTAGCTACAGGAAGGAGACTTATAGGCAGGGGAGACTGCTGAAAGCAAAGGAAAAAATTGTCATTTTGGAAATAATTTAAACATATTCAAATACATGGCATGCACAGACAGAATTGTGAGGCTTTTGTGTGGTCTAATGATACATACTAATTAACACATGAATAATAAGAGAATTATAAGAGATTAAATATAATTAATTTCAAATAAAGGATATTCTGAAAGGGAAAGAATGCAAATCAGATTTGATCAGGCTGCAGGTGGGATGGAAAAAACAATCCTACAGAATAGGGAATAAAGGAAGATTTCACATTGAATGAGGCCAGTGGGCAACTGCGCTGAGCCAAATGATATCTGAATATTTTAAAGGGAGCTTTTGCATAGATTTGCTATAATAATGTGTTAATCATAAATATACATTCCGTGGCACCAAAATCTCTCTCATTTTAATTTCTAGTCTTCTCAGCTTTGCTAACATTTTTCATTAGTGTTTTTAAGCATTTAACTTCAGAATCACAAGTTACTTTGAAAGTCTTCTTCCTAAAATATGACCCATTAAATTCTATGGCATCCTAGGAGTTTCAGACCAGGGAAATCTCCCCTGCAGTAGGGCCCTTGCAGTAGAGGCCCTCATTTCTATCTGTGTTATACTAGAACATATATTTTTGCATTCCACAGGTGTCACCACAGTCCTTACGATGACAACACTGATGATGGGAGCCAGGACTTCACTTCCAAACGCTAATTGCTTTATTAAGGCAATTGATGTGTACCTTGGTATCTGCTTCAGCTTCATCTTTGGAGCACTGTTAGAGTATGCTGTGACTCATTTCTGCACTCTGCATCAACTCAGCTCAAAGGATCTTCCAAAGGTATTTTAATTATTTGGTTGTTGTCCTACAAACTGGATTTAAATTATACCTGCCAAAAATAATGAATTCTCTTAGCACTAATGGTAAATGTATTTAAGGAAGTTTCTGTTTTAGAATTAGGAGAGGGAAGCATAATAATCTTGAGAAAAAGAAAAAATATTTGCGTACCTGGAGCTTATTTGGCAGAGGTCAAACAAACTGAAGAACCCTTCCTTCTCTCTTTTGACATGGACTTTATGGCCATTTATGAATGTAATGGATGTATCACAAAAATCACAGGCACTCCTTATCTCCCAGGCCTTGGCATATACTTACTCACAATTCAAAAATTAGACTGAGCTTGGTGACTTGATCCTCTTGCAATGTGGAAAAAAAAGAAAAGAATTTATCATATTCCATTTATGAAACCTGCACATGCATGACCTGTGTCAGTCTCCTGGCAGGCAGCTTCATGTGCTGGGTGTATCAGGTCCCCACAGCCTTCCACTCACACCTTCTCTTTCAACAGCTGCACCTGAAGGCAGACTGGGATCCATTTTCTCTTCTGCATCATTATTACATCAGACCTTTTGGTGGCTCCAATGAGTTTCTCACAACTCTGAAATCTGCAAAATATACTTAAAATAAAAATGGATGAAATCAAAATAGGTATTTTTGAGTCTGGTGGTTGCTGAAATAATCAGGATAGGTTCATGAAGCAGTTTTGTCACATAATCCATCTCCAGTGTATAGCAGTGCTTTCGTAAGCAAGGAAAAAGAAATCACAAGAAGGCTGGAGATGATTGTCTTGCAGCTTTTAATTATGGAACTGAATCTAATATGCTGATAGAAAAGAAAATTTTAAGCAGCTTATGAAATTTCTGGATTAATAGAAAAAAGTAAAACATGGAAAATGAGAATAACAGGAAGAAAAAAAAAGGCAGAAAGAAGTTTGGTTGAGTGCTGTAGGGATAAACATCCAGAAGAAGAAGAAAGATTGTAAACTGTTTAAGCCAAATTAGAACAGAGCATCACAAATGCCTAAGCAAAGCTCCTGAATAGATTCAAGAAACAGATATTGAGCTCAAGTGGAGGAGCTTCAAAACCTTTGAAGATCAGGCAATATGTGTGTGTGGGGGGGTTATGTCTAGATAATTCATCAATTAATATGAGATTTTGGCTGTTTGGATGAGAGATGGATTCTGTAAATGCACAGGAATATGTTCAAAGCTGTTGTTGGGTGCCGGTGTATGGAGAAAGACTACAAAAGGGACACAAAGCTGAGCCACCCGGTGGGTTTTATGAGATAACATCTATCAGGGGATTGTCAGCAAATGGGTGAATACTCATTTCAGATGAGGATTTGAGTGGAAAGCCTGAAAGTAATTTTTGTTGGCAAGGTAATATCAGTGACAATTCCCTGTGAACATATCCATCTTGTGAAGTAAGTGGTTGTCATTTTGCTCATAGAGTAAGGGAAAAAAAAAGCTGCTTGGAGGTTTGGGTAAGAAAGCAAAGTGTTTCAGTGCTTGGATGATTAAGCGTCTTTGGATCTGTGAAGGGCACTTTTACTGCCCTTGCCTTCACCTGCCTGTGTCAGATTCCCTTTCATCTGGAGCATGTGTTAGTGCATGCAGATGGGATGGACATGGGAACTTGTAGGCTTCAAAAATGTGCATGGAAGTGAGGTACAACCCTAAAATAAGAAAGTTTTGTGATTAACTTAATGACCAAAAGGAATAGTCTTTCACTTCAGGCATGTTTCCTGCCTTCTGCTGGGCATCAGGAATGAGCAAGCAAGCCACACAAAGGTAGGGATATAAGAGAAAGAACAGTTGTTTGGCCCTAGATCAGCTTAAGACTCTGTAGAATAAGGAAAATGCCTTTCATGTCCTTTTCCTCCTGTAGCCAAGGGCAAGCACCACTTACGGAGCAGGGTGTCATGGAGAGCATACCTGACTTGTATTTCTCATTGTAAAAACAAAAACATCACAAGGACAAAAGTACCAGCTAAAATCTCATGTCATTGTCTAGCAGGTACTTAGCAATTTATGTGTGAGTGTCGTCACTGTAAATGTGTTGTCCTCATTATCGTATTCTCTTGTGGACACAGGTTAATTGGAAATCTCACTTCCCAGTTTGTTATTCCCATATGTGAGCTGATAGAAAATTTGCACTCAGAATTATGTAAATAAATGCAGGAGGTGAAATGGAAATGTCACCCTCTCTCTTGTATAGGAATTAGTTGTACTCGCTTCTGCTTTGCTCTTTAAAGAAGGTGGGCACCAGCACATCAAACCCTGCTGAAGCCCCCGAGATCTCCAGTTTAGAAGATAAACTGGTGACAGAGCTCACCATATCCACGCTCTTGCAATGTCTCACATCACGTGAACCAGGACCCACAGGGAGAGCTTCAAAGCTGACGGCAAAAGCAGAGGAACCACCTGCTGCAGGGAAGGTCAGGCAGAATGTGCCGTTCACATCAGCTCCGTAACAAAAGGCTGCTTAAATGGAGAGGGTGCCTCTCCTGAGTTTCTTCTCTTTTGTACAAAGGCATTAATTGTGCCCTCTTATAAAGCAGAGAAGTCCTCCTTGGACTTCCTGTGTCTTTTACCTAAACCTCCACCTTTAAGGCAGGATGGAGAACAGTTTGAAAACTGAAAATAATTTTACAAGTGTGGTGTTCAGCCTCTGGTGTTTCTGTGGAAGCATCATGCAGTCTTTATGAGCACCACGTAAGCTCCAGTTGTGCAACACTCTAGGCTGAAATATTTTTAGAGTTGAACAGCTTTACTATCCAGTGAAAGTGACAACTTTCCTCTATTCTGTTGGCTCTTGGATTGTGACTAAGTGTAAACAGCAGCCACAGTAGCAGGTGCCATGTACAGTGATTTTTGGGTGATGTACAGCACCTTTCCTGGCTGGTACCGATTTGGTATCCAAACAGAGCCCTTCTTAGCACCAGCTGCCATTTCCTCATTGACAGCTGCCATCCCAGAAAAACCTAGTATGACATTTAAAACTGGAGCCACAGCTTAACACTCACAACACAATTTCTTTTTTGTTATAATGTAAACCAGCTTTGCCTTTCATCATTCTCATTTCTTCATAACAATCTGGAAAAGTCCTTTGATAAACCCACTTTATAAGACTGCAGTTTTTTATGGACTAGCAGGTATAGTTCTCTCTAGACCAGCTCTCTCCTT
This sequence comes from Pardalotus punctatus, assembly GCA_013400915.1. NCBI lineage: Eukaryota > Metazoa > Chordata > Aves > Passeriformes > Pardalotidae > Pardalotus > Pardalotus punctatus. The sequence goes on from VZTX01005519.1 coordinate 121,410, forward strand.
TTCAAGCCGTGTGATACAGCATTTTTGCTGCAAACTCCCCCGTTTTGCAAGAGCTCTGCCTTGTTGCACTGCAAATAGAATCCTGTACATATGCACCGCTCACGGTATTTTCTGCTTAAGTAAGAACTGCCCCTTGGGGAGCTGAAAGGAGTCAAGAACAGCCTAATAACATCAGCCTCCTGGGAATTGCTCACATGCAGTTGTGTGAAAGGAAAAATGGCACGTACACAATGTCCTTTCATGCTCTGAAATAAAACTAATTCTGAACAACTTGTAGCGAGCCCTACCTGAGAGAAAAATAGACTCTTACACTGAGAAATGGCCCAAATGCTGATGGTTTTGAAGTACAGATGTTTTGCTTTTTCCCCCCTTTCTGAAAAATGAAAGCAGGGGAAAAAAGTCAGGACTCTTCTGTCAGGTTCCTTTATTTTATTAACTTTTGAAGTGTGGAGTGCATTCATTAGGCTGTGCTCCGGTGCCTCTTTTCAAGTGCCAGGCACTGCTGACAAAGGCTCCTCTGCCATCCCCAGCACTCTCCTCAGCTACCTGAACTTTCTGAAGCAGAAGAGATAGATATTTATAACAGAGTCAGGCCCCAAGTAAAAACTTGAGGTTTGAATTTTAGTACTACCCTGGGGATTATTTAAGCTTCAGACTGTAATTTTATGGATTGATCCTCTTAATGCTTTATAGGCAGATTTTTATCCCAGCGTTTCACACAGAAGTGTGGGAGGCCAGGTGGAGGATGACCAAGGTTTTTTGGTCAGTGTATTCTTAGGATGATATGTTGTGTTGAGCTACATTTAACTCTCAAATAAAATATCCCAGATTTTTTTTTTTTTTTGACTGGAAGTGGAAAGCTGTAATAATCCCTTTTCCAGCTCCATTTGTTCTGCTTCACTGATTCACAGCAGTTTGAGGTCAATGTCCAGACTCCACTTTAATTTTCAAGGGTGTCACTAATTTTAGATGAAGAGAGACTCAAGGCTTGTGCTGTACACAAGTACCCCGGGCAGAAGAGCAATTCTGTATTGGCATGGAGACCACTTAGGTGGCTTAATGAGCTTTCTTTGACTTTAATAGCTGGGATATTTCTAAATGAGCTTTTTGTCTGGCTGCACGCAGGGATGTACATCTTAACCGTTCTGAAGTTTGTCCTTGTGTAAAGTGTTTCTTCTCATGATGCATATGGAATAAACCAAATTGGTCAGAAGAAAGAGGTTCTGCATTCTGCATTTCACAAATAATTATTTTAGACTTGTCTTACATTTATGCCACCTACTGATTTGGGAGGTAATAAAATTATCAGGAGAAAATTAAAATTATATGTATGCCTACCTGAATTAAAATGGCCCCTCCTCCAAGTATACATAATAAGGTTTAGTTTAGATACAAAATTGGAGCCAATCTTTGTAGCTTGAATCTGCTGGTGTCTCTGCAATATCCCAAACCAAACTAAATACCCCGGAATTTCCAAGGAAGTTTTAGGGCTGAAGCTGCAGCTGATGTCTAATCCTGTGTCCTCTGAGTCAGTAACAGAAAACCCGCCGACTTCAAAGGGTGAAAATTTCATACATGAACTTCATGGCTCTGAGCCATTTCTAATCAGAGAAACAAAACCCACCAGAAGGCTTATACAACATTCTCCAAAGACTTGTCTTGATGCAGTGAAGCGCATAAAAATATTCTTAACCCTAGCATAACTTTGAACTTAAAGCATGGGTTTCAGGACTTGACAGAAAGTATCACAGGCTATTTAGTATTAAATCATCTGTGGGGTCTGTCCCTCTTTATTAGTAACTTGATTTTTATTACAAAACACCAGAGTAAAGTAGCCAATTACACACAAGGAGAGTGTCTTGTATCCTGGGGTGCTTGATGTGGGGGCAACCAGCTCAACTGGCTGCTCTGGAGATCTGAAGATCCGCCACCTTCTCCATCTCCAGGCTGGGGCTTTGCTTCCGCACTTTCTGGGCACTAACCTTTGCCAGTATTTGGCCTGGGTAGAAGACAGCTCACTGTTTTGTATTTCAGGGATTTGCTGCTATCTTAAGTAAAGTTCCTTGTCCGTATTTGGATGAATCCAGATTTGCCTGACAGTCCTTCAAAGGTTTTTGCTGTACGTTGTTGCTTCAGCCAATGTTTTCCCCATACGTGGGGGCTTTGAAAGCTGAAAGGAGCTGTCTGGTGCATGCAAGTCCTTGTCCTTGAAGTGGAGGAGTGAGATTGAGGAGGAGTCATAAGAAAAATCCCATTTACTGCAGCTATAAAGGAAATAGGGGATGAAGCAGGCACTTAAGTACCTGCTGTTTTGTTCCCTATCAGATTGATGATGAAGATGATGAAGAGGAGAAGAATGGAGTCCTGGCAGCAGTGACAAACAGTTGCAGCGCCCCTGACAATACGAACAAGACTGATTCAAACAAAAGCAAACAAACCAGCACTGACAGAAAAAGGGAGAGAAGTCAACACAATGTGTGTAATTCAGCAATGTCATTAATGAAAAGACTTTTCTGTATCTTTGATTGCTTCCGTGTTAAAAATCCTTACCACATAGACAATTACGCCAGATTCTCTTTCCCCTTATCATTCATTGTAATTAATGTACTTTATTGGGTGTATTATTTGTATTTCTAAATATTTTATTTTGTAAAATTAGTTTAAAGTTTAGAAAATGAACATGGGAGGGGAAGTGGCAGAAAAACGGAGAAGCTACATTTGGATAAAGGGATATGAGAGGACATGCCATCTTTTCAAGTGTGTCTGAAAATTTTGTTAACCCACTTTTCTGCTTTTAAATGTCTGTCATCCAAAACTGACTTCCTATTAGCATGCATGTCCCATATGAAACTACTTATTAAAAGCCAGTAAATAATTTTTTTCATATGTAATGGTCAACTCAATAAGAGTTATATTATACTTGTTTCTGAGCTGCATTGAATAAATGTAAAAATAAAATGTTGTTTTCCTTTTTTGTTTTCTGTACTCAGTTCTAGTTTTGTCAATAATGCATAAATTTTCCAGATTATATAAGAAAATGTTTAATTGCAGATCAAAGTGGTTTTGTTACATAGCAAGAAACAGTTTTGAAGACATGAGCTACCAACAAAAAGCAAACAATCTGTTCATCTTTGTAAGGTCACAAATCTGTGTTAAGATTCTTCTACGTCTTTAGACAGAACTGCCACAGACACCAATGGCTTTTCTCAGAAAGTGCAGGGCAGACTGCAGAAATGGACTGGAGCCAAAAGGTTTACATCTGGAGAGATGTATTTCCCTGAGTGAGGACTTAGGTGTTCTCCAATTCTTAATGGAATATGGCAATTTATCCTGATGTTTGTACTCTGCTCAGGCACAACTGCCTGGCTAACTACTATGCAGTGGAAGAATTTGATATGCATAATTTTCAGCCTAGCAAATTCCTCTTGAGCCACATGCCATTAAAAAAATTTCCCATAAAGGTGAAAAACTTCTTGAATAGAAAAGAAAACCCTGGATATGCAATAGCTCTTGATGAAATAGGAGAAGTTTTACACAGATAAAATGATGACCCACATGAGAGAATGGTTACAGGTGATGAAAAACCATAACAGTCTTTCCAAGTGGTTACTTCACTGACAGAGATTACATATAAGCCTGTCTCCTATACTGCAGCATGGAAATTTAAAGGTGCTTATTATTATACCTTTTTCCTGGCCATAATATAAATCTGTTGCATATACATGTATTAAAGTGTGCCTGTGCTTTTATACGCTGTGTATTTCTGATGATCAGACTCACTGCACACATGGAAATGCATTAAAAAGCACCCCAGCATGGACAGTCTGGGACACACCTTTTCCCCAGGGTGCTGCCTGTGAGGATCACCATTACATAAGAAGGAAGAAAGTGTGAAATACCAGTGTGAGATAGATTTGCCCTTGCTCACATCTAAATCTATAAAAATCATTGCACACTGGTAGACAATTATTAGGCCACTAAAATCCCCTCAGTATTTTTATTTTCTAAAGGTTGACTACTGAAAATTTGTTTCTCTTCCATTATTAGTAATGCTTTTTGCAAGGCTTATTGAGGCAATGCAACTTCAAGGAACAGTCTGGTGCCTCTTGGTACCTTGTGCCTATTCTGACTTTCATATGAAATATGAAATACATTCAAGAAATCAAACCAAGACTGCCTGTGTTAATGAGCAGCCAAAAACAAACAAACAAACAAACAAACAATCTTTTTTTTTTTTTTTTTAACATTCTGCTATTGAATATTTAATCTTAAACCCTTTTCTCAGGAACAGGTTGCATGACATTTTTATTTGCAGGTGTGAAACTGGACTCTCAGATCTCTTTCCAATTCTTACTTCCATAAAACTTGCAGAAGACAAATGTTAAATCTCTGTATTTGGTTTCTTAAATTTGCAGTTTACATTGTTCCTGAATGTTTTCCAATAGTTACCTGTCATGTTAACATTAAATTTGGGATTTACATTTACTGCAAGCTTAAAGTAAACATTTAGAGTTTTGTAGCTTCCAATTAATTGGGAGACAATTCACCTTAAATATTATTTTTAAAAGCTATTGAAGGTCTGAGTAACTTTATTTACAGTGCACTAGCTGAAAACAGGGTCTGTTTTCCCACTGATGTGCTAATTGTAAGCAGTGTTAGACACTGAAGTTCCCCATGTTTTCATGAAAGAATTGAATGCACCACCAGATTATTTATTATTCTGCTTTGCATAATTCTGCATTAATTGCTAATTTCAAAATAAAACTCGGTTCAACGTGAATTTATTGTAAAACGTGTTCCCAACAGATCTCCAGTGTGGTGTATGAAGAATGAAAAACAGCATTTGAATTATCCTGTTCAAACATGGTTTCTGTCCCTAGAAACAATCTAATCCCTTGGAGTTATCCAGAAAGGCTCCCCTGAGTAAGGAGCATTCATGAACAATTCACTGAATGCTACAGCTCAGAGGAAAATTAGAGAGAGAGAAGTATCTTTTGGTGCTAAGAACAGGGGCCAGATTTGAGGCTGAGGGAATGAAAATAGCTTTGGTTTCATATCTGATGAAAAAGAAGAAAGACCTTGACCTTTTGGCCTTGTTTATTAGGACTGCAGCAGTAACTTAAATAAACCTTCCTGCTCTGTAAGCCTCTTCAGTTTTTTTGTGCTAATTTTTTTAAGAGAACCGTTATGCCTTTTCACATGGGAAAATACATTAAAAAAGGGGTAAAAAAGACCCCCCACGTTGTCACCCTGCAATTCAGAATAAAATTACCTAAAAGATTACAGATTAAAGAAAACCCATGTAACAGCAAAGCTAATGACAGAAGAACAGAACAAGAAACAGAAAGAGGTGAATGTCGTGCTAAGAGCTCTTGCCAGGGGAGCAGCAGAGTGCCTGGAGCGCCCGTCCCAGGGCAGCCTGGGGAGGGACTGGGGCACCGGAGCTGCTGGTACAATTCGCTCCATGCAGCAGTAGATGGAGCTCAGTAACTGCTCTTCATCACTGAATGAGCAACTGTAAATGGCAAATGCTGGTTGTGGAGCACTCTGGGGAAAAGCTATTACAAGCTGACATTTGTGCTGTGGTAACTAGGTCATGTTTGTAGTGACAGATTAATTAAAATCAGGCAGGACAGCATTGTCAGGTGGACTATTTTTCATGCTGAAGTTCAGGCTTCTCAAACCCTGACTGTTGTTTCTACCATTTTAGGCACTGAAATTGAACATACTCTGCCAGTCCACAAAATAACTTCATGACTTCAATACCTTGTGTTTTAAGCATGAATTTTCTGTCTTTATGTCAAGGTTTTCTCCTGCAGGTTACAATGGTTCAAATCAAAGTATTACAGCACTTCAGTGTTTCAAGGTGGGCAGAATAGTGGCTGTACCAACAGTTTCCCTATATATATTTATGAATCCTAAATAAATGTTCCCAGTTAATTCACTGGCACACTGCTAACAGTTGTCACAAAGATCAAGATAATTTTAAAAGCCAGTTTCAACCTTTTGGAAAATTTCCCTTAAAAGAGGGCTGGCTGAAAAGGTGGGAAGCTGAGCTGTGAGAGTCTTCTGGGCTGATTAACAGGTCACTGCAAGAACAAGCCATCTCAGCCTGAAAGCTGAAAACTGGAATGAATTCTTCTTATTGTAGAGTAGTGGGTGCTTGGCAGTGCTTAAAGCAGATAAGCTGGACATAATTTCAAACTCCTGGAATGGCTTTACCATCACTTGTTCTATAACTTTATAATTAAAACCAGGGGTCCACTTTAAGATAATTGCCAAATTCAGTTTTTCATCAGTTTCCATCTGGAGAGGTCTTTCTTCCCGAGTCCCATCTGACTGTCAAACTTTCCATCCTCAGAAAGAGAAGGATAAAGGGGTATTTGGGGGCATTTCAGTCTCATGATGTGAGTTCACTTGGATAATTTGGGTTCTGGGTTTCTTTCCAAATTGGAATGGACCCCATTTTCCTATTCCAGATCAAACACAGACAAAACTTCAGAAGACAAGAAACCCCAGAAGATTTTAGCACCATCACATGTGCACACAAACCATGACCCTGATTAATTTTGAAATTCTGTTCTGAATTTAATTTTAATGCAGATTTAGCCACTGGATAACTTCATCTGTAAAGAGCACACAAACATCATCACCACCACTACTTTCCTTGCTGTAGCAGGTAACTTTGGAAGCTAGACAGTGAAAAGATTTGATGCCAGGTTTATTTGATTTCTCTTGAAGGTGAGGAATTAAATATTTCTGTTTTAAAGTCAGATCAGGAATGGATTCAGAATAGGACTCTGGTTCTAGTTGGGGCTTGGCCAGTTTGGAAGCAAAACAAGCTGACAAAATTAGAAAAAAATTAACATGATAGTATAAAATGGAGTTCAAACCTGAATTATGTATCAACATGCTCAGCTTGTCAGTGCCCCTGGTCCTTGTGTTAATGATGCTGCATCTCAGAAACAGTAAGAAACCTGTGAGATTGGTCACCATGGGCAAATCCGGTAGTGCATGCACTCAAATATCCCTGGAGGAGGGAGGAGAAGGGATTGCCTCCTCCATTTCCATGTCCCAGTTTTTTTAGAAGCCAGCTTATTTTCGTCCACTTCCAGTCTTGGTTTATGGAGCACCTGCTTTGAAAGAGTGCCAGCACAAGGTGACCAAAACCACTGCATTTGTCTCTTCTGCAGGAACCATCTGCTCACTCCTATGCATTTGAATGCTGGTCCATGAGACTCATGCCGAACTACCTTGTGCATGTTGCTGAGTCAGTCCTAATCAGAATGCTTTCCATTCACAGCACTGTATTTTAGATTATATCTAATGAATACAACTGTCATTTTTGTGGGCTTATTTTGGTGGTATTTTCCATGCTTGTGAAGAAAAGATCCATAGGAAAAGCTTCTACCCTATGCTCAGTTGGCTGCAGGGATCCAATCCAATCCTTGCTTGCCTTGATAACCCTTTAGTGCACATTGGAGAACACAAGAACTGACAGTGTTGGCCTCAAAATAATAATATAGCAGATTAAGTCTGAAGAAATTTTTTAACTAGATAAATATAAATCAAAACTTGCTCTCCACTTCTTTGCCAGAAAGGTAAGAAATTGAGCATTATTTTATCCTTCCCCTTTATCCTTTATCATCTTTGTACAAGTATTGTGCTCAAGTGTCATTATTTTTGAGGCTTTTTCATAATGAAAGATTCTGAGAGCCTAGTAATTTTTTTCATTAAAAGAAAAAAAACTAAAGTATGATGTGCAAATAACTAGAAACTTTGAAGTCTGAGGCTTCCTATGCCCCAGGATAATTTTAATTCTACTGAACAACCTTTTCATGTAGTGCTGGTCCACATTTTGTGAAGCCTGATAACAAGAACTGATAAGTGTGGAGATTTCCATAATTTCCATAGAGGATCCCTTAGGGATGCCAGCTACATGGCTGACCCTGCACCATTTCAAACCCACATATGCTCACATATGCTTATTTAGGTGTAACAAATGGCCAGAAACAAAAATGAAAACTCCTCGTTCTGTTGCTGTCCTTCCAGCACATTCCAACTGCAGGGTAATGGCAAAGATTTTCTGTGGTTGATCATTCCTACTATGCAGCTCCAACTGAATATTCAATCATCTTTAGGGCCTCCTTCCTGGAAGCTGTCCTATGATTCTGTGACTCTGTAAACACCCCAAAGGGAGAAGAGCCTATTCCTTTATTTCTACTCTAATAACCCCAAATCCCAATTTCTAAATTACCAGTTCTGGGCCAATAACTCAAAGTTGCATTTGTCTTGGGTTGCCCCACGTTACCTTTTAAGGAGACTTGGACAGTGCCTGACCCTTTGTTTCCACAGCCTGGCTGCAGGTTACTGTTTCTGCAAGCACACGATGGAGCTGGGTTTCATTCCTGTCAGACACCTGGAATTACAACACGGCTCTTTTGCAGCAGGATCAAAAGCTGTTCCTGGATGTTTTGCATCTCTGCATATGCCTGTCTTCCAGCTCCAGCATTTCCCTTCCCACAAGGTTCTACATCGTTCTATGATAATGTCAGGTCTCCAAATGCACTGCCATGCTGTACTGAAGATGACAGACGAACAAGGCAAAATCATCAATTTTAATGATGTTTCAGCATCATCCTGGTCCTGTGTCATTCCTGTGTATACTTCAGCCATCAATCTATGTTTGTCTAAAATGGTTCATGACAGAACCTTAAATGTAGAGAAAGCTGAAGAGGCTAATTTATTGTATTTTGACAAGGACAAGCCTCATCTGGCAATCCAGTGTGGCTGAGTGCATCTGGTGAATAGCGCATCCACTCTCTCAGATCCAAATTACTCCGTTAGTTTTCATGACCCTCTTATCTCTGTGCTGTCTCTGGTTTCCTTATCACATAATAGGATTGTACCTGTATCTTCCAATTTAATTTCTATTGGTTTCCAATCTGTGTGATGCTGGGAGTGTGTGCTGGTACCTCAGCCTCTCCTGCTGAGAGATGGGATCGCTCAGCCTGAAATACCTCATCTGCACTGCGGGAGACTCTCGGCTATGGCTGATCACTCCCTTTGCCTCTTTGGGCTTCACTTCTGATTTGAATCGCTCCCCACACCAAGGGGAACTGCTCCCCACACCTCTGCTTATCCAGGGCTCTCTAGCGAAAATCTTCAGACACTTAATTAGAAGTTAGATGTTTCAATATATATCTGCATGCTAGTTCATGCTGTCCAGTTTTTTGAACCCATTGTATTTTTATGAAATATGAGAAAGGAACAGAAATCTCAGAGTCAGGATGTTCCTACATGATTTATGTAAATAGATGTCCAGGTCAGAGAGACATCTGAGAGGTACTCACTGAGAAAAACACCACAGCATGAGCTGGAGTCTTTTTAAATCCCAGAGAATACACACTGAAGAGGACACATCCAAGTGCCTCAAACGCAAAACAACTTCAGTCACAATTTACATCTTCCAGAACTGAGAGTCAATCAACACTGAACCAAAATCTGGAGAAAATCAAGCTTCATTAGCTCTAATATTCATGAGTTACTTCTCCAGTCCTCAGAGACTGAAAGTGAGATACAAGGTCAGACGCACTGCTCTTCTTCCTTTTTTATCTTCCTCTGAATTATGGTGGGAGTTAAAATTTACGTCTTCAGCTTGGTCTCTGTGAGAATACTGTAAAAAGGATGCTGTTATAGCTATAGAAAAATATTTATGTTCCTAATATTCCTCTTGCACTTATTCTCCCCCCATCCTCTGCTTCTTTCTTCTTTGTAAATACACACTTTCAGTATCAGATTGGTTTTTTGGTTTTGGTTTGGGTTTTTTTTTTTTTTTGTTTTTTTTACCTGAATTTAAATCTCTCTCAGTGACACGAACTAAATAAGAAATCAGCCTGTCCCCTCTGGACCTGGGTGGCCTTAGGGAAATCAAATTGGAACATGCAAGGGGGAACAGTTACTGTAAGAAGTGGATTCATTAAAAAAAAGAACAACTAAAGTAAAAATATTAGTTTGCAGCTGAGACAAATTTATTGTATTAATCTCTGAAGCAGATTATGTATTTGTGATTCTGTTAAAGAGCAGGTCACTGGAATTTTACAACATATGCAGAAGATATTTTATCTAGAACCTGAAGAACAAAATAATGATCAGAAGAGGGTGCTCTCAGCTCATGTTCTTGTGGTTTTGTTTTGAACATTTGTGTGGAATTCTGCAGAATTTTCTTCTCTGTTGAGATTAACAAAAGGTATTTTTGTAAAATATTTTCTGGGATTTTTCGCTAAATATATTGCTCTTCTTACTGCACCATGTGTAAAATACAGGCTCAAGTATTTTATTCTAGTTCTTTCTATATGCTTTAGAAAGCTTTCTGTAATATCAGCAGGAGTCATTTCACAGTGAACTTCATGTTTGGGGTCCCACTATTTTATATGTTATGTTTATGTCCTCATGCAGTCATAGTCTGTTGAAATCAGTATTTACAGGAACTAGTTTCCTAGCACCCATGACTGAGTGCTGTGGAAAACTTCAATAATTGCAAGAGCAGCAATTCATTCCAATATCAATTGCATTTTTAACCAGGCATGAAAAAGAAACAATATTATATCACTTCAGTGATCAATTTCCAGTTATTGAAATATCCTGCATTCCTAAGTATTCACAAAAAAAATGATTAATGGATCTTTAGAGAAGAATTTAATAAAAAACTTAGTGCTGCCAATGAGATTTTTAACAAAACATTTGACCACAGAGTTCACTTCAGGGAGCATGATATATCAAAAAATACCTGACATTTGTTAAGTTTTATTAAAGCAGTGCTGATGCTGTGGATAAAAATAAGCCTTTTAAAAGTTAGTTGATATGTGTGTGCAGTTTTTCCATTTTTTGGAAGACCAGTCTTTTAAGGTGATGAAACTGTGCTATGCACACAGCACTAGAACATGGGAATAAGTGATGGCTATAATCCTAGAGGTTTGCAGACTCTCCTTGTCTGAAGTGGTGAAGCAGAAGGTAAATTCAGGCAGAAGGACGGCATTCTCTTTTAGTTGGTGCAATGCAGCATTTAGCTCTGGTCCAGCCTGCTCATGGAAGAAATCTCTCTGATTCCCCACTATTTCACTTTTTCTAGCAATACTTGCACTTAAGTAAAGTACTGTGCAGCTGTCTTTTATAGGCACATACAAAAACTGCCTGGAGGGGGAGAGTCGTGCTTCTTGTATTGAACAGCAGTGATTGGCGTGGATTGCAAAAGGATTCTCACTCCTTGTGCCTGTGTATAGATATCTGTGCAAGTCTAATGTGCCTGCGTACATATATCTCTATCTGTCTATTAATCTGGACAAATGTGTCTTGAAAAGGCACAATTTTATCAATTGGCTCCTTCTGCACTTTAGACACTGCTTTTCAATTATGTGCATTAATGGCCAGGTCAAAAATCAAACCAAGTAATGAACAGGGCTCCTGCAGGTCCATGTCAGAGAGGGGCTGCTCATCAGAGTGGCCTTTTGGAAAAGAGTTAAGAAAGCAAACAGAGGGAGAAACAGCATCCCTGCCTCACCGTGTCTGTTTACATTTGGGGGAAAATGGCTGATGTTTGCCAGGACTCTGATGAAGGGAAACCTGTCTTCCACCATTTTAGACACACGTTTACACTTTTTTTTATGGAAGAAAGGGTAGAAATGAAAGTGAGAAAAACCACAAAAAAAGATCCGTTTTCTTATGTAAAGTTTACACGAAAGCACCCTATTACAAGGAGGTAACCTGTCACAGCTCTTCTAATGACTTCCATCCAGGTTCCTGCTGTCCCTGTACTCCTCAACATGACAGACAAAAAATGAAGGAACCCTGTAGCTGGGCAGCACAGTCCCAGCTGTCAGGAGAGAAGCTCATTTCTAGCTTCATATGGTTTGTTATAAAGTGGGAACCAACGGCATATCAGAGAATAAAATATGAATTATTTGATACCCACAACATACTGAAGAAGTGAAGTCAGAGACCACAGGTCACCCTTGTAGCTACTTAGGCTGGGAGTGTCTGTAGGGTCAGCAATGAGTGTGCATTAAGGAGTCATAGGAAAAACAGGAACAGAGCCATCAGGGCAGCAACAAGCCAGCATAGATAGAAAGGCCATACACACCCTCTAATCACAGTGATTGTGAAAGAGACACTAAAATGTGGAAAGAAATTGCAGAGGGATGTTCACAAAATCACAGCTGACCTCTCTGAGGCTTGGACAGGGAGCACAGATATAAATGATCTGCACTGCAGCTAAAACACTGCATTGCAGACAGGAGAAGGGAGTTTTGCCCTTAAGATCTAGCAAGTATTACAAATACAAATGTGTGTATAGCATGACCTGAGAGCTGGTAACATGCTGCTTCCTTTGCTGCCTGGCAAATTCACTCAGATTTGGCTGAGGGAAAAAATGATGTTAGCAGCAATCACTCAGTTTCTAAATGCCTGGGAAGAAACTGGCAGAAGTGCAATGAGAGCCCCATAAAATGACACTTTGAAAAGTATCAACCTATTTCACCTACTTCCCAGAGAACTTTCTACCCAAAATGGGGCTACTGTTGTAAGGAAGGAGATAGATAATCCCATCCCAGAACACCACAATTTCCTTGTCTGATTGCCTTTGCATTTGTTGAGGTGTAGGCTGAACAAAAGAGGAGTCTGAAGGTTTGATTTTCAATAGATTTTACTTCCCACTGACAAACCAGCATAAGGAGCACTGTAGTGTCACAGAACACTGGCTTGAGATTTTCTGAGACTTCAGTGACAGTCCCAGCTCTGTTGGTGTCCTTTACAGCTGGAAACTGCCCTCTAAATAACGTTTCACATAGAAGTCCTCTGTCTAAGAAACCAAACTATTACCAGCACTTTTATGTGTATAAGATTTTTGAGTAGGACTTTGGGCATCCTACTCTTCTGGACTACAGAAAAGGGAAGAGCACTGGATTTTGGGGTATTTTTAGTCCTCATTTCTTTGTTTTTGTGATGACCTTTATTGTCAGGGTAAGTGCAGGCACAATGACATGAGATAAGTCATATGGTGAAGATAACTCTTTGGATTTGAGATATTTCTTAATAAAAAAGTGTTAATCAAAAGCAGACTCAGTTTATCTTTATGAGCTCTGAATCACCGCTCTTTGGATGTGTAAGGCCAAAAAACATGAGTATATACTATGTAAAACATTTATCTGCAAACTATTTTACAACAAGAAACTACCTTGTTTTTAAGGCAAATTTAAATATAATGTTCCAAATAACTCTAGTTTTTTTACTTCAGTGGAAAGAGATGATTGCTTTTCACAAGAAGGCATCTTAGCATTTTCTATGTTTGATGCCTCAGCCTACAAAGAGTGATCTGAATTATTCCACTACTGAAAATATCAAAGAGCAATGGGTTGTTTTTTATAGGTCACAACAAAGAATTTATATTCAATATTTCTGCCTTGGTTTGTCTTTAACTTCACCAGCACATTCAGAGCTAGCAAATGAACTGTGAATAGTTGCTCCTCTAGCTCCACTATCTGAGGGAGCAACAAGCTGTAAATTGCTATGGCTGTGCATATTCCTGAATATTCTCTTTTTTTTTTGGCTTATGCTCTTATTTTGGCAGTCCCTGAAAACCTGAACTGATTACAGGTACAAGTATAGATCTTTATTTGCTGGCAATTGCTATTCAGCTAATGATTTAAACTCATGTAATTTTTCTGCAGCTTTTGTTGTTTACTACTCAATACTTTTACCATTTACAAAGACCCAGGCTCTGAAAGCTGTTGCTAAGCCAACTTACTTCCACCGACTGGAAATTATTTTACATTAAAAAATGCCCACTAAAGTTTTTTTTTCCGGATTCTACTTTTCAATCAGTTCTTAATCACCTACTTCTGAGTGACCCCTTTACTGCAGGTGGGGTATCAACACAACAGCTAGAACACATCTTGCTTCTTTGAATAGCCAACATGAGGGCTTACTAGGGGAATTTTGGACCTCTGAGGAAAATATAAGCAAGAAAAATACAGAAATCCTTGAACAGACTTCAGAATATCACATATGTTAAAAAAAAAGAGTCATGATGGACTTCTGCAATAAAACTATAGCAAAGAATATATGACTGATGATGCACCTTTTACCCCTTGTTGGCAAAGTCTGTGGGGATCCATCTCAGATTTTTTTAATTGGAGAAAATGAAACTTAAAAAACAGCAGCAGTTGGGTTTTGATTTAAAACAGGCATTTGTAATAGTCGATTTTCTTTTCCCCAATGACAACAAAAAATATAATGAATGTTTCATAGTTAAAGTTCATTTATGTACAAAGAACCACAAAGTTATTTCCTCATTGCAATGACTGTAATTGTATTGCTTCAGATAACCCACAGACATTTCTATAGGACAGAGAACTATTCAGTACCATGTGAATTCAATCCTTTTCAGAATTATCACAGCTGGTGGATAGGGGATAAATGACTGAATGAAGGTTTGCAAAATCCTGCCCTACACCGATGCAGATTTCAGCTACTCATGGGATTGTTTTGGGGATCTCTTAATCAGTAAGGTATTTTGTCTGTAAAAACTTTCCAACAGTCCTGTATTTAATAATACATACATCCTTCTTTTTTCACATTTGAGATCTGTTTAAGGTCTATGTCTCTAGCACTGACTTTCCAGAGACTTAAAAACCTCTCTGTGATGCACTTTGGGGAATTTTGTCTAAGTGGAGGATTGAAGGCTGATTCCTGTGCTTAGATGCTTTGCTCAAAGATGAACAGTAATGTGGGTTTAAAATGTACCTCCTGCCCACATGCAAATATTTCTTCTGAAGACCTGCCAGTGAGAGAACTGAGACCAAGTCTATCTCCAGGTGAAAGAAATGTTACCTTGCTGGTTTAGTTTACTAGTAAAACCAGTATCTAATACTGATAGTACCTTGGGAAATACAGAGCTAAAATTTAAAGAGTTTGAAAAGAAGACATTCAGTAGTTATCTCTGTTCAAGACCCTACATAATTAAGATTATTGAGCTATACTTAATCTTTGCACAAATAGCAAAAAGGTTTTTCCTTACATTGTGTATTGGTTACCAGTCTACAGTTCCTTTCTCTCCCTTTCTTTCCCCCTGATATATGAATTGCATGTGAATTGGATGCTTTGGAAAATGAACCATTAGAATAAAGGATGATTTTTTTACAGTTTTATTTTTATCAAGGGAAATCATTTCCGTAATCAGGTGTGAAGCAGGACCTGAAACCGTCTAGCTAACATCTGAGAAAAGGCTTATGGAAGGATATTGAAGGGATACCTGTGGTCTGTGACTGAATTGCACACTCCCTTTCTTTCCTTGAAGCTTTGCTGAGCTGGATAAAGCGAAGGAGCAGTGGGATAACACAAAATGAAGAGATTAAGAAATCTTGATCTTAGATATATGTGTGTGTGTGTGTATTCATATGAACAGTACTTAAGAGACCAGAAAAACATATCTGAACTTTTAGATGGAATAACTGTATTTTATTTATTTGTGTTTCAGCATTTTATGTTACTTCTCTGGCAGACATCTCACAACTCTAAGTATTGGGGAAATGCTGACAGAAAGATGATGCTGTGGGGATTTCTGTCTTACTGATTTATAATTTTGGTTATGCTGCTTGGTTAGTGGATCATATGTTATTTTTTCCAAGTGACTGGCTGCAGAAGGAGGTGATATTTTTCTCTGAATTTCAGTATTGACTTGGAATGCATGATGGTTTAAATTTTTTTTTGTTGTCATTGGTTTAATTGACAGTATTAAAACAAAAATAAGCCCCTACCAAAACCAAACTACGGATTGCATGCAGTTGTATCCCATTTATTAGGTTCCAGTTCGAAGATGGATGCTTGGTACCCTGCAGGTAACTAATTGTTCAGGGAAAGGGTTGCCCTAGACAACAAGCCCAGCCATCTAGGACAGATGTTTCCCAAGAATGCTACCTCTGGCTCTCTCTGTGCTGCTGTCCAGATTGCAAACAGCTCTGACAGGGACAAGCAGTGGTATATTCTTCTTTGTTATGCAGAGGATTTCTTACACTGCCAAGCATAGATTAAATTTTCCTCTTCTCAGGAAAGAAAGTAGTGTTGTTTTGCATTACACTCATGAATGGCTGTATCTTCTTTTCCTGGGCATTTCTTGTTTCTGAAGACGGCATTATAGGCTCAGCTGTCCCTTGAACCTGAGCTCAGGTTGGCACTGCAGAGTGGGTAAGGATTGTTGGGGCTGGCACGGCTGTTTTGTGTCCTTCTGCCAGTGGAGGCCCTGTGGAGCAGAGATTTGTTGCAGCAAACCTCAGACATCCATTCCTCTCCCCTCCAGCCCTCCTGGCACAGGACGTGGCTCCCCCAACACTTCATGAATGAAGTTTCCAAATACCAATGAGCTATTAAACATTAGACTTTAATTCTTTTTGTTATGTTACTGGGCACAGGAATTGGTTGTTGTTTGGTTTTTTTTTGGATGCAGGGAAATGGTAAAATGCCTGGCAGGTTACACAAGGAGCTGGGGAGGAGAAAGGGTAGATTTGCAGCAATGTCTGGATAAGGAAGAGTTTGGATCACTGATCTACATCACTGTTCTTATTTGCTTGGGTGTATTGTATTTGGTGTGTACTGAGACAGCTTCTTAAATCTTTGCAACCCATTTTGGTGTTAAGAGGACCCTTTCAATCTGGTGTTCACTGTATTCTACTTAATCTCCTAACATAGGTGACTCAGTGTATTTACTGAGCTGGTGTAGATTATACTCTTAATTGAAAACCACTGAGCTCGATAACATTCCAGAAAAATGTCAATAGTCTGGCTTATTATATCACAACCTTTTCAAATATTGTTTCTCATACAAGTAATTTAAAAGCTAGTCACAGGACATGGTAAATAGGAATTGGAAGAAAAATATGACTGATTATGTGTAGATCCATGTTATTTGCAGACCAAGTACCTGATTAATTTTCCAGTGGAGGTAATGAAAAATTTTTGTTTGACTTCAATTGAAGTTTTATCAGACTCTCAAGCCTTTAGGCAAATTAACCAAAGTGGAAGGAGTGGGTTAATGTGAATAAGACAGCTCTTGCTTAAACTTCTTAGGATCTGAAACATGACTGCAACAAACAGATGTTACTAAATATGTCTGATAGACTGATCAGAATTTACTTGTTTTCCATATGGATAATAGCGATTTGAGAAAATAAATCTGAACTTCTTTCAGTATAAATGGAGATTTTTTTTCCCACTACTTGTGATTTGCTTATTGAGTTACAAATGATGGCAATCAGGAGTGAGAGCAGCAAAATATTTTTCTGAGTTAAAACCTATTTTCATAGTAACTAGGTTTGTAAAATGAGACTAGGCATGTGAGGATTACTTACTAATTGCATCTAAACACAACTGAGGAAGATGGGCTGAGCACCCTTTTTGTCCATGTGCAGAGACTGACTTGAGGACAGCCATACTGTAAGGCACTCTGCATGCCCTGAAGACTTCCATGCATGGCTTGCTCTGAATTTATTCCCCAAATGCACCACTGAATGTGAAATGTTCTCAACAGAAAGCTTCATAGACCTTGACTTATCACTTTTTAATTATGGCACACAAATGTGTTGACATTGAGAGTGAGTGCTACACATCCCACTGGTTCTGAAACTCTTCTCTTGTCTTTTACCCAATTTTGTTAGTAGTGGTTGAAATACTACTTACCATTTGTATGTTCTCAAGTTCTCTCTCTTTTTTTGCCTTTATGCCAAAAGGAATTGCTGCTTTTTATCCCAATATTATGTTCCCCTGCTAAATGTCTCTGTTAGTGTTCAAATGCTAATTAACTCAGTAGTGAATTCACTGAGGAAATCAAACTTGTGAGGCATTTTTTAAATTTTGATAGACACTGAGAAGTAGTATTTGGGCAACTCTTCGCATATAACTGGATATAAAGCAAAAGCTTTATAAATGAGCGTCTAGAGGAGATGGGTATTCCTGCCTGCTTCAGCTTAAAACTTATGAAATCTTTCCATTTCTTGGATCTGCTCAGGTTGGCAGAAATATCATTAAGGCAACATTTCACATTAATTCCTTGGATTTAGCCTTTGGAACTTCCAAAGGATGAGCAATAACGCAGTGACATTTGCTGATGGATTGGAAAATCCAGGTAGGAGAAGGGATATGAGTTAAAGCACTCATCCCAGGGTCTGCCCATCCATAGGTTTAACACATTTTCTCTTCTGCAATTAGGCATGAATATCTAATTATAGCATGTTTCATAGATACATGATCCTCATGAAATAATTCGGAGGATCAAAATTTTTTAGTATCTTGCCGTAATCAGAAATAAGAACTTTGAAGTTCAGCAGAATTGACTAACTTCTCATTTTCCTAAATGATCAACATCTTTACGGCTTTAGGTGGTGTGGATATTAATCATGTTTGTGATGTCATTTAATTTAATGGGACAGTACCCCATTAGTTTGTGGGTTTTCACATGGCATTACCATTCAACTCCCTTCTCCTTTAGCTGGACCATTTCAGACCCAAAATACTATTTGCAGTGTGCTCAAACAGCAGTTTGCAGGGCATGTGTGGTGTTTAAGAGCAAATACAATTGGTTCACACTGAAAAGTGGGATTTTCGCTTATAATGCTCATGGTGAACTCATTACAGAATAATTGCAGACATGTTCTTTTCTTTTTGTGTTATTGGATCCCTAGCATGTTTGGTCAGAAACTTTAATTAGAAGGCACCAGAATCTTCTATAGATTTTCCCATTTTCAAGAAGGGCTATGATAGCACATTACAGGATGTCCTTGGCCCTCAGTGAGTAAATTCAGAATCCCTAAAATGATTACTTTTATCTCTGCTTTAAAGGGCAGAATAAAAATAAACTATGAAATCTCTCTTTTATTTACATAAACATCAGATTATCATACATAGGAGTACTCATACCAATATAGCCAAATGAATTTACAGAACCACTTTGTTTTTAAGTATACCACTGATAAATTTTAAAGATAAGGTTAATTTGAAGGACTTTTAAATATTTGTTTTAATGCTGAGGTGTGACTTTAAATCCATAAAACTGGAACAAATTTACCCAGCACTTGGCAACTATAATTTTCCACAAATTAGGTTACACAGGAGTATAGTCAATGTGAGTGGAAAGAAGACCTCTCAGAGCTTCTCTCCTTAAAATTTTCCCACTATCTCAAATAACCTTGTCTTTGTTACTGTGCAAGGATACACCTGGGCAGTCACAGCAGACCTGCTGAAGTTTATCTGTGCCCTGAGGCCCACAGAAAATGCATGATAAAGATAAGAATAACCTAAAATTCCTTCATATTCTATCCTCCTATGGTTTTTTTCTTCCTCAATTCCATTCCCTTAACAAAAATTACAAAGTAGTATATATGATAAATCCATCAAAAGTCACTGCCCAACTCTGAGACAACCTACCAACCACCTCTGCACTGTCTGTTAATGCTATTTGAAGACTGGTTGTCCATATTCCTGAAGTTCAAGCCATAGATGCTCAGTTCAATTCCTGTAGAAAACACAGTAAATTTTTTACACAGTGAGCTTCTTGTACAGCATTAGAGTTCCACACGATTTTTATTTGGCAGGATTCTGTGGAGCTGTTTTTTCCTTGGTATTTGTCTCTTTAACTATTCTGATAGTCCCCTGTTTTATTGCACTATCCCTCTATCAAATATAAGAAAAATCATCCTATGTTAATTGTGTTTTGGTTTTTTTTAAACTTTTCCTTTGATACAAATTTCACAGTGAATATTAATTAATTAATTAATGCCCATACATCAGAAGCACATGAAATTCTGTTACAGCAATAATTCTCTTAATTTCAAGGAAAATATTTATTTTATTTGTATTTAATTACAACAACCATATTTTTAGGAATTGTGTATAAAACAAAAGTGGCATAAATATTTTGTCTTGCAATAAATATTTATATATATTTATCTTGTTACTTGTTAAATATATAAATATTTATCTTGTTACTTGATACCATTGCTTTTTTGGAACAGGTGTGCTTTTCAGATACTGCAAACACATTCAGCTCCATTCTTGCCCCAAAACCTTGCAGACCAAAGGCAGAGCTCCTACACCCCTCCACGACACAGGGCTGCCTGACACAGCCTGGTGTGACCTGTCTGCTCCCTTCTCTCTCCCTGCTGGCTGTGCTGTGAGCAGCCAGAGTCAGAGCAACAGGGAGATCCTTCCTCCTCTTTTTATTCTATTTTCGTCGAGTTTAGAAGCAGAAAACCAAAAATCCAACTCCAGGTGGCTGAAGTGTTTTCACGAACCTCCAGGAAGGAGCCCTTAGGCCACTGATTCAGAGCCATAAAAGAGAATGCCCCATGAAGGGCACCTATCAGTCACCCTTCTGCTTCCTCAGTTTGTGTTGCTTGATGGTGGTGTTTTGTCTTGTTATTTTTGTAACTCATGATATATTTAGTAAAGATTTCTCTTGCAACAGTTCTGAGCCCAGGTATTTGCAATGAGATTTCTCGGTTTGAGTATCCCCATGTTCAGTGTCCATCACAGAGCTCCTGCTGAGAAATGGCTTGTGTTTAGCTTAGCCTCAGCAGACTTTATTATGGTTTTACTTGCCTTGTTCAGACACAAGTGCTTTTTCTCTCTGAATTAATATTACTGTTCACACTTTTATAGGCCAAATGCAGACTAGATACGTTGTGTTACAGGTTGAGGGGCAAGTAGTAAAATCCCATAGCATAAAACTATCTTTACAGTCAATGTAACTAGGACTTCCACGCAAATTCATATCCCCAAAGAACATACAAACTAATTCTGGTCAGAGTGCAGCAACATGGGAAGTTAATGTGGACCAAAACTTAAACAGATCAGAGTGGTCTAATTACGATATTTATTGTTCATGTGCTCATGTCAGTTAAGGGAAATCTTGCAAAACAGATCCGTAACAAATGTGTTTTGTGAATTATGCTGATAAGGAATGAGACCATGAGGGACGGGAGGAAAAGGGTATGTGCTTCATAGATGGAAGGATAGAAAGAAAATAAAAAGTCCCTTGCTGGATTAAGTTTCCAATGGCTAACATTTTTATATCCGGAGCCAGATTATCAAGTGAGATCTCAGTCCTGGGAGAGTTTCTGCCCACAAAGCCCACCCACTCACTTGAAATACTCAATATGTGAAAGTCAGCTGAAGTTGCTGGTACACAGAGTAACCTGTAGGTCTTCCTGCCATCTGTGATTTTAATCTGCAATATAATATCAACCATTCAGCTAAACCTACGCTCTTGGAATATTGCTCTGCCTGACACTGCTGTGTTAGAGCATGGACAGAAATGGAGCAAGCCTACAGGTTATTTCACTGCTTTCCCCATCTACAAATAACAGACTATTATTTTGTTTTAAGTACAGAAACAGTACCCTGGACTTCATATTTACAATAAAATCAGAAATACTTTTCTGGAAAGAGCTTGAAAAGAGTTTAACTTAAGAGATTATAGGACAGCTCTGTTCTTCTTCAAAAGAAGACAGAATAATAAACAGACATAACTCCTCTTTCACAAACACACTCACTATAATTTCTAAGATCTGTCGCTGGAACAATTCCTATTCTATTTCCAGCATCCCAAAGAGCAATGACACACAGCACTCACTACAATGCTCCTTACATCAGAAATAAAAGGAACAAGAGCAAAATAAAAGTGAACATGGACAGACTTTCCATTACTCCCATTTTCTAAAGTAAATCATTTTTCTCTCTTATGTTCTGCCCCTGCACATAGCTGGTAGATGAATGCTTCCCCTTGCTTTAGATGAACCATCTGTGTCAGTAAGGTTTGCAAGAGAGAGCTCTATTCAGCAACTAAGAACTACTGTTGGCTAAAAGGTAGAAGTGGCTTTTGCAAACTATTTAAAAAAAAAAATTATCTTCATTATATTTCGGAGCCTTACATATTTTACTCCCTACACTGCAAAAATTATTTTCACTCTTGTCAGCTCTAAGAATTATTGAAGGTGAATTGTCAAACACCTGGCTTTGAACCAGGTGCCAGAGTTTCAACATTTTTGAATTTCCTGTACTCTGCAGGGCTTCTGGAAGAATTAGAAATTTTATGTAAAAGTTCTAAATATTCTGGTTTGGCCTAGGCATCACTATTGTATGCTACATGATTTCACTGTATCCAGATTATTCGCTATGCTTTAATATGCCTTTTTTTATTTTTGCTTTTTTTTTTTTTTTCCCCACAAGAATCTAAGACTCAAGCAGTAAACTGATAATTAGATTTTTCCTTTTAGTGCACTAAACACATCTTCATCTGGCATGCTTTACACTCAGTCCACTACGTATGATATTGTCTCGGTACAAGACTCGCCCTGTCTTGTCTTCCTGATTAATTAGAAACAGATTGTAGCCAGAGCTTTGACTGGTGGAAAGTGATTGTTACACAGCCAGGGACAAATTATTTTCCCACAGAGCCACTCCAGTATTCTAAAGCCAAGTTTAAAAATATCACAACATTTTAATATTTACATTCATCGTTCAAAAAATAATGAACACATGGAAGAATCTGTAAGATACAGTATTACAACAGTCATTGTTCATTTTATGGCACAGTACAGAAGTTGATCTAATTCTTCAGTTGTTACAGCTGGCAATAAAACTGGTTTTGGGGCCAAATTCTTGCAGCATCTGTGTATAACCATCCAGTACAAAATTGGCAGTGAGATGCAGTTATACAGGCAGGAAACTGTTTATCCTCTGTTATTTTCTGTATGGTTTCCTATATCATGCCTGGGATCATAACTTAAGAAGATCCTTTCTGAGCCACAGCGAGGGGGGTGTGAAAAATCCAGCATGCCCACTTCTGTCTTATGTTGTTTGTACAGTCAGTGCCTCCCCAGGGGAAGAAAAGTTTGTAAGAGTTTTTCATTTTGGTTTTACTTCCTCTACTTGTTGTTTTTTCTGTTTATGTTTATTTGTACTACAGAAGCAGACGCAAAAGAAATGTTCCAACCTGTCTCTGCTCTGTCCTTCCTTCCTGGGAGCAATTATCCTGCAGCCCAGAGTAGCTCCTTTTCTGGCTTTTCTTCCTTGGAGAAGACTAAAACCTGAGCTTCAATGTACTGAGTTGCATGAAGACAGAGAAGCGAAGCTTTATTGTAAATCTTTCTTCCTAGATAATATCTAGGTATTTCCTTCCAATAACTAAAGGAGGTTTATAAGAAAGATAGGGACAGCATTTTTAGTAGGGCCCGTTGAAATTGGGCAAAGAATAATGGTTTTAAACTAAAAGAGGGTAGATTCAGACTAGATATAGGCAAGAAATTTCCTTCCTTGCCTGTGCAGGGAAAGCAGAGTATGCAGAGCAAAGGACACAGTGGGAACATCATAGCATTAAACCAGGAGACAAAGCCACATCCAGAAGAAAGTACCCTGGGATCCTACAGGTTACACACACCTGTAGAGGTCCTCATTTATTTCCCCTTCACAACAAAAAAGACAAATTTTCTGTCACCTTCCTCAAGCTGAACTCAAATAGGTGTCCTGGCTCCTGGGCACTGATGGGAATGGGCCTATAGAATAGAAGTTCAGGGAGAATTTCTCCTTGTTTGCTTACACCAGATCTTCTATAGCTCAAGTTAGGGCTCTTAATTGCTAAGGTATGTTTTAAAATTTAGTTTATATGTCTATTGTGAAAAAAATTCAGAATGTAAATCATCTGAGAATTGGCACCATTTTTTACTGCAGCTTCTTACATTGAGGTTTTCTTTCGAGCATCACTTCAGTTGCTGCCTGTCACCAGGATTATACATTTCATAACAAAGGATGGAACTCTTCTGAGTCCTATAAAGGGAGAATTTATTAAATGAATCTATAGTTGTCTCCTTTTTTAACCCATTGTGAACCATCAATTTAGCAGAAAGTTGATGTTACTTTTTGAAGACTGCTAAAGGTGCAGACACTTTTCCCGTTCTGTTGTTCAGCAGCACCAAATGCCCTGACATCCCTGGATACTGGTGTCTCTGAGAACTGCGTGTGGTTCTATCTTCTGTGGATCAGTCACAAACCAGGGAACACAACACAGAGCAGGAATATTTTGTACAGCATAACATGAAATCCTGGATATTCTTACACGTGTCTGAAATATCTAGTGAAGTATTTCTGGGGCAGCACTGCTGGGGGTTTTTTGGTGTTTATTTAAAGTAACATTTTCCGTTGCAACTGAGAAATTTCTTCCTGCATATAAAAATAATTCAAAATGTGTGTATGGGGCACTTAACAGAGGTATGTTTTGTTCTCCGTGTGTTTTAAAATGGCTTTGTTTAAATATGTTACAGTGGTCTGGAGTGGGTTCTTGTCAGCTAAATTAAAGTCATTTTGTAGCTGGCACTTGTGTGCTGCAGACAAGCAGCTACAAAGAATATTATGTTTGCACAGCAATTGCTTAAAATATTTGGGAAAGACTGTACCTTTCTCCATCAGGTAACAGAAATGTCAAGTGACTTTGGAAAAAGAAAGTAATGAAAGAAAGCTTATAAGGATATATTTCTATGGTTAACACTTTCATTAGGTTTTGGACCAAGTCCCTCAGCTGCACTCCTGGTGCAAAATTGCATCCTGTTCTGTGATTTTCAGATCTCCAGTGCAGATGTGCCATTCCTTAGAAACATCACAAGTTATCTGCTCAAAGAGAGAATCAAATCTGTGTGAATTCATTAAGTCAAACACAGAACTGTAGGTACGTATGATGAACCATATGTTTGCCCAAAGAAGTTCTGAATGAAATGAATGAATGTTTACACAAATAAATAGATGTATACACAAGTGACATATCAGATATCATTAAGAGACTTTACACATCCCTTCTTGAATCCAATCCTTTTCTTTACCCGTAAGCTGGGGACCTAATTTAATTAAATGGTAATATTAAAATAAAAATAAATTAAAATTATAAATAAATAATTTTCCTCTGTGAAAATTATTTTTTAATTCTTCCTTCTGCTACAGCCACAGTTTTCCACAAAATGAGCACTGAACTGTCACATAACCTTTCCGTTAGGAAAAGTAAATACACATACACACTGAAACTAAAACAGTCTTAGCTTTTTATAAGCTTCTATAGTCTCATGTGAAATACAGAAGCAACAGCTGGGATTTTTAACATACATCCCACTCAGAGCACAAGACTTCCACCCATCTGTAGAACAGCTATGATCATGTTCATTAGCTTTTGTGAGATTAAATATAAATTTATGTAACCCTTTGATATTCCCAGTTATAAATTTAGAGTAAGGTAACAGGTTTGAATTGCTTCATCCTCTCTCACAGGTATCTTTCCATCTTATTAAGATATTTCCCCTCTATTCTGATGAGGATTTGGAATCACAAAGATTATGAGTTCCAACACCTGCTTGTCAGATACACTCTCGATTTTCAGCTGATACTACAAATCTATCATACATCTATCTTTCAGCTCATTAAGCTGAAAAAATGTCCAATCTTTCTTTAAAAGAGCAGATGTTTAAGACTTGGGACTTTCCAAGCCCCATCTGGCATTAGCCCAACAGTAAATTATTTTTCTACAACTGTGAAAGCATCATGTTCCTGGAAGAAGTTAGGGGACAATGGAAGTCTGTGGAAGCAAGGCTGGAACAGAAAGATGCAAAAATGTGTAACCAAATAATATATATTTACAAACTCGAAGTAACTATAACCCCCACTGAGACCCCCACAAAAACACGTCAGATTACACCTGCTAGTAGGATTTGCAGTCATATTTTATACAACTATATGAGTTTTAGAAACTGATTTGCTTTATTTGCAGGTTGTCACTGAACACACGCACAGGAGAGCAGTTGCATTAGGTCAGGTCAAAGTTCCATAGCTGTCCCACGCTGCCCAGTGAAAGCAGATGTCCAGAAAACAGTGTCAGACAAGGCACACAGGATATTTCCCTCTAAGAGCCTCTAGCTGCAATTCAGGGCCTTTCTGAAGCAGGCATCGTGTCTGTTTAGTAATCCTCGATGGACTGAACAGTTTTTTCCCTGCTTTCCCTTTCATTAACTTATGCAGTCCCTTTCAACCCATATAAAATGTTTCCTTCAACATCAGAGGCTGCAAAAAGCAAACTTCTGTCCCACTCTACCAAGTGGGACCCTGTATTACTCTGGCAGTAGAGAGAAGCTTTAAATTACTCTAAGCAAGCAATTATGTCTGTTTGTATATCAAAGGCCATAAAAAAATTACTTTTTTGCATAATTTACTGATGCTAACAGGAAATGTGCAAATAGATTTACAGTGGGTTTTCATCCTTAGAATAGATGTGTTATTTTGATTAGTTGGGCTCTGTCATCTGTGTGATGTACTGTGTGCATGGAAGTGCTGCCATAATAGCAATGGATCATGTCAGTGATGTGTATGTATCACATGGGGTAACGAAAGTGGCATGTCTTTAAGCTTTGTCCATCAGTTATGCACCATCCCTGTGGACTGAAATTCCATACCAATGTACAGAAAGTATAATAACTGTACTATATAACCCAACTGGGAATGGTGACAAGGCAGCACATCTGCTGGAGATGGGGGAAGGATGGCAAGGATTAATGAATGCAGGCATCTCGTGTGGACAAAAATAAATAAGTATGAAAGCAAAAGAGCTAAATTAATCTTTTTGCACTGGTGCTTATAAAAAAAAGGAACTTGAGGCAGTTCTGGATACAGGAGTATTATGTGTGAGGAGCTCACAGATTGCAGTGTCCATAGGACTGCTTTGAGAACAAAATGCCAGGAGGAATAGTAATAAATCCTGACCTTCAGGGAGGCCTGATAAAACTGTCTGGCAGAGGACTCAAAATGGACAAAAGGGACTCTATTTCTCATAACATGTAACTTAACTTTGGAACTGATAGTCACTGCACTTAGGAAATGCAAAATTTTTAATGGGTTTGTAAGGTAGTTAATGCAGTGACGAAAGGAAACTCACCAAAGTTATTAAGCAGAATTATAGTGATGCAACCTCAGACTCAGGAAGTCTCTCAGCCATAGACACATGAAAGCTGGGAGTATGTACTGCAAGAATAACCACTCTAAAGAGACACCATTCCCAAAGTATCTGTAGTGACCACGACTAAAGACAAGACAGTGCTTGGTGGTTCTTCTTAAGTCATTTGACCCATCTCAGCTGCTCTTGTGTCCCAGGCACTCCGGTTACTGGAAGATATGCCCAGATTTGCAAAAATGGTGGTATCAAGTACTTTGTTATAAAGCAAGAAAAGCTTTTTATATTTTTAAGTGCAAGAAAAACCATTGCAAGTAAGAATCTTCATGTAATTAATAATAGAAAATTTCACATTTTCACTCTGGTGGGTTTTCAGAGTGTCCTCACCTTTTTTAAGAACAAAGAATATACTGTATGTATAGAAAGAAAAAAGACAATTAAGAGGGAGATTATTTCTCTTTGTACAGTAGTTAAAAATTGCTGTACAAATATTATTTGTGATCTTCACTCATACTGTGCCAGGAAGATACAGCTGTTTCAACAAAGCAGATAAGTATGAAGTGAAATAGAAAACAGACTTTCTTGGGAAAAAGGTAAAAATATATAGTATGTAAACTGTATGCTCTAAGGAGACAAACTTCTTCCTTTATTCTGCACACTGTTTCAATTAATGTCTTTTTTCAGTATCTGCAGGCAAAAGATGACTGTTTTGTGCCATTACTATGTGTTCCAGTATGCAAGATGCACAAATATTTGGCTGTTGTATATGAACACAGGAGATGCGAATTCATCCTGTATTAATGTGCAGAATATTGAAATATTTCTACTGAGACTTTGAAGGCAGAATTCAATTGGTGACAGAGTTTTTTCACATGTAGTCTATGAAAAAAACCACTGATTTAATTTTGACTCCTAAAAAGCAAAGGTAGTTTGATTACATTTTAAATTGACTTTTTGCTCTGCAGCAATGAACAAGCATAGGACAGAAAACCTGTAGTTTCCTGGATTCCCCTTCTTGCTCTTCTTGAATATGAGTGACATCTTCATTTATCCTGTCACCAGGGATCTCCTTGACTGCCACAAGCTGCCAAAGATGACAGAAAGTCCTTCTGTGACAGTGGCAACGAGCTCCCTCAGCCCCTTGGATGTGTCCTACCAGCCTCACAGATTGTTCAGTTGGCTAAAGGGATCTACGGTTCAAGTTTTATTTTCTGTAGGAACTCTGCTACAAGCAATTAGGGTTGGAAAGTCCACGAGAAAACTTTGGCAGTGAACACTGAGACACAGAAGGTACCGAGGAGTTCGGGTGTTTCTGGATCCTTTGTCACAAGGACAAAGCAGCCTCATTTTCTGTAGCCTTGCTCTTGCTCCAGTGACTCTGTAGGAGCCTTCCTTGCCCTCCACCCTCCTCACCAGTTTTGACCCCAGTGGATATTTGGCATGCCTGCTTCTGGCCTGGCATGCCCAGGATATATTTCTGTGCTTCTTCTGGTAGCCAGTTACCCTGTTTGCTCCCCGAATGTTCCTGTTGTGCTGGAGCCCACTCAGAAGCTCCCCATCTCCCTTCCTGCCTGTCAGGATTCTCTGTTCTGCTCTAAAGAGGTTGTTCTTAAAGATCAATCAGATCTCCTGGGCCCTTTGCCCTTCACGGTACCCTCCTGAGAGATCTTGTCTGCCAGTTCCCTGACTGAATCCTAGTTTGACCTGGCCTTAGGTTTGGGATCCAAGGCCTGCATCTTTCCATCATGGTGCCATATTGGTCTGCTTCCAGAAATGCCGAGCTGTGTGGCCATACACAGATTTCTATCTCATGTTTGTTTCCCACACTGTGTGGGCATGTGTGTACTGGCATTTCAAAACAAAATCAAACCCTAAAATTCAAAGCCCTGCTCATTAGGTTAGTAATCCTATTAGAAAAAATGGTCTTGCCCCACTTTGTCAGATGGGTCCCAAATATTATCTTTTCTAATTTCAAGGTCAATACGTAAAAGAAGAAAAATCACTTTTCTTGTTCTTCTAATCTTGACCTTCAGTTTCTCCATTTCAACCTCAACCTGTCCATTTTATTCTTGATCCTTGCATCTAAGCTCTGTATGAAAAAAAAACCCCTATTTGTTTGCCCTCTCTTTCTCAGCAGCTCTGCAGTATATTGGTCAAACAGCCAGCAGTACATATTTGTTTTAGATTTCCTCATCTTGCAATGTAATCTACACTTTCCAAAGCCTGTGTCAACCTGTTTAATTCTTCCCACATCCTTTTTCCTTTTCAAACACAATATAGATCCAATGCAATGGTTATTTCATCTTAAATGTTATATTTCACTGTTCAAAATGTATCTCAGTATCGAAGATGGTCTTTTCATTTTCTGCCGGAGGGAAATATATTTATATCGTATTAATACCATACTAGTGCAGTGCTTTTTATTTAAGAATTATTTTCCTGTTGTTTCTTATGTAGTTTATTTTCATGATAGGTGGCATATTTAAATATGGGTGAGGAAAAAGGTCTCTTTTAAAATAACCATAACATTTTTGTTTATTGTCAGAATCTGCCATTTACCATGAGGTTATCACTTTTTCCATCCTTCTGGGCATACATCATGGCACAAGTAAATTGCTGCAGCACATTGATTCTAAACTGCTGAATTACTGGTGTCTATCACAGTATTCAAACGGCTTTGGAGAAAAACATCTTTTCCATTGCTGAGCGCTCTAAAGTAAAAGCAGATTAATAATTTATGTTTCAAACTTGCTTCCAGCATAGTCAGCGGCAAAGCCCTCATTGCTTACAGACAGCAGTGTCCTGCTTCCTACACAGACTTTGGGGAGACTCTGCTGTGAACACAGCTGAATGAATTAAAAGTTCCCATCAATATAACAATCCATGTGTGACAGCATTGTGAAGAAAGCACTCCTTTATTCACTGGGTGACAGTAACCAGACTTGTTCAGTTGAGAACATTTAACAAGAATGCAATTGGACAGATCTTCCGTCATTCCGACCAAGGCTAAATTTAAGCAGAAGCACCAGAAAATATAGGTCACTGATTAATTCACTGAGACTCTGCATTCTTGCTCTGCAATAATCACTTAATGACAAGTTACAGCAAATACTTCAATGTGATAATTAATTCTGGTTACACATTATTAAGGTCAGAGGAGCTAACAGATTCACTAATGATTTCTATTTTAGAACATGGGACATTTCAATCAAGCATATATAAAATAGTAAATGTAAGGGATTTTAACAGTATTTACTGGCTTAGTACATGATTAAACATTGACTACTACTCAGCATGTATAGGCATTAAATGCTGCCATTCTATCAGTGGGGAGACCCAATACTTTTGCTGAATAAGCACTTTCAAAACTTTTGTTACATTTAGGTATAACAACAAAAAATCCTGAACATAGTTAATACAGTGAATGACAGAAAAATAATTTTGATCTCTCCTACATGGGAATAATCTACACGTGGAGAGAGAAAAAAGTCTTTTATCTTTAGACATGAGAAACAAAGCAGGGATACGTGAGGGTTCCCAATTCACACACTTAGAAAAGCTCTCTTCTAACCCCTCATGCTCTCCTTGTTTGGCATCAAGGTGGATGGAACTACATTGTTAAGGTTACCAGAGGTACCTACCACACAAGGAGGCTCCAGAAAAACCTGTATTCAGAGATCCAAACCACTGGGGAACTAACAGGTCTTTATACATTATTAAACATCTTTTTTCCTCCCCAGGATTTACAGCAAACCTATCTGCTTCTTTCTGGCTCGTGCTCTTCCTCTCCAAAATATGCAGATATCACAGAGAAGGATTTTCACAGATTCAGGAGAAACAAGGACATACTGGATTTCCTAAGTATCCCTTTCCTACAGATTTAGGCAGTGAATAGAAGGCAAACCTGCATCTTCTTCATACTTTATTCAGTGCTTCCTTTACGCTGTTACTGAAGTTATTGGCAGTTTTTCTACGCCAAAAGCCTAAGCAACAGCCCTGAAAAACAACCATTTATTACAATGTATTAGCGCTACTACACTAATAGGTTGTCTACCTAATTAATCACAACATAGAGTGAAAACTAGCATTAGTCCCATCTACATCAGTCATACTTAACTCTAAATGACAATATGAAATGTTTATTGGTCTCATTAAACTGCTTATCCATCTCGCTGACAGCACTTTCAAACCATGTGTGCTTATTTGTCACCCCGCTGCCAATGAGGTGAGCTCTCTCAATTTGAAGATATTTGTGGGTGGTGAAAAAACTCCTTCCTTACCATTCCCACTCTCCTTCAGGTCCAGAATGAATTTCTGAACTTCATTCACTAATGGCAGATGGAACAATGAGTTTGCAAAGAATAGCCCTGGTTTTGATTACCTGCAACTCACCCCAGCATGGCTGTTACAGGGAGAAGGAATCAAAATCTGGATATCCTTTCTTTCCTTTTTTTTTAGTTTTGTTTCTGGATGGAATGATGCCTTCTGTATTCCTCCTGTCTGTTTTTCTAAACAACTTTGAAATGTGTTGTCTGATTTCAAACAAGTTTAAGGCAAGAAGAAAATGTTCAGACATAAAAAATTACTGTGAGTTTTGTGAAAACTGGATAGTCCCTGCATTAGGACACTTGGGTTAGTACCTCCACATTGGAAAAACATATAGTGCAAGGCTCAGCACCACTCTGTTCTTTCTGGCACGTAGCAGTGAGGCAAAAATCTAATCTGTCTAATGACTCAGAAACAGCTGTGGCATAAATTGAGGAGATTGGAGTGAAGAAGGTGCTGGGGCCTGGGGTACATCCAGAGAGGTGGTGGATATTGGTGAGGGGGATGCTGAAGCAGAAATGAGAAGGCAAAATGGAATTATTGGAAAGGTCAGGAAGTGTAAGACTAAAGGGTGGAGAGTCCTAAAGAAGATGGGCGGCACTAGGCCTACTGCTTACCCAAAATCCTGGTAAAATCAAGATACTTGTGTGAATATACATGCTCCTTAACCTCATCCTTGTTCATTGTCTGAACTTCTGGGCTGCATTCTGGTATTTGCAAGTTAGAGAGACTAAACACCCTAGTTCTATTGGCTAAGATCCAGAATTGCTTAAATAACTTGGACTGTATAATTCAGATAAATAAGGGTAGTTCAGACAATTCAGCTTACAGGGCATTAAAAACACGCAAACATTTTTTGTTACTGACTGGCAGAAAAAAACAATTTATTAAAATTCTGTATACCTAAAGTTTGGCTTTCAAAATTTTATATTAACCAGAAGTTTTTGAATTCTATAGTCTTACCCTCTTCTCCGTTTGCAGTCTGGGTGGGTTTGTATTATTAATAAGCTAAAGAAATTGCCTGGTGTACAGTCTGCTCTGATGCTTAATCATAAGGTAAGTTCAGACTCGTATGCCATCAATCAACTTTAAAAGGCAATAGAGAAAAATACCACTTAAGGAGCTGCTTGGAAGTTTCAGATTTTGCAGGTGTTTTGGAAAGATCTGTCTTTATTGCTGAATCCCACATAAACCCCATGTTTTGCCACCTTCCTTCCCTCCAACATCTGGTAACAAGATTTCGTGTACAATGACTTATGCATGACCTGTTTTTAACACTCATAGAAGATGTTAATGTGACCCCTTTTTTGTGGCCCATTTTTGAAGTCATTGGATCTGCTACAGAATCTTACATACTACTTTGCATGCAAATATTTACTTTTTGCTTCTGTAGCAGTTTCACCACTCACCTTGCCCTCTTTGTCATTGTTCTGATTTAAGTTACCCATCTGGCTTACTCACAGAGATGACCATTAGGCAGTTATCACAAGAGAAGAACTAAATAATTGTTCCTACTCCAAAATAAGAAAAACCAAGTAGGACATGAAGCAGGTCCCCAATGGGAAATGATACCCATAGATATCAGCTTTTTTTTGTTGTTTTGATTTTAGTTCATGGATAAGATTGCAAATAGTTTGTTGCATTATTAAAAATTGTCTTATTATAGAGAGGTATAAATGCTATTGCAATTTCGGTTCTGTTTGACTTTTAAAGGTTTCTATTTGCATCTTTGTATAAAAGGTATGGTCCCGTATCCTTTAAAGGATGTTTTTAAAATAAATCTGACCACAGCATTTTACTTATATTGCATCCATAATGTGTGTTGCTCTCCTCAGCAGGAATGGTTAACATAAATAATAGAGACCATTTCCAAATGGGTATTTAGAAACCTGCTAGTGGAAACCCAGGTAAACTATTCTTTGGTCTTAATTTACAATGACGAGTCAAATGAATGTTTAGAAAGGAAATGTTCATGCAATAAGCCTTAACAGTGCCTTCTATTACTCTTGGAATAACCTGTAGGAGGATGAAAGCTTTTCTCCTTAGCTCTGCTCTGACTCTGCAGATGACTATGGATGTGAAACAAAGCCATGACTTTGACTTTGTCCAGTCACTCTTACATCCACTGATGCCTCTAAATTACTTGTGCTAAAGGATTATTTATCTGCACACATGCACTCAGGCAGGACACATGGGCTGAGGCTGAGCTGCTGTCTTTGCTTGCAAGAAATGGACAGAAGGTTATTGGAATTTTTTCCTTCAGCTTGTTTCCTCTCACCATATTACTGTCTCAGTAAACCTCAATCTCTGCCGTTCTCATTCAATGATTCATAAAATACTGTAATTTCTTATGAGTGCATTATGCTACCTTTTGCTGCTAAAAAAACGATTTCAAAAGAAAAAGAAGTGAGAAAAGGAGATGGCAACTAAAGTCTCATTAGGGAAATGAAGGCATCTTGGACATCCAGGCAGAAAGCTGCATTTTTGTCCTAACAACCAAATCAGTCTTGTACCTTATTGTGAAGTGAAAAAAGGAACTGCAAAGTTCCCCAATGAGGGATAAGTGCTTGAGACAGCATCTTAACTGAAAATTTACTTTTTCTCAATTCTTCCTGTCTCTGAGGAAGTGGCATTTTTGCACTATCACAGCTGTGCCATAGTTCACATAAGAATAAAAAGGTGGGTGTTTAAAATACAGAAGCAAGTTTCCTATATTACCACCCAAGATCTCCAGAACACGCAGAGTAGTTATATGCTGAGATTTATTACATTCTATCTCAGTAACAGAAACCTAATCTGTGTTGATTAGGGGTAAAAATTATATATTTTATTTATTTTTTCAAGAGTACTGAAGACTGTAATAGGCAAAAGACTATTTCTTACTCAGTAGCAGTTATTATGTTCTTGATTGACTCCATCTATTAAATTCTAGAGTAATCAGAACTAATCAAACTCATGATTATGAGTCAATACAAAAATAATAAATGTAGTCTAAGATTATGATACTTTAACATGTGTTTCACTATTTGATTTTATGAGCCCAGTACCTAACTCAGTCTTATCCCAGCACTGCTAGAGTTCATAATTTCAAACATCACTGTTCAGATGAGGACCAGGCACTGGTCTGAGCAGAGACTGTCATCTATTCACACCAGAGACCAAGCTCTCAAACAAATTTTCATGCAATCACACAACAGTTAAACCAAAACTTGCAACTCTTGAAATAACATTTTTTGCTGTATGGCTAATTTGGCATTCTCCTAGATGAGATCTTGTCTTTAGACTTATTTTCATACACAGAAGGGCATCCACAGTCTCTGCCACTTGGAAGCATTTCCTCGGTAAATGTAAAGTGACTTTTGCCCTTTGTGATGTGTAGCCTTTTATGACAGCATTTTATGTGGGCTTATAAGAGCCCTAATATTTTGCGAATCAGTCATGATTTAAATTCATTGGAAGGAAATTTACCCCTCACTGTATCTAATTTTTTTGTTGATTTATGGAGATTGGTTTTTCTCTTAAAAAGTGTCAGTTTGCAAACATAAAGGGTATCCAGGACCTGTGTATATAGGGAAAGCCTGGCTGTATCTAATAGGAACCTGCAGGTACCAGGGCTGTGCTGTGTTCAAGGCAAGCATTTCTTTCATGCTCTGGCAGCAAGTAACACCTAAGTTCATTTTCCAGCTGTCATTTCCCTGGTAACATGAAAAGGATTCTGGATAAATTATAATAATCAGTAAATTCTTTACTCTGTCAAGTGCTTTTGCTATTTCTTTCTTAAGAACCCACTTTTTTTTTTTTCTTTTTCTCCACATATTGATGTTAGTGTTCAAAATTCCTTATCCCTGTGGTTACATGTTTCACGTGGACATTCCTGCAAACACTGCTGGAAAAGGCTCCTGGAGCTAGTTGTAGGCTGTTTTTTCAGAGATCAGGAGACACAAGTGGCGCCTGCAAACCTATTTGCTATCAACAGCCCTCCAACCTCTCGCTTGCTCATGGTGAGAATCTTAACAGAAGTTCTCACTGAGTTGAAAAAAGAAAAAAAAGTCAGCAAAGTATTAAACTAATAAATTGTGTATGTCAGAGAGGGGTAAAAACCCCACTACCTGGACATTAAGACACCATTTCCTTGAGAATATTGCATCATTTCAGAATTCTTTCAAGAATGTTTATTAATATATTATTTAACTCCTATGTTTTTCTTCTTTTTCTTTCTCTGCATTACATTCAACTATATTTAATAGCATTAAAAGCAGCTGGAGAGCTGGTACAGAGATTTCTCCCTGACCTAGAATTACAACAAATGTCACAGGCACATCAATCAAGTGATAGGTTTTGGACAGAATGATACATAATAAAAGTACAGAAGAAAAGTTGGTATTCTCTGGAAAAACACTGAAGTAATTCAAACTTAAAAGCCAAGTTTTGGGTTTTTACGGTTTTTTTGAGCCACTGCACTTGGTCAATAATTCCATCAATCATATGCTGTGCCTTATAAATCCAAAACTCAGAGGGAAGAAGCATCCATTTTGAGTTCAGTTTATTACTCAGGCTGGCCATGCTCTCAAAATTCCTCTTCTGAATTTCAATCTGAAAAGTAAACATGCAAATGAAAAAGTGACTAAACAACCTACACAGAAATAAAACATCTCTGTTAATAGAGGGCACCCTCAGAGAGGGTTCCCTAAGACATACTCTCTGATGTTTAATTTAAGAGACCTCCTCTGGACTTAATGAATTATCTTGGTCATAATCCATAGCAGAATTGACCCAAAACATGTCAAAAAAATCTAATAAGCAGAGGTTATGAAAGGGAAAACAATATTAAACTAAAAATTCTAATGCTTTTGTGCACATCCCAGAAACTGAAATCACTTTAGAAGTTTCAATCAGTCAGGTAGAGAAACACATGGATAAATTTCAGACATGAATCAACAGTAAAATAAGGAAGAATTAGTAATTGTAAAAGCCAGTTTGGTTTATCAACTCAAAAATCAGAGTTTTGTAACACACGGAGGCCTTGTAACACACGGGACAAGGGGCCAAGCTGTCAGCTCTGGTGACGTTTGAGTCATTGTCATTACGTGGAGTTGAGAGTTCAGCATCAAAACATGCTTTTGGAACGTCACAGTGTCATAAATGTCAAACTAATGAGACCATTTAAATCAGTGGGTGATGCAGGGAGCCAAACTCCACTGCAGAAATTAACTTTAACCAGTAAACACCATCAAGGAATCATCTGGTGTTTTCTTCAAAATATCTCCTTCCACTCCGTGCATTCTTTTTTTATTAGTTTTTTTTCTCTTTAGCCACTTTCTGCTTCTCCTACAGTTGTAAGAAAAACTCCTGGTTGCTTTAGCACAAATGGGCCAGGGTTCTTCATAAGTGAATAATCCAGACCAAGAAATTTGCTTCTCTATCTGAGCATTAATAGAACAGAGACTCAAACGAAACCAAAACCAAAGAACAAAATACAACCACCTAATTAATTTTGATCTGAATAATCTCTTATATGTAAAAAATTATAATAGCTTTTTTATCTCATTTATTCATGCTCTGATGGAATAATCATGAAAACCTTATTTCAAGTGATTAAAAGGCACAGGATTACTTTTGCACTGCTGGAAACATGAAGAAAGATTTACTTTATTGTTGTCTGCAGCTTTGTTTATTAGATACCTACTGTTATTCATAAAATTAGAAGAAAAAAAACCAACTTAGGTAACAAAATTTTTTTAGTTTATGGTGGTTTTTTTAGAATTTGTTTAAAATAAAATTTTTGTGGCAAAAGTATGCAGTGTGATTCCAGAAATACCATTCCTTAGGCTCCTAAAAAGTTAGGAGACAGTGTAAAAGCTGAGGTATAAAAACTACATAGCAGAGAAAATACACTAACAAATGGGCTAAATGATAAACTTTCCTACTTGGAGGGCAAGGGTAAATATTTGTTCTTAAATTATTAAGCCATTATATCAAGCTGAAAATTTATCCCCTACGACTTCATAAACATATTAGCAGTAATGAAGCACAAGTTAAGTGATTGATTTTGTCAATCACTGGGAATGTTCCAGACCTTGTGTTATGTAACATGCATTGTGGGTCATCTGTAAGCTTCATTAATCATATATAACCCATTCATTCACGAGGGAAAATGATGAATTGCTTTCTGTGGAAGCCTAACACTGGCCTCACTAATTCCATGGAAATGCAGGTTATATTGTAAGCCTTTTTTTTCCCCCCCTATAAACATGTTGGAGACTGTAATCTGTAATCCTGAATGACACTTTAATCCATGTAAGCAGATATTCACTTCCTATGGAGCCACACGGATTTTAGTGGCTGATGCTTGCTCATGTCTAATTACAATATAGTTTTCCTACTGTTCCTAGG
Organism: Pardalotus punctatus; assembly: GCA_013400915.1. Taxonomy (NCBI): domain Eukaryota; kingdom Metazoa; phylum Chordata; class Aves; order Passeriformes; family Pardalotidae; genus Pardalotus; species Pardalotus punctatus. The sequence goes on from VZTX01005519.1 coordinate 159,151, forward strand.
ATGATAAAATTCTGTATACATAAGAAAAAGAGATTAGGGGCTTCATTCCACCCAACCTCAGCTGACTAAACTTGGACCAATAAACAAACCACAAAAAGTGAAGTGAAGGTACTTTGGATTATTATATATATGCAACTAAACTGCTATAGAAGTCATGTTATATAAAATGGATTGAATGCAATCTTAAAAAGAATTAGTTCAGGCTCCAACTAAACTTCTTTTGGGAAGCTATTCCAGAATTTTTCTTCGCTCATGGCTAGAGACTGCACATCAATGCTGCAACTATTTATTTCTACACCAACAATGTCTAGTATTGTAAAACTCTCCCCTCTCTTCTAGCATTTACCCACGATATATTTATAACAGCAGTTATAACCACCCACATTTTATTAGGCAAAACAAACAAAAATCTAAATCTTTTAATCTCTTCTCCTGAAATGGGATCTTTTCCCCTTGATTGTCCTCAGGATAATCTTAAACATTGGTGACAAGAAACTTTTGCAAGTTCCAGAGGAGCTTCACAAGAGGCAAATGCATCTCCATTTGTTCCATAAAATACCGTAGGTAACAAGTAATTTGCTGCTTGTCTCTTGTCTTAGAAAAAATAGGTACTTGAAAATAATTATGCTGGTGGTGTCCTGAAACAAACACCTTGTGGTGCTGAGTTGTCTTGTCATCCTTGTACTTTATGTCCTTCTGCTTCACTGCCTTTAAATTTTTTCTTGTTGCCTTTTTTTCCTACTTAAGACTTGCACTTTTGTTAAAGTTTTTTGTGTGTGTTTTGTACAATGATTAACACAAAATGGGTATGCTTACCCAGCCCTAGAGTGATAGTTATGGTAATAATAATGACAATCTGAACATATGTATATTCATTCTCTCAAGATATGCCAGAACAGTATGAACCTTTTTTTTATTCTTCATCTAATGGCACTATGGAGTTATCACCAGCAATAGCTGTGAGTCATTACAATTACATGCTCTCTGTGGTACTTAATACACACTTTATAGGACATTTCATTTTCCATAGTCCCCTTAGATAACTAATCTACTCCAGTCTGTGTCTGCAGAAATATCTGCATTCTGAAAGACAAGTACTACCTTTTTTTACTGAATTAAAAATAAATGTGATTTCACCGGCATGTGCTGTAGGGTCATTTCTTAATGCGAACAAACCCAGCCTCGCTGCAAGGACTGGAAAAGAGATTTCTCTTTGCTTTTATTGAAATATACACATGGGTGAGACCATTTGTTTCCTCATGTAAATAAAAAGGAGCCCTGTATCCAGACCTACACGTGTAAGTATTAGATTTATCTTATCACCACAACCATTTTTAGATTGATGGTGAAAGGCATTGCCTCCAGTGATAGCTCATGCAGTAGAATGCACACTGTATTGCCAACTGACATTTAGCAGCACCTAATATGCATTCAGCCACTACTGGAAAAATTTTATATAACACTTTCTAGATTTTGTTTTAATGTACAGATTGCAGAAGAGATATGCAGTGTTCTGAGCAGTTATCTCCACAGCAGTTACATTCACTTTGGAGAAAAAATGCTGACATTTGCTCACATTTTTTGAGCAGAAGAAATGATCGTAGCTAACAGCTGAACCTACAATGCTGTGAGTGTGTGCGAGTGTGTAAGAGGAGTGTGTGTAAAAGTGTGTATGAGTGTGCAAGAGTGTGTAAGAATGTGTGTGTGTAACTGTGTTTGTGTCTGTGTGTAAAAGAATACCTAGCTGTTAACCACTTATTTTTCTGAACTTGAGGTTCTATAAACAAAAATAGTCTTGCGCACTGCAACTGCCTGAGTGCACATCAGCTGCTCCTTAGTTTAGTCTTGTTTTCAATACTAAATCTGATTTCCTTCCTCTCCCCCACCCACCCATTCACATTCCTTTCTACTTCAGTTCTGGAATGTGTGGTCTGTGGCCAGCTGACAACTCGTTTTTTTAAATAAATTAGAGGATATTTAAACAAGACATTTTAAAGATCTATGGGTCATGAGCAGGGGGAGCTGCTGGAATGGGCAGAAAGTAGCTTGAATGTTTGAATTATTTCTCTTTCCCACCCTGCGTTTCCCACCCGTGTCTTGTTACGAAATATCAGTGACGTTTCCAAGGGCTTTTACAACTTCTGTAGTGCCACCAATGAATGCCAGGAGATACCTGCACATCCTAGGAGTCACACAGCTCCGACAATTTAATTCTAGTCTATATTAATTTTTCAGATATTTTACATCTGCATCTACTAGTTTTGGTCTTCTACTGCTTAACCAATGCAAAACCAAATTGATTTAAAAGTAGGCTTTATTTCTTGGAAAGCTGTGGTTTTTGTCATTGAGAAGCAGGACAGACCAAGTGTACTATACCACAGAAGGATAGTGGTGGCTCCAGGCAGACATTGTCAATAAGGGAGTTAGGATTTTCATTGGGCTATTTTTGCAAATGTTGGATCAAAATTAAGTAATGTATTGACATTTTTGCAGTATAGGACAAGTTATAGTTTGTACAACAAGCTTCACAACCAAGTACTAAATGATAGAATAAATTATCACTGCCTGCTTCTGAAATTACTTGATACACTTTAAAAGAAGTTTGGGGCAGCTGGCAGACAACATAAAATAGTAGTTTTCAGAATGCTAAAGGAGAATAGGTTAAGTAGTTGCCATCCCTACAGGTGGCTGACACTGGATTGGTAGAAGTAAAGTTCTGTGAATCTTCTACAGCAAGAGAGCAATGTGTTTAAAAAGAAAACAAACCACCAAACCAAATAAACTCAGCCTCAGCTCCATCCATTAGGCTCAACCTTACTACTCATGTAGAAAGACCCATTGACAAATATCCATCTGGCGTACTTCAGCTCTTCTGGAAACTTTTTTACCTGGGTGTCAGAAAAAATCCTTAGTTTTCCAAACTTGTTACCAGAAGCCTTGATCCTGCTTTTGCTGAGATCAATGAGAACTTTATTTGCAAACTGAAAGAAGGATTAGCATTAAAATCATGAAGTATGTAATGGAATTAACTATTTTATATATTTTTCCTATAGATTGCAAAGTGCTTAATAGGAGCATGATCTCTAAGAGAATGGAGTAATAGATACAGAAGGCTCTGTGGCAAGGTTTCCTAGTAAGCCAGGGATGGATTGCAGCTCTTTCAAGTCCTGTTAAGGTGCTTTAATACATTTATCTGTAAAACATCAAAGTTGTATCCCCCGAAGTAATTTTTGCAAAGAATTAACAAAGCAAAGCAATTTTATTTTTCATCCTCCATTTATTTAGCAACTTCCTTAACCTACTTTGAGAAGGGTTTAGTGTGGAAGTTGACACATCTAAATTGACCATTTGTTTCTTGGTGAAGTATTTTCATCATAATATCCTAAATATATAGATACTATCAATAACATAATATATAATAATAATGTAATATCACCTCTTGGAAGCTAGTGAATTTACAGAGTGTTATAATTCCTGGGTTATGATGTTTTACGTATTAGTTTTAATAGTCTGGTCTGGAAAAGGACAGAAGTGTGATACAATTGCATATACATGCTCTGAGTGACATGGAAAGTAAGGGGACAAATTGGAGGAGACAGCTTAGTCTGACCATTTTGGATTTCCCAGAGATTCTGCAACTGCATGAACTCCAGTCCTAAATTTCTTTTGGAATAAAATTTATTTTCTTACACTAACAGTTAACTGCTTTCAGTTGGTACCACAAAGCTTTCTCTTTTTATATCCTGCACAAATTCAAGGAAGCCTACTGCTAGTAGATACGATAGTGAAGGGTAATGTGAACTGAAATTACAATGGCTAGATCTTGATCTTCCTGGTTTGCGAATCTTGATTTGAGTTTCTTTAAAAGGTTACTCTATTAAAAGAAAGGAAAAAGGTAGAAATTTGAATCTTCCAAAATAACTCTTTTTAATGTAATCTAATCTGAAATGATGATCTCTGTGTAGCTAGTGGGTTTATGAAGTTACTTACCAGAAGAGTAAAACAAGGGCACGTTGTCTAATGTTGTTTGCATTAGTAAATAATTGGGTTGGGGACAGCAGGAATGTGTCTTATCCGACCTGTCACAGGACTGATGAAGTCTCTGGATATTAGTATGGGAGACCATGTGTGTCACAGTTACAGTGCATTTGTGATTTGTATGTTTAAATATTCACTAATCCTATCTTATTATAAACACCCCATCTATTATAAATATTTTCTTTCTTCAGACCAATTTGGATACTCAGAAATCGTTCATTTTGGTGAGAAGGGGCGAATAAGTAAAAAGATAGGCAAAGGACAAGCTTTTCTTGCTGATTTACTTCCAGATTTTAAGTCCTTATTGTAAGTGGAATGACAAGGAGCATTTATTTTAATTCCCATTGAGGGCCCTGTGAGCACTATCTTCCATTTGCTTCTCTGGCTTTCACAGTGTAGATTTTTTTTCTTCCCCTCTCTAAAAGAAATTTCTGGTAACCAGCAGAACACCGGGCTGCCTTGGGACATTACACAGATAGGAACTTCACAAAGTTGCTGCCTGAATCTTAAATGTGCTAGGGCTGTTTGGGCTTCTCTGAGCTGTTCCTGGGTAATCCTACGAAGGAATTCTTATGAGCAGGAGCATCAAATGTCCCTCCAACTTGCATACCAAGCCTGCAGAATTTTGATACTTGACAGCAAAGCCTCCACTCCACAGATGACTGTTGCATGCATGTTTGGTATACATGTACACAAGGCCTTTATTTTAAAATAGCATTTAATTTAAAACCAAATTTTATTAAAATAATATGAGTTAAGGTAAAACGTGACTGTTCATGTTATGTAGATTAAAGGGGGAAAGGCTTTATTTTTCTATGGACCCTGTCTTTCAAATGATCACATAATAGGGAGAAGAAATGTCTAATCACGACTCTTGATGGTTTTAGTCTCACTTTCGTAACTACTTCAGGAACATTGCGGAAAAATATGCAAGTTTTGGAACTTATTCGTCCCATTTTGTTTCACTTACTTTTAATTTGAGTGCTGGACTCATTTTAAATTTTACTCTTTAATCCATTCTTAAGTAGTGTGGGGAAATACACCTATGACCTTCTGCAGGACTGTATTAAATTCTGAAAGTCTCTTGGTAGACTTAGAGAAAATTCTTAGACATGCTGGATGTTTTCATGTTGGGAAATAGGCTGAAACAACCCAGGAGGACAACCTGGTGCTGTTTCATGCTCTGCATTTCAGTGCAACTCTGCTGAAGCACAGGGTGCCCAACACAGACCTTTGCCAGCACAACTCCTGCCTTTCAACCTCACAGTCTTTGAAGATATTTCTCAGGCTGTTGATATATCAGCAAAATCACCACTGTCTTGATTTTCAGTACTTCAGTAAGCATGTCCATTATACAAGATGAGAAATAATACATTGAAACTGTTGCCTTTAAAAGTGGTAGTTTTTTTGGTTTTTATTAGAATGAAAATAAACCAAAGAGAATTGGCTTTGAAACACATTCCTAATGCTTAAACCATTCTCTGAAATATACAAGTACTTAGGCTGGGGGGAAATGGATATTAGATGAAGAGATTATTAAAAAATGTATGACTATTTAAGGTCAACTGCTATTGTAGCAGAACTTGGCCATACAACCAACTAAAAGTTTTATCAGCTATGACAATATTTGAACTTATTCATGATCAGTATTCACAGCCAACCATTAGTTTACTTAGGTGTCCAATAATTATAAATGTCAAACAAAACTGTTTTCTATCTAGCATGGCCTGATAAGGAAGTACTGTTTACTTACTCCATTCAAAGGAGTTTGGATCACTTGACTTCTTTTAGATCACACTTTACTGTAGCAGACTGAAAGCCTGGACAGGAGAATCAACCCTTTGGGTGAAATTTGCTCCCAATATTGATGGCAGTCACATGTCTTTGAAGACCTGCTTGAAATGTGAAAGGTTAGACCTTTACAGAGAAGAATGCAGAAAACCTGTAATACTGTGACTGAATCTTAGTCCAGCACTTGGAATTGGGCTTATCTGATTCCCTTGCAGTGGCAATGTACTTGTCTCTGAAATTGAGGCTTCAAGAAAGCTGCTCTCTTGGCTGACAGGTTTCTGTATAATGACTTTTTCAAACATTCTGTGAAGTGTCCAGATCAGTCCTCAGCTAAGCAATGTTTTCTTAATTTATTTTTTGCTGGCACCTGACTTCCTGCAAATGATGATACTGATTTTTTTTTTGAGGGGTGAGGTGGGATTTTTTTATTGTGTTGTGTTTTGTGTTATTTTTCAGGGGAGGTTTGTTTGCGATTTGTTCTTGTTTTTGTGCACAGGATTTTTATTAATTTATTTGGTTTTTTTGTTTTAGAATTCTACACGTTTACACAACCCATCATAAGACTTTTCTTTCCATGTGTATGGATGGAGTTCACCTCCGTCCCTGGGCATTTATACTTTGGTATCCTTTGGAACGACACAATGGAATGGTTTCTGAAAACCATCTGATACCATATGCATGGCCTATGCTGAAAAAATAAGCAAGTGGGTGACCCTCCTAATGAGCCTTAATATAGCTGTGCATCTTCAGAAAAAGTTATCTAGGAGGTTTTTTCCTGTAGCAGAAGAAAACATTGAATACTACTATTTTGTTTTACTTAAAGTGGAGTGAAGGATTAGATCAATTTGGCAGCCATGCTGAAGATTTTCTGTGTGTTGTGGTAACAACTTAAAAAATTCAGGCTGTAAAATATCATTAAAATTGGGACTAATCAGGATTAACACACATTGGGGGGTGGGGAATGTATTATTAAGTCTCCTTGTCACCATCACAGATCTCAGGGCTTTGTTTTACATGAAAATAAATACTTCAAGGATTTATGTAAGTTTCAATAAATACATTATTATTGATCCAATATAGACATCCTTTTTACAAAAACAACATTGAAAATAAGTTTATATTTACCAAAGAAGTACATCCTTGGGTTATTTTGGGTTTGTTTTTAATTTGCTTGTCCCCTGACCCTCTTGCTTATTTCCTCTGGCAATAGCTATTCCTAGCCTATAAATGTGCTCTGAACACAGAGGAATTCTGCTGTTAACTATGATTTCAGAAGTGTAAATCTATGATAATAAATAACCCAATGTCAAGAAAGACTAGATGTTAAGCTTTTTTTCTCATGGCCAGTAGTAATAGCAGTTTGATATAATATATACAAACTAGAGGAATATTTTTTTGGTGAATATTCTTTTTTGCTTTTCCTGTTTCCTAGTGACACAGTTGGAAGCAGGAAACTCTTTCTGAGTTTTGAGCTGCAGTAGTCCAAAGGATATCCTTGTCTCTCTCCACCTCTATAAATAATGTGGGAGAACTTTTACCCTGCCTCTAAAAATCAGTATGTGTAGCTTTTAGGTCATTTACAAGGAGAGTCAGAGCTGTTCATAACTAATTGATTTATTTCCAGCTAATGAGAATTGAAGTATTAAACATCCAGTGTTATTTTCTGAGCCTTCTGATAAATATTAGGTCCCTCCCCAAAACACAAAAAACCCGACTCTGGGCATCTAATAATTTACTTCAGTTATATAATTCTAACTGCAATGGAAGTATCACAAGGACATCAGATTTTGATTTAAAAGAGAAATCTTATTTTATAGTTGGACAATTTTTGAGCCTCTTTCTTTCCTCTTTCACTTGGCAAATTTTCCAGAATATATAATATTTAATGTAATTCAATATTTGTTTTGATAGGCTGAACTGAAACAGCATTTGCCTACCTTGTTCAGTAAAGCACAATGAAGTACGTTTACAATAGTGTAATTTTGGTTTAAGCTTTCAGGGATTTTTTTGGTGTGGGCTTGCTTTCTTTTTCTTTTTTAGTTTTTTTCCCCCCAAAGTTTATTTCTAGAACATCTGCTTAATCTCTCAACCCGGTTTGCTACAAGCTTGCACCAAAGTTACTGGAAATAAGTGGTTTTAAGGAGGAGCAGTATCAGCTTGTGTGTAGCTGCTTGAATATCAGATTCCTGATTCATAAAGGAAAATGTTGGAATGGTCAGAACAAGAATCATAAGAATGAGAAGAGGATGTAAAACTTACTGCAAAACCTCAAGAAGTTCAATTAATTTACTTTATCATCCTTAGGCTAAAGATATTTTTTTCCAATTGATAACAAAGATGTCTGCAGTTACAAGCTAAGCAAATTCTCACAGAGACAAGATGCACATTACATAGAAATGGCAGTAATTAACCTTTAAGCTGATTTTAATAAAGACTGCAGTAGATTTCCTTTACCAATAATCCACAGCAAATTTGGATATCTGTTTTTCTGAATGGCTATCTATATTTTACTTCTATTTTGGACACAATTCAGGAAACTCATGAAGTTTCTCTTATGCAGAAGACCAGGCTCTCAGGACATCAGTGAAGTCCCTGATTAATAGTAAGTGGTTACTTATGATGGCTGGCTATTAATTTTGGCAAGATTTAGTGGGTGAAAGCCTGGCTATGTGAGTTCAGTGGAAATACTGTCACTAATTTAAATTATACTATAACTTAGAAATATTTTATTTGCCTGGGTGATTTAAATACTCAATAGTAATTCTGGGTTATGAATTGGGATTGTAAATTATGATGGTGTAGCCCGGAGATGAAAGCAGAGCTTTACTCCTCTGCAAACAGGGAATCAGGAGGCTGCACTGAGCCTTGCTGGTTTACCAGCTGTACATGATCCAGAACTTCCAAATTCCTGTCTCAGTGCATTTGAGACAGGAAGTGTGAACAGCATCATCAGCAGATGAAGGTGCCTGATTTCTGCAGTGTCTCTGGAAATTGAAAGTTTTTCTGTTACCTCGACATAGCAGCAGTTCCCAGGCACAAGGGAACTGAGGTTACCATAGGCTGGAAATTCCTGCAGTCAAATTTTCCATCACTCTTCCTGTTGAGGGGTGATTGTCACTTCTCAGTGCCATGGACAGGTCTCTGGGTCCGTCAGCACAGTGTCACTGCTGTCCCGGGAGAGAATGAGGCTCATACTGGGAATTTGGCTGTAAAACAGGAGGAACAATGGCACCTGTTGGGATAGGATAGAGGAACTCAGATCTGAATCAGAGACCTCTCATTCAGGCCATGGACTTTGAGTTTCCTACCTGTAGGGATGGTTGATTTCACTTCTGCCATCAGGATCCAGCTGAAGACAGTTAGAGGAGAGATCAGAAATTCCATTTTCAGCCTATTTATGAAGGAATCTAACATAGAGAGCAGAAAAGGAACAAAGAAATAAATTAATATATGCACAAGGAATTTGTGTTCGCAGACCCGTAATCATCCAAACCAAACAAAAACCGGGCAAAGAAAGAACATGCAATCACTCTGTTTTTAGCTGTTCCCTCCCTGTTTTCTACCTGCTTCCCAGACATGTCAGGAACAATGCAAAACTTCCATTCACTACTTCTTTGGACATCCCCACTGCCCCAGGCAGACACATACACTCCCTAACCATTATCTTCCACTAAGGCCTGAGGATGTTTTTATGCCCTTGTAGTCTGGGAAGAATGAAAATAATCTTTACAAAGAAGATGCATGTTAGTAGCCCCTTTTTATCAGGACTGTATTGCTTCACCATCTGACAGGCTGGCTCTAAATATCCTAGTTGGATGTCTGTTTTTCCTTTACCTGGTACTTTCACCACTGAGATATTTCACCTCACCATGACAAAGAAAGGCAGGAGAAGGAAGAGCTGGGAACCCTCACAGGAATGGAGGAACCTACATTGTTTGTCGTTTTTACAATTTTTTTTCCTTTCCCCCAAAGATGAGAGAGTTCTTTGGTGTCCTTTGTTTTAAGCTTCTGAGCATGTTATGTTATGTGACGCTGTTCCTATCCTGCTTGGCAAAAACTGCACCCAACTCTGTTTGGGGTCCCTTGTGCCAGGCAGCCCTATTAAGAATGGTTTTGCCTAAGGAGATTTAATTTCAAAAAAAGGCAAATGGAATAAAGGAGAACTGTGACACATAGTATGAATTATCCCTTTTCAAACCAGGAAACTGCTTCAGCCAATTCAGTTCTTGAATCAGCTGCTCTCAAACATTGGTCATTGCTATTGACCGAGAAAGTAGCAGAGCAATCCAGAAAAGGAAGTATATCAGGTATCAAAAAAAGAACTTTCTGCTCTGGTGTGTACACCTAGAATTATAGATAATATTGCAGGAGGGCTAGAAGCACCTTTAATTAGTGTGTTTCTATCCTTTTTCCTAGCATATTGCCTAAGATATTTAGGCTCTGCAATGCTATTGAAGTGATGGACTTCATGCAGTGAAATTCATGGTGCCAAGAAGGTGTCCCAGTTCCCTGAACATGGCTTGGTACCCCAAAACCAGAAAAGACTGATCTGTATTATGGAGCACAAAAGCCAGCTGATCAGAAAGACTGGGAAAAGTTATGGTTTAACCTTTCTCTGATATTTTGTACCCATTTGCATTAGGTCTGCTTAAACCTGCGCACGAAAACCCCAAACCAAAACAAACAAAAGACAAATGGCAAAAAGCCAACAAACCAAAAAACCTTAAAGTTGTTAGGGCAATTTGATTTTATAAAAAGAAGGCTTTTTATATGCCTGTGGAAATAAAAACCTACCTTTCACTGAACAGTCTGGCTATTTGTTTACATGAGAAATGAAGATGGCCTCTCGCATCGAGGCTGTGTTGCTGGGAAGAAAGAGCTGTGTGGCTGAGCTAAAGGCAGAAGAGCAACTCAGCACCCATTGCTGCACCCTCAGCTGAAGGCAAAGCCTGGGAATGGGGAGATTTATCTTAAAGAGGCTGGGAGATTGCATTTGCTTTGTTTCCAGACTGTTGAATATAAAACTATTCTGGTAATATGCATACAACTTCCTTCTAGTCCTCTTTCTTGTTGCTGCAGAAGCAGCTATATCCCAAGCAAAAACAATGTTTCATCCTGTCAGACTTGGGTGGAAAGGGGAGGGGAAGATAAAACATGAAAACAATTAAAATGTTTATTTTTAATAGTGTCTGGCAGTAGTCAGAGGTTTCAAAACTATAAATAAACAAAGGTCATAGTTAAGGATGAGAAACATATGCCATACACATGTTTTTGAAAATGTAGATAAAGAAAATAGATAATGAATAGTATTATGTAGATGGCTCTTCACCAGAGTCTCATCAAAACTGCCACTGCTACATAGAATCAGGAGAACGTAAAATTCTTCTGTGTCCTGTTCCTTGAGTTAGCTCTGTTCTGATGGATTTAATGTTGTCTTCCCCCTTTTTTTGATTTGGGGATAGGACTTGCTGTGCCTGGAGAAGATGTGTACAGCATGGTGGGGCCAGGTCTTTGCACCAACCTGGAGCTGCTTTTGTAACAAGTGCAGGATCTAAAAATCCACTTCTGTGTGGAAAATGGGAAACTAAATTCAGTGACTAAGAAATGCTGAAGCTCTGGCAAAGAGGACAACCCTAAGTTTCTCAGTTTTTGATAGAAGACAAGGGCAGCTTGAGTGCCAGCCCAGCCCAGGTGCCTAATCCGACCATGGTGTGTGGTCAGCAGCCCTGCTCTGTTGCAGGAACGAGTGCAGGAATACGGCTCCAATTATCAGAGCTATTTATGTGCACTTGCTTTTGGCAGTCCTGCTTTGGAATGCTGCTTGTAAAAGGTTTCATACTTTTCTATTAAGCTTCTTAAAGGGCCATTATGCATTCACAAAAATCCATATCCATCTGGTAAGGAATGTCTCCCAAGTCAATTAACACCACATACACACCAGTTGCTGCCATTCTGGAGTGTGATTCAGTATTCCAATTGTGCTTCCATATTAAGAGAGGGGGTTAGGAAATAGTGGGAAAACAGTACATATTATAAGAAAAGCATAAAGAATAATAGTTTTTGAAGGATTTTTTTTAGAAATTGTTTTCACAATAGGCTTTTTGGACACTGGCATTTCTGAGTTTTGAGGCAGCAGCTCCATTCTCTGCTTTTAGGCCTGATACTGTAAGATTCAGAAGTAGGTGGGGCCCTTGAAAAGCACTAATATTTTCTTGAATAATTTCTGCTATGCTTAACAGCAATTAAGATTTGCAAATACATATGCTTTTTATTTTGCAGTCCTGTAATTCTACTTCTATAAAATGTTTTCTTCATTTACATTTGCTGCTGCTGCTGTACACGGTAGTGTAGTTACATGGCACTTCAATTTAACACTGAAGGTTTTTCTAGCCAAAAGTACCAAGCCAGATGACATGAAAAGACATAATGTCTTAAAAATCACAATGGCCACTAAGAGTGGATGGGAAGTATAAAAGCAAATTCCAGAATTGCTGGCAAATCTAAAGACATTAGAAACAGAGGGAAGACGGTATCTACCTGACAGAAGAGATCAGTTTCCAAAACATGTTTAAGTTAGAGGAAGATATGAGCTCTCCAAAGGAATTTTAAGGAAACAATATGTAATAGTGAATGACACAATTTCAAGTGGTTTAAAGTGGGAAATGAAATTAAAATGGGGAAAAGGAGACAGAAAATAATAGATGCGACTTTCTGCTTATAAAGGCAACAGGGACAGAAATTTGTTTTTGCAAAAGGAATTTCAGAAAAAGATGGAAGTGTGTTAGAATTTAGCTGAACTGCAGGATTATTGATATCAGCAGAATGTTGCACAGCTGTTAGTGATAATTGGATTTGTTGGCTGTTCATGTTAGTATTGCTACCAATGGACTTTCTATCTTGGCCACAAAATATGACTTCACTTAAATCCTCTACAAAATTAGCTCAAGCCACAGTATAGTTTCTTTTTAAAATCTCTGTTAATGTATGAATAAAAGTTCTCATTTAGTATTTGTAATTTTTCCCTCTGTTTTGAATTGGCCATTTAAATACAAGTTAGTAAGTAATTAGAATAATTTGCTATTCATGGAACTTTCTCTATCAGGCTACTGTTGACATTCCAATTGGATTCCACCTGAGTGAGTGACAGGAATGAAATGCAGCAGGCAGTGCAACATTTGTCTGTCTTAAGCATCTATTGTATAATGAGATTCTTAGTTTGATGATTGTCTTTCAGATTATAAATAGTTATTTTCCTTTTCTTGCTACAAGGGAATAAACTCGCAAGCAATGAAATATGGGTTAGGTTAATATGTCCTTTTAATTCACTGCATGAATGATAGCACAAAACCCATCAGCTTGCTGGAAATTCTTGCCATTAAGTTGATTAATAAGGGAAATAATAAAGCAATAACTACTTTTATTTTGCACCATTCATATATTGTCACAAGATGGTAGAGTCATGCAGAAAAATACATTGATAAACTGGTTTTACCTCGTTGGAGCATCACTAAAATTGCTGGGGGGCTGGAGCACCTGATATATAAAGGAGAGAGCAGGGTTTGTTCTGCCTGGAGAAGAGGAGGCAGAGGGAGGATCTTAATGCTGTCTTCAATTATCTCATGGGTGGTTGAGGAGCAGATGGCAAAGATAAACTTTTTTTCAGAGGTACACAGCAAAAGAAGAAGAGGGAACAGATACAATCTGCAGCAAGGGAAATTATTCTAAGAGAAGAGGTAAAAACAGTCCTTTGCAGCAAGGATGACCAAATTAAAGGGAAATCCTCTTCAGTGAAGCGATTCAAAATACCACGGGACAAGCCCTGAGCAATGAAATGTACTTTTGAAGCTCTCTTAATTCAGGACTTGGACCAAGTGATGTCCAGAGCTTCCATCAGACAGAAATGATCCTGTCATTGTCTGACCATATTCCAACCCAAAACTCCTTTAATGACTATTATAAAGCGTGTTTAAAGTCCATTAATGAAGTTACAGAGTCACACAATCAAGGAATGGTTAGGGTTGGAAGGGACCTTAAAGATAATTTAGTTCCAGCCCCTCTGTCCTGGGCACCAATATGTGTTGCTTTTGCTGTTTATATCTGACCCTTGCCATTCTCTGACTTTAGAATATCCACTTGCCATTTTGTCCCATCTGCAATGAAGAGAGGGACTAATCTGCCACCTCTAAAAGCACAAAGGAGGGTATTAAGAGATCTTCATAATTCAGGAAGGTGTGGAAAAGACTCATTTGACCTTCTTAATGCAGGGAGATGACAGAGAGAAAAAATATTTTTCTGAGGCAGGAAAAGAAAACTTGAAACATCTCTCTACCTGGAAAATAGTCTGTTTCCAGGCTGCTATGCTTTTCTTTTTCTCTTCCTTTTTTCTCTGATGCAAGGCATGCTGGTAAATCAGTCAGAATTCTCATGTGTCTTAGGAATGAAAAACACTGAGAAGCACTGGCATGTGTACATCAACATCCAAAAATATGTTCTCCCAGTGTATCTTGGAACCACGTGTGTGAGAAAGGGTGGCTCTCCTGAAAGCCCTGCATTCCTGCAGGAATAGATGCCTGGGCCTCTGGGACAGAAGGCAGCTGCCATCCCCTCTGCACTTTCCTCTCTGACTTCTGCAGGACAGTGTTTCAATTCTCAGTGCAGTTTTGCACTCTGAACCTTGCCCCTTGTGAGACCTCAGAAGGTACAAAGTTAAAGAAAAGAAAAAAGCTGCTTCTCCTTTGGCTGACCATGCAAAAGTGTTGTTATTCTGCTACTGTGCAAGTAAAGAAAACAGCATGAAGAGATGAAGGCTAGAACATTAAAATATATGTGCCATCAACAGTATTCCTGAACAATTTCAATGTGTTCTCTGAAGCAGATGACGGAATTGGCAACAGCTGGAGTTGTATTTGGTGGTCATCAGAAATTTACACTGACATATACTCCCTTGTAGGTATCATTTTTCTGAGGGAAGGGGACTTTGTATTATTTGGCAACAACTCTGAAGTATTAATTGGAGGAAAACTTGGCTCAGTGTTGAGAAATATCAAACACTTGAGTTTTTTCCCTTCAAATATAATTTATTTCCCTGTTGATAGTTTTGTGATAATTATTCTACTCCCCACTGATAGCTTATTATTATTTGTTTATGTTTTCAGAGCAATATTCTCAGTTTTGAGCTGAATTTTACATTGGTCTTTGCTACAGAGTAAATAAAGCCATATTTTTTCATAAGAGGTCTAACTTCAAGGATCTCCTTATTTCAATGAATAGTTCAATGCAACTTTTTGGAAACCTGTTGCCCTGTGAGGTCTGAAGTGTTTGAACCCATTTTGATTTCAGATATTATATAAAAACGTGAATATGCTAAAGAAATATATGCAGAAGAGAAGCAATACAATGATATTTGAAGGTTTCTTACATTATAATTTCTTAACATCAAGCCAATACAGAGCTGTTTCTGATTGTGCTGATGCAGAATAGCAGAAATGGAAATTCTGTTTTGTCAGTTCTTTCTAACACAGCATTGTTCCCCCAGTTTATGATTCCCTGCTCTAATTACTCCAGTCCTGAAGGACTCACCTTCCACATTTCCTTAAAAAATTACTCAGTCCATTAAATAACTTCAGGATGGCTTTGCTGAGAGTCTATTTCTGCACTCAGTTTTATCCAATTATCCTAGTGATTGGTAACAAATCTGAACAATTTTGCTTTTGTTGTTTTATTCTCTGTGTTTTGATATCACCAGTATTTTACATGAGCCTATTTATGGACCAGGATTATCCCACCCCTAATGCTGATGCATTATCAGTTCATTATGGGTGAAGGTAAAAATTCTTGGATCCTTTCTACATGAATGTTGTACTGCATATTTTAATCTATTCTGCTTTCTTTCCTCTATCACCTTTCAAATAATATCTTTTTATAGGATTCCAAGCGCCCCAGTGGAAACCTGCTCTGGATTGTTTTTCTCCCAGTTACTTTACCTACCTTTTTTTCTAGATCAAATAATGTCTAGGCTTGTTTTTTTAACCATTGTATTGCAAAGACTTACAGACATTTGTGCTATGCTGATGTAATGAGTAGCATGAGATACAGTCGTGATGGAATAAAAGTGCTGGGATACTGAGGTGATGGAGAAAATGGAGTAAATTATGCATTGTTTCACTACTATCAATAAAGAGTCAATGTTCAAGGAGTTAGAGGGCTGACAGAATGCCAACTTCTGGATAAGAAATGAAACAAAAGCTGTGACCAAAACCTGTTTGTGGCTATTAATGTTTCCATGGCTCTGCTCCAATACTAACATGCAAATTTGAAATCCTGACAAAATTCATATTCACTTATTTACATTCTGCCTCCCCATATTTCCTATTATTGTTTAACACATTCTTCTTACTTAATTGCTGTGTAATGTCCTGTGATGCTAAGCAGGTGCTGCTGCTGCTCTTTTGTGCTTGGGAATGTGATCTAAATGAAATGTAAACCTGTAGTTCAATGAATCACCTGTATCTCTAACCTTTGATTACTTTTTCTGTTGTTCATATTCATTCAGGCTAATATCACTCTAGGATTATATTCCTAAATTAATTTACATTCCTTTTCAACACTTACACATTTAGCCACAGGATAAAATTTGTCTCAAGTATAAGGTCACGATGTGTGGGTGCATGGACAGATCTACTAAAAAAGCTTCAAGACTTTTGATGCTTGGAAATAAAAATATCAAGAAAATAGGCACATCTAGTAATTTTGTTACTTCCTTGATCTAAGGAAATTTATCTCTCAGTTCTATAATTTAATCAGATAACTAAAGCAAGAATTTAACTGTAAATAGGTATTAAAATTAAAAAGAAATTCACATTTCAAGTGAATCTCTGGTCTTGTTTCTGTCAGCCAGGAACTTCATCTAATCAGGACTTGGCATTTTAGGACTCCTTGAGAGTTTCTTAAGATCCCATGTTTGGCTTTGTGTGAAAAAGTATACCAGTACACATCATGTTCTAATTTCATCCAAACCAAGAGAGAAAACTTTAAGGAGAGATATCCTAAAGTCTGTTCTTTCAATATACGTGTGCAATAACTTTGGGCAAGATTTAGAAAGATTTAAGAGAAATTGAAGGGTCTAAGTTCAACCATGAGTTAGAAAAACTTCTCTCAGTTCTGTTTAACAGCACAGACACCTAAGTTCTCCAAGTATCTTTGACTTCACAATAAACTTGTAATTCTCTCTTTGCACACACCAACCCCCAGCTAAGGAGCTCCTGACCTATCCCATGCTATCTGTTGTGCAAGTGTCCAAAGGTACCCAAGCTGTGGGCACACACTGTCTAAAAACCGGCACTTTGGAACCCAAACACAGTGCAATGTTGGCTGCTTTTCAAATCAAAGTGCCATCACTTTTTTCTTCCCATCCTACATGGAGTCTGGGATTGTAATGCCTTCCCAAAACATGGGAAATTTCGTTGTTTGTATATCATGAGTGGGTTGGAGTTGTATCTTTCAAAGTCTGGGAAAATGACCAGCTACTGCCAGCATGAAATGTTCTGCTGTGCTGGCTCGTGACAAGCGAAGCAGCACTGAGCTCTGTAGGTGCTCAGGCCCTTTTTTCAATTGTCTGGGCAATTTTCTAGACTGTGAGATCTCAGGGCATGAACCATGATCTGTGCTTTTAAATAATCAAAAAATTTTGACTTTGTTGATATTTGTAGATGTCAGTGAGGAAGATGGCTGAACTTTTTGTCTTTATTTGTAACAAGGCAAGAAAAAAGAGACATTAGGAAGTAGAGGGAAGTCTCTGTTTTGAATAATTCCTTTTCTACCTTTACTCTAGAATTTGATAGATGGCTTCAATGTGACTGTAAACCTCCTCATTCCCTAGTGAAACAGTTTAAAAAAAACCTTTCAGCATCAGTGAAGTAGGAAAAAATGTTAAAATTCCGCTTGCATATGTTTAAGGGCTGAGTTTGACTGAAAAATTCCATTTCTTCTCAGCAAGGTTAACACTGAACAAAATCTATGCTACATCTCAATAAATGTGTATTCTTCACTTACACTTTCAAAAACAGTGTGGATGGGACAGAATTTTTCAAAGCTAAAAGAGCATTTTCAAAATTAAATACATTGTGTTTCTTTATGATAAATAACATCATGCGACCAATATTGAGTGGTCTCATGAAATACAGTCCATTTTGCTGCCTGCCAGTAAGCCTTACACAACTTTGCGTTTAAAAATAAAAGGGCAGAGGTTGTAATATTTACGATTCTTTAAATCAACAACTGTGCAGAAAAAGATTGTTCCTGAAAAAGTTCCTATTAGCCTTGAATTTCACAAGGGCACTACCCCTTCTATCACTTATTAATACCACAGTGCCTAAAGGCTCCAATTAGGTATTAGAACACAGTGATAACTGGCACTGTAAATGTGTAAGACAAATCTTCCCTAAGGGGCTATAATACAATATTATTTTATAAAACCCAAGTAATTTCTTGAAATAGCTTTATAGCTATGGCAGACTATTACTAACTTTGGCCTAGATCCTGCAATGAAAATGTGCATTATGAGTCTCCATCAAGTAAGCAAAGGCAAGGAACCTGCTCTTTTAGTAAAAGGCCATTAAAAATGGAAGTTGCTGTTACAATGTGGAATTTTTCTGTTCAGTTCCAGCAAAAAAGCCCCAACAGGGTAGCTTGCAGTTGATGCTGAAAATCTACCCTAGAAGTTACTAGTTAGATCACAAAATACTACTGAGAGTGCTCCAAAGCCACTGAGTGCCATAAATGACAGAGAAATACTAGCAGAAAATGTGCTCGTTGTCCTGGATGATGAAGTCAGCCTTTGACTACCGATCAAGCCTTTGATTCAGGTCCTGCCCACAGCATTATCCGAGGTGTCCGATGCCAGCTAACTGCATGGACCCTCCCCGGTGGCAGTGGACTGACCTGTCTCTTGCTCTACACTGACCTTTGCCCATGTCCTGAAGCTCCTTTCCCACCGCCCTAGGTGCAAACAGCCCGTAACACACAGGTTTCTCAAGAGCGGTAGCAAAGGTAGCTATTTGCAAAACTAGAATCCCAACTCATAGAATTTCCCCAGCTCCTGATTTTCTGCCCTGCGCCCGGGCTGGTCGCGCCCCTTTGGTCTGCGGCGCGTCCTTGGCGCATCTGTCCGGCGTCGCCCCAAAGCCCCGCAGGGCACGGAGCGCAGGTAGCGGCGCTCCGGGCGCTCCGCGGCTGCGGCTGCAGGACCGGGGGGCGCGCCCGGTGAGCGGCGGGAGGGGGGGCCCTCTGAGCGCCACGGGGTCCGCCCAGCGCCGCGGCTGCACGGGCTGCGGCAGGAAAGGAAAGGNGCATGCGCGGGCTGTGCCCCCGCCTCTGCCTGCTGCTGGCCGCCGCGCTGGGGCTGTGCGGGGGCAGCAGGAACTGCCCCGACCTCATCGTGGACCGCTGCCTGTGCGCCGCCGAGCGCGCCAAGGGGCCCGGCCGCCCGGCCCTCCGCATCAAAGTGGTCTGCACCGGCGGAGACTTGGTGGAAACTTTGCAGCCCGCCGTGCTGCCCAACCGCACCGTGTCCCTGTGAGTACGGCCCGGGGGGCAGCGCGCACCTGGCGCGGGCAGGGGGTGCCCCGGGGCAGAGGGGCGCGGGGGAGACGCGGGGCTCCCGGGGACCCGGCGCTCCGGAGCCGGCAGAGCCGCTCCGTGCACGTTGCAGTCCTGACCCTGCTTCTAAAAAGTCTGTGAGAGTTTGGGGTTGTTGGTTTTTTTGTTGTTTTTTTTGTTTGTTTTTTTTTATCGTGCTCAGTTGGGAAACTCCTGCTGGCGTTCGGGTCGAAGTGGGGGAGCTGGGCTTTCCCGGGTGTAAATTGCACACTGCTGCGGGCGGCGGTTTGGGAAATGTCAGTGGCAGCAGAACTGATGGAGCTCTCTGATGTACCTTTCCGCCAGCAACGGGACGGGCTCACAGTGTCCGGGCAAGAAATGAATGGCATCGGTAATGCTGAACTGCCTTCTGCAGTGCTGTGTCATTAACTGGTTTTCTCTTTCTCTCTCGTCTCCTCCAAATAAAGTTTGGAATTTGATGTCTCCTTTTTTAACATGAGTTTCTGTACAACCGTATGAAACTCCCAAATTTCCAATGTCGTTCAGAGTTGTCTGGTACTTTAAAATAACTCAGGGCATGGTGTTTGGTTTTTTGGTTAGGATTTTTTTTAAAAAAACTAGGTATTAGGTTTTGATATTTTGTTGCCTGCTGCACATAGCTAAACTTGAATAAATAGTATGTTGTAGGTAAGGTAGTAGAACTTTGTGTGACCGTATCATCAAGTACAGCTGAAAGTAATGTCCCTGTAATGCACCCAAGCAGTAATAGCTCTGTGACATTTACCCTTTAGATCATACACATATCAACAGATCTTTTACTGTTGAATTTAGTTCTGTTGACAATTCCTGCTGTGAACATCTCCACTGTTCACTGCATTTTCTTTAAGTCAACACTTCCAGGAGGCAACTGGTAAAGATAGTAATTTATAACATCTGGGGAGCTTGTGCTTGTAAATGTACAGATGTGCTATGCATGCTCCAGTTCAGTTTTAGCTATAACTGTTGAATGACTTGATGCTGATTATTTATTTGGGGAACTTTTGCTTCTATACAAGATACAATAATTGCACTTCCTGCTATATTTTAATAGGGTGGTTTAGAGTATTACAGTACTTAGCAACATAAGTTTTAACCTAGGTGGTAAATTCACTGCTACTTCTATAGTTTGTATAACTGACTGTGTAGTTAGAGCTGGTACTCACCAGAATTATAAAATATTGACATCTTGGACAGGCAGGAACTATTTTTTCCTATTGGTTAAAGATCTACAGAAATTCTCACACTCAGCATGTCTGCAAAGGTTTTTCCTCTTAAACATTGATTCACAGGGTCTTATTTAGGATTTTAAGAAACTTTTGCTGAGGTAAGTACCAGTCGATGAATCCAGCCAACCATGAGATCAACAGAAGTAGGTATTCACTGTAGTGAAAAGAAATTGAATTGGAAACAGAAGTGAGAAAAGATGAACAGGGGAGGTGGTGTGTTTGAAGTGGTAGGTGGGAGGATTTGCTCACTTATGATTTAAGGCACCAGTAGCAAACTTGATCCTATCATCCTAAACACATTCATTTCAGGTAACACATGCTCAAAAGTAATTTGAAAGGTACTGTGTTAGTTTTTTTAAACTTAATTGCAAGTAGCTGTTGACCCGTGAGCTGATTAATTTGCCTTAGTTGATATAAAAGATAGTTTGGGGTTTTTTTTGTATTTCACATGGAAAATTATAGTACCATGTATCACCTAAACTTATCCCTTTCCTCTTACAATCTCTCTTCTCAGTTTGTGGGGGTCTTTTTGGTGTTTTTTTTTCTTTCCAAGAAGTAAATTAAAGGCTAAATAGTGAAGGTAAAAAGGAAAAAGAAAATTAAAATCCGTGTTAGTAGTTTTCAGTAGCTGTAACATACAGGTGACAATTTGATTGAATATGTCAAAGATTTTCCAGGAGAAACTGGTTTTTATGAGTTAAGTTATACTTGTGGGATTTGGCCAGCTGTAGAAAATAATGATGATGAGCTCAAGTATTAGCGCTCTTACAGTTGTTTTTGTAGCTGCATGGGAGATGCAGGCAAAACAGAATATTCTGGTAGATGCTGCCTTGCTTCCATTCAGTTTTATGGGCCCATAGAGAGAAAGAGGGCTTTAACATATGGAACATAACCTTTTGGATTGCTTTAACAATTAAGAATTATAGAGGTGAATAAAAGAATATATGTTCAGATGCAGTAACACTGTAATGAAACAATGTTATAAATATTTTGGGGGGTTTGGGGCAGATTATTCATAATATAGGGATGCTGGTTCCCTAGTGCGATGTTCTTTTGGAAGGCAAGATTGAAGCCAAAGTCTGGTAACTGCTCTGCAGGGATGAAAGAGGAATTACCTCTGCTCTGTCTCTTAAGCCATTAAGAGATGAAGCTGTAGATGTGTAACATTTCATTTACATGCTCAGTAGTGTTACTTATCAGCAAATTTAGAAGTTATGATTTGGTAGCTTAATGTTCTTTCACCTAAGTGACCATGGACCCTAGTCTGGGTTTGACAATTCAGGCTCTTTATGGTATGTACGTACTGAACTATTGCTACTAGAAATACTTTTAACACAATCACATGCAGTGACTACAAACTAGTGTGAAACCACTGAAGAAATGCTTATTCCTGACAGCTTTGGACCAAGTATTTCCAGCTTATGAGGTGGGAAAGTCTGCAGAGGTTCTTTGAAATCATATGAACACTAGAGCTATTCAGTACTGTCTGAATGCTCCCAATGATAAACAATCACACTAGAAATAAAATCAAAATATAAGCTGATAAAGCAACTATTCTCTCCTCTTTATTTTATATTAAAACCCAAAACAAACAAAAAACCCCTTGTTCTGGACTCTGTTTCACTCTCTTTATTTGGTATTTTACTGCTTTGGGAACAGGATTCATGTGCTTGATGTGGATCAAAAGAAGAAACTTAGCTGTAGCTTCACAAAGTATTTGCATGTATCTTGTTAAAAGGGATTCTAGTCCTTATGGATTTGCAACTTGCATCTCTGTGCTTTGTATTTTGGGACAGGGGTGGAGAAAGGGAATTACTTTTTTTTTTTTTCCCCATGAAGAATACAGCTGTTGAATCACTAATTTATGGGATCTGCTCTCAGCATTTCCCTCTCAGTAGGCATGGAAGTGTAGACCCAACAAGGAAGAGTCATATCACTTCAGGATAATGTAGTTTTCTCATTTTAGACTCTAAGACTGAATACTCAATATTCTTGTATCGAACCAATATTTTACTTTTTTCTTTTTCTTTCCAAGTGTGGTTGGGTTGTAAAATGTAACCCTAGGGAGTAAGATTATTTGCAATCTTCTTTCTCTAGGTTGTTGGAAATTTTAGTTGTTAAACTTTTGACTGAGTTGCTGAAATTTGGGTTATGTGGAGAAATTGTGTTGCTGCTTTTTTCAATGTGAAAATTCTAAAGTCTGAAATTTCAGGAATTAACAGATTAGATTCTCTACTGGACGATGTATTGGTAGGTTACTTACATACTTTTCTCTTTCCTGTCAAGTGGTGTTAAAAACTTTATCCTTTTAATCTTGGAAGTTCTCAGTTCAATAGTTGTCTTGATATCACCGGGCAAAATATACTTTGAAGTTATAAATGCCATCAGTTTCTGATAGTAGCATCACTTTTTTTTTTTTCTCCCCCAATTCAAAAGAAAGTCCTACATATATACTGAAGGTTGGTATTTTTACAAATTTTACAAACACATACCCCTATGGAAATGTTCTATTTTAACGGCCATAATAGAAACAAAGAAAATTTATGGTAGTGTATGGCTTATAGCAATTCTTTATATAGGATTCTTAATACTTTTTATGTCTGTGCCTTTCTTCTGACTTTGAATTGGAGGTTGTCTCAAATTTCTCAGATTCTCAGTTTCAGAGTAAGGCTACATGACTCCAGTGGTAATCCATAGCCATAATACTAAGGAAGGGGTGTTCATCTTCAAAGCACTTCACAAACATTAAATAGTCTTCTGAAAGCAGCATTGCCCCACTTTTCCCTGTCCCAAAATTACTTTTATGTCACATTCATTTATATCATGTCTATTGGAATTTCTTCAGAGTTATTATATTACTGTATTTTTTTTTCATGTCTAGTCTGGTCTTTTACATTCCTATATTCAGTTTAGGGTATATAGATATGGTTTATTTGATATAAGCATCTTGTTTTAAAAATAGATCACAAAAATGTTCTTTATGTCCTAAAGAGTTCAGCGTTTAAGCTAGCCAAAGCAAACAAAGAGTTGAAGAAAGACTGAACAAAAAACATTATTCATTAGTTTTATTTCCACATCTTAAAACTCACATATTGTTCTTTATGGATTTGAGACAGAACATAGCATTGCTGATTTGTAAATAACAGTGTTATTAGAGAAGGTAGGTTGATTCTTGTTATAAAGGTTTTTGCAAACATTTTCACCTTGGTTAGCTTACTGTGTTCACTCAAAGTGGCAGGAAAAAAAGAATAAGAAACAGGTTTCCTGCTCCATTATTTATGTGTATATACATATTTATACATGCTTTCTCTGAAACTCTTAAATAAAAGAAAAGAAAAAACAGTTTGTGAAAGAAACTCTTAATAGGGGAGCCTACATAAAATACACCAAAGACTTGGAAGGTCTAGGACAGATGGCGGGGAGAGCAAAGTAGAGAAAAGAGAAAGATTCTGGAGATGAAAAAATTTTCAAATATTAGTCTAATCTTCCTTGATACTACATGTTATATATTCATCTAGAGAAGCCATAACATTTCTATTTTTTTTTGGTTATTTCTGACAAGGAAATATGTGTGCCTGCATTCTCTTCTCTGCTTGTGAATAGCAGAAAGTACTAGTAGTATGACCACTTCCAAATGATGACTTTTTTGGATGAAGCTGATGCATGGCATCATTGGAAATCGTAACCCAAGAGGAGCATGGAAAAAAAATCTGTTAATAAAAACGGAACTCTCATAGCAAATAATGTCTGAAATACAATAAATGCTACTTTAATAGTTACCATATACTATAACTTTTAAAAGTTATACAAGTCACCCAGAAGTTTCTTCCTCTATTATTATTAAACTGTAAATGTCACGAGTTAAAACAGTGCCATATATCCTCCTGGTGCTTTTACATCCTCAGTGTAACTTTTTTTGAGGAAAGCAGTTTGTGTAAGAGAATGGGATAAGAATATCTGGAAACAGATAAAATTATTTCACAGTATCGCACAGTTCATTAATTTGGTAATTTAATGTAGAAATCAAGGCCTATTTTTGTGGCATACTAGGAAATTTGCAGTATTGTGATCTTAGTTTCATTCCAGAGGTAAAAATAAACTGATGAGGATAGCCAGGGGAGAGTAATG
Source organism: Pardalotus punctatus (assembly GCA_013400915.1). Lineage (NCBI taxonomy): Eukaryota > Metazoa > Chordata > Aves > Passeriformes > Pardalotidae > Pardalotus > Pardalotus punctatus. The sequence goes on from VZTX01005519.1 coordinate 183,969, forward strand.
TGGGAAGGGAGTTTTATCATATAAGTCTATATAAACTGATACCTACTGAGAAGTCCTAAATGAAGCTGGGGTTTTAGGATACACTATAATTTGTCAGTTTTCTGGCTACTGGCCTTGTTTGCCTTAAACAGGAAGAGATTTAGTATATCTTGTTGGCTCTCTTATCTTTTTTTTTTTGATACATTGGCCTAATATTCATAAAATCTATTTAATTTTATCTATCTAAATATATGTGCAACAGAAATTAGCTCCTGAAGTGCATCTATTTTCATCTCTACCAGTGAGTTGGTGCCAGGGAGAAGGTGATTTATGTATATGGAATCTGCCTTTATATGAAGCTGCATGAGTTGATATCCCTTGGGACCAAAGTACTGTCATCCTTTAAAATGGATTGTGTTTTTGTTTTTATGGTTTTTTGGTTTTTTGGAGGCACTCTGAAACATTTCTCAAAGTATAGTTTTCTTTCTTTGTCCTCTTCTAAATATCCTGAGGTGTGGTGAAGAGTAGGGAGTGGTGGAGTGGTTAGGAGAGAGGAGAAAGGGGAAGGTCCAGGAAGATGGGGTCCAACAGTGTTATTAAAATGAAGCTCCAAAGGTTTAAAATCTCGTTTACATTGTCTTTTTTCTGCATCTTCAAAGGTTTAAAATCACAAATATTATTTAAATGTTAGATGCTTTGCAACAACAGAATCATATTAACTCCTGTGACTCTAGAAGCCCATTTATTACTTTACTATTAACACAGACCCAGAAACTTTCTGGGCAGAAACAGCCAAAGTAAAACTACGTTTTTGTGCAAAGTTTCTCCCTATTAGAGACCCTGTGTCATCCCAAATTTTGCAGCTGTTGGATTCAACCATGTTCTAGATTATCCATTCCTACTTTCCTTACTGATGTCTTTTGCCTCGGTTTGATAATATGGAACTGGCATAAATCTGAAAGTTAAAGGGCAGAGTACCTTTGCCAAAGCAGAACTTCTGCTCTAGCAGCCAATAGGAAACATATTTGTATATCGGCGCCTTACACCCTCTGTTCGTGCTCATCTGAGAGCCAGAGCTTTTGCCAGCTTGGTTTTCAATACTCCATAATATTGATGCTTGTTTTCAAGAATTGCTATTTATGCCATTTGACTTGCATTTTTGAGGAAAAATAGCCTGTTGGTTCTATATTTCTAATGGAATATCCAAACCCTCACAGCAATAAAAGTATGCAAACCATGAAAAAGTTGGGTATGTGCTTCTCCAGTCAACTGTGATTATTTTCCATCAGTCACAAGGTTTGCTGTCTAGTTCTAGACTTCTCAAATATAATTTGGCTAAAACCTCTGTATTATCTATAATATTAAATTTTTTTCATCTGCTTTAGCAATTATGTAATACAGGGAGAACAGTTTAGGCTTTGTTCTTATTCTTGTGGCAACAAGCCATTTTTCACCCCTCTCTTAAAATCAGTTCCAACTGTGTTTTCATGCCTGGGACTGATTTGAGAGTATTCTGGAGGTATGATTAGTCACAAAAGCTCTGCATTTGCGATTTCTCAACAGCTCCACAAGACTGTAAGAGAGTTTCTTTTCTGTACTTAGTTGGATATCATCTTATCTGAACAGCAGTTTGTCAAATGCATAAACAGTTCTGCCAATAACACAGACACACAGTGGTTTATGGGTGTTACACTCACAGACCTGTAAGTTTGCAAAACCTGAGATTTATTCCTAGATCGTATGGAATCTGGATTTTCTGATAGCTGCGCGTAAGCAAATTCTTTTAAACTTGTATTTAAGCTTTCTTTTGCTGAGTGGCTATTCATCACAACTCATGAGGACAGGACACTGGCCTGTGTTTTCAGCATCTGTACTGTAGGCTTCGTACATGAACTTTAATAGATTTTCTGTTATTAAGGTATCATTATGGCTTTCAGGTAACCTGGTAAGTCAGGGTCTCTAAGTTATGAACATTTATGATTCTCCTTGTTTATTGAAGAATTAATAGCAGTCAAGATGATGTCTCTTCATAAAACCTTTCTCTTTGTGTTATGAGGTTGCCTGTCCCTGAGAACTCATGTTTTATAAATGAAAGTATTAATTGGGAGGGTAAAGGTTTTATGTGTACTGTTACTTGAGAAAAGAACAAACTGCATCACAGAATGGAAAACAGGGTTAAAACTAGTAGTAACCAAATCAAGCCTGGAAAATTTGAAGAAAAACATAATGGAAAAATTGAACATTACATTATTGTATATTAGTTAGGCAACATCTATTTTGATATGATAGATCGTAATAATTTATTTTGATATCATGGATCATGATCTGTTTGTGAGCAACTTTATTACCAGATTAGGTTTTATAGAATTTTCAGGGGAAGTATACTGAAATGTTAGGAAAGGTTTCTCTAATGGATGTGCTAACAGTCTGGCACAACAGGAAACCTACAAGCATGTAAGGAAGAGGGAGGAGAAAAACAAAAACTATTACCAATTTTGAGGAGTAAAATTTGCCAGCACTCCTAAGTCCTGTGAACTCTTAACTCATGAATTTTTATACCTTAAAATGTGTCCCCTCTGGGGAACTTCACACTACTAAGAAAAATGCTTAGTTCTGTGTCTTCCGTGGACCATCCTCTTTACTTTGTGCCATCTGTCCCGTTCCCAGAATCTTTCAATTCTACACTTTCCTTTTTTCCCCCCTACTATTCTTGATACTTCTGCCTGTTTTTATTTATCACCTGCATTTTTTTCTTTTTGTTCACTGATTATATGATTCGCAGACTGCCAGTGCATTTCTAAAGAAGTAAACATCCTGTCTCCCTCCTCATCACCTCTGCTTTTGGTCCTCTGGTGTGCTCCCCTTCTGTGCCAGCCTCTGCACTTTCACTGCCCTGTGCTGCAGGCTCTGCTTTCAGCTCACAGACTCCACCACTTCTTTAGTCTTGCATGACTTCCCAGTTTCTTCTGCTTTTCTAAAACCCTCTATTACATCTTCGCTTATCACCTTTGATCCTTGATTCATTTTATCCTTCTCTTCTGAACTCGCTGAGTGGAACTGAAATAAGCAAGGACATGGGTCCTTAGAGAGATCTGAATTAAGTCCTGGAGTTCAGCCGTGCCTGGAATTGGGGCCAGGCAGATGGAGTTGATCCTATTACACAATTTAGGAAAAATCTTGTGAATCTCTAGCTCTTCCTCAGAGCTTATCATTGGAACTGCCGCTACTGGAGTAGAGAGGTCTAAACGTGGTTGTGTCAAGCAGTAATTTTATATTGACCCACCAGATGTGCCGCTGGTGATCAGAGGGAACAGAGTTGTTTTCCATCCCCACCATTGTGCGTTGTTTAGAAGGGAAGAGGAAGAGTTTAATTGCCAGTTTTCTCTACACCTTTATGGTAATATTCAAACAATATTGCAGCTCTCCTCAAAAAATGGTGAAATGTGTGTGATGCAGATAACTATAGTGATAAAGATGAAATCTTAATGTGTGCTGTTATTCTCCATGCAGTTCTTGAGCCATAAAACTAAAGTTCACATAAGCAAATCTAAGCTTAAGGGACTGTATCCATTTCTTCTGTGACACAGCTAGTATTATTCACATAATTATCATAAATCTTTTATCTTAAATTAGATCAGGTTAATGAACTGCTCTCAGCCGTGGCTAAGAAACATGGCTATTTGTCAGCTGAGGTAACAGTTGACAAATCTGTGCTAATTTTGTAAAAGACACAATTTTCTATCTGTCCTACACATGGGATGCGGGAAAGGAAACACAGTGAAAATGCATAAATGGAAACCTGCTTTCCATTGGAAGAAAACTATGTGTTAATCTCTCAGTAACAAATGTCATCATTATAAGGCTTTTGTAGTGGGAAGGCATTTGTGAATTCTGTTGTCCCAACACTTTCATCATTAGAGTTTTGCCTTACTGGAGTCCCTGATGGAGTCAGCATCTCACCTACAGCAAGGTAATAGAGGAAAAATAGCAAAATTTGGTCACATTATACTTCAAGTAACTCTTCAAAGGATGTATTGCAACTTTTAAAGCACTTTGAATTACATGGTGCTTAGAAAACAGAGTCAAGCTGTGAGAGTTACAACACCAGATATTCAGGTAGCTGTTAAATTGCTGGTGCATGGGAGAATAATATCTGTTTGTTTCTTACACCCCCCCCCCCCCATGTTTGGTAAATAATAGACTCTCCAAAGGTTAATCTGCTCCTTGCCTGGGTTATATTGGGTAAGGGTCTTGTGCAGGGAAGTTCAATACTTTTTTCCTTTAATGTTGGGAGACTGGTAAGAATATTAAGTCTGTCCAGTGCGAGCAGTAAGACACCAGTTGTGGTTTTATGGGTCCTTTTTCTGGGAATCATGCTTTCCTTTGCTTTTCTTTCCTTTCTTTAGCACCAGTGCTGGCAGGGTCACAGCTTTTACAGGTTGTAAAGTTTGAGGAGCTGTTTTTTGTGGACGCTAAGTATACTTGAGGAAGAACAGAAGAGGATGACATTTGAGATACGAACATCGGAAGGTGGCTTGGTGTCAGTCATAGATGTTTTGTATTTATTTTTATGACTTCATCTGTACAAAATGAATGCCAACTGTTGTTCTTGTTAAATTAAGATTTATATATTTATATACTTGTTTGTACTTATGGGGCTCTAGCAGATATTCTAGTTCTGATGTCTTTGTTTCTTTCTATGTTTAAACTAATGAGATTTGCAGGAAAAGAGAAAGTACGTTTTCTAATGCTTTTCTTTGTCTCTCTTTTCTATAATAAAAGGATGAATAAGGAAATTCCTAAGACTTAAAATGTGGGGAAAAAGCATATTAATGGTCATTCATTGTTGTACTATTCATAATTCTCTCCCCTTTCTACGCAAGTAAAAGTTATAAATAACAATATAAAGAGTCAGCAATATAGATTGATGAAGCAAAAAATAACCCTGAGCTAAATAAAAGTAATGAATTATAATCTTCTGAATTTAGAGTAAATGAAGTTATTGCTGTAAAATACTTCATGATTATCAATTATAATTATAAATTTGTCTCTAATAAACTATTATTTTTTAAAGGATTCTAATTAATTCATTTGTGCCTATATTTAAAAACAAGTCCATTAGTGAATTGGTCTATGAAATGACCTTCATAACAATTTTACATTGTTGAACAGTAACTTGCTGTCTAGGACAACATCTCTTTTTTAAATAAGTAATACAGCAGTATTGCTAATTGGACAAAATTGCTTCAAATGAAAATACCCTCCATATATTTTCATGTATTTTTAATAAGACTAGGGGAGTTTGTTGCCTGACTCTCTGTGTAATTAAATGCTGTTTGAGTGTTTATTTTCTACAGTTACCTTTGAAGAACTCAGGTCAACTATTTAGTGTTGTTATTGTGACTACTTTACAAATGGAATACTTGGTTACTATGCTATTTGGTAATGAAGAGGGATTAGATGCCAAGCCTCAGTTTGGAAAAGATTAGAGGAAATAATTTTTTTAATGCTAGCTTTCCAAAGTACTTCTTTAGCTGAAGCAGAGTGATTGTTTTAAACAAATGAAATCCCTCAAGTAATCATTTATTAAATAGCACTTAAGTCAAGTTGGTTTGGTTTTTTTTCTCTGAAAGTTTCTGTCAAAATGGTGGTACTGAATTACATGTTGAGCCAGTCATTCCATATGATTATTTAGTCTATTAGCCTTTTCGGTTGGCTGGTGGTTCCTTTTTGGAATGGGAATAGGTAATAAAGCTTTGGAAGAAGCTTCGGTCTGAAGAACTGTGGCAGCTGGTTTTCCTGGCTGTTTTTACTTGCTGCTTTGCTGTTTTGTGAGAATTGTCAGGTAATAATACTGTTCTGGAATAAGTAAAGGTATGATAAATGGACTTTAAAAATATTTATGGTTGCACAGCTTTTCATTTTCTGCAGTCTGGACCATAATAAAAATGTGTGGCTGTTCTGGAGCAGGCCAAAGAGCCATGGAATATCGCCGTGTCTTGTCGCCAGATTAAAAATGTTTAAAGCAGGTGCCTGTGGTAGAGTAACATTGTGATATTTCCCACAAGGATCTTCTAGTCTCCATTGCAGCTCAGAGTCATAGATCCTGTGCTTTTAATTTACCAAAATGGATTGGTTTTCCACAGCCTGATCCAGCCCAGCTGGATCCCCTGCCAGTTCCCTGCATTTGGAGCATCCCATGGTAAGAGGTACCACAGCTCAGCTGCCTGCTGGCAAGGAACCATCCCACTTTTGTTTATTTCTGTGATCCAGTTTGTTTCAGTGAGAGCTGATGTCGTTCTCAAACTTGGAAGAATGGACCAGGTTTGGCCTTCAATAGGGGAATCTGTCTGCTTTTCTCTTATTATCTGTTACTCACTGTCAGTAAGCTGAAAGGTAAGGGGGTGATGAAATGTCAAGAATTAAAATTAATTTATTCTACTAATAGTATTTTTCTGCTTTCAGCACTGTGAGGAGAGAACAGTGATAAAACATTTCTTATAACAAAAATCATTATATTTAACTCAATCCATGGAAAAATGCTTTGCTCTTTTAGGAAAAATCAAAGAAGCTCTACTCCTGCTTTTAACATTTTGGATTAATGAAAAATGAATAAAAGTTCAAAGTCAGCTTTCTTATTGGTTGGCCTAGTTTTCTTGTGTCAGATTGATAGATTTTCCTGTTTCCCTCTGTATTCCTGAACAATAAGAGCATCTTCAATTTTCCTTGTGTGTTGAGGCCAGTATTTTGTGCTTTGTTTACTTGTTGGCACTGCAGAAAGCAGTGAGGAGATGGTCTGGCTGAGGAAAAAAAAACCTGTTAAATTGCAATAACAGCATGCTAGTGAAAAACTGTTTTAGAGGAGGTAAATGGCTTCAGAAGGTATAGAGTGCTTGTCAGTGGTCCTTTTTAATTTCTTTTTTCAGCCGTTAAAAATAATTTTCATTGGTTTTGAGGCTGGCAGTGTATTTGTTCAGAAAGACTCCTGCATGACTCTGCTGATTGATAACACTTTGCTTGAGTTACACTTCACTCTTGTCTTTCACTCAATTCTGTAGTTATAATATGCTGAAAGAAGTTGAGTAGACTTTGTTACTTACTGGATATGGGTCAGCACAGTATTTACCTGAGAATGGAAGCAAATGAGTAAAAGAAACCAGAAGTGAAAAAATTCTGATTTTGAGCCTGAATTTTTTGACTGGGGGAAAACAAAGGTAAAAACACTGACAATGTTATTTTGTACAGGGTTGTTTTAGCCAGTCTAGAAGTCTCTGTGTAATGCTCCCTCCTTGGTTTAGTCTCTCCCCAGTATTTGTGTGGGACATGCATGAGGCTGATCCTCTCGGAACATCTTGCCACAAAACCTGTGATTCATCCCTGTCTCTGGCTGCTGGGCTTTCACCTTCTATTTTTTACTTTGTTCTGCACCATTTTCCTGATTTTGTGCCATACTGCTGTTTCTTTCTAGTGTGCTTTTTTGTGGAGAGGGTGTTTTGGTTTTGTTTTTTAACTTTTAAATTATGGGAGCCACCGTCCAGTCAGCGAGGAGTAGGAGAGTCCTCTCCTTGAGCCTTCAGCAGGAAAGCCTTTGCCAGATTTCAGGGTGCCTGCTGTCTGCCAGATTAACACTGAAAGAGGACATGTTTGGAGACAGACTTATCACGTGCTTACACCCCATCGACTGCATTAGTGCTTTTCACAGCGGGGCAAAATGCTTAAAATTTGGATAATTTCCTCCCAGTATCAGTCTACGTGCATGGTTTGAAGATTTACAGACTGCACCGAGGACATCCTGCCCAGTCATCAGAGACAGATCTCTTCTGCCAGGGTCTTCCTCCAGGTCTGGAGAAATGTGCCCGTGCCTGACAGAGCTGAAGGCTGTGCTGCCGCAGGGGAGGATGCTGTGGGGTCCTGATGGGCTCCCCAGCCCTGAGTGAGGATTTGGTTATGGGGGAATGTGTGCTCACTTTGAGCTTGCAAGTGTTGTGTTAAAATCGTATTTTTCGGTTGGTTTTTGTGTTGTATTTAATAGTAGATACTCTGCTGAAAAAGACATACAGATCACTGAACAAGTAATATTTTGTTAAGGTTAGTTTGCCAGTGTTTAAAAGAATGGGGGTGAGAATATTAGTTGTTATCTTGAGCTTATGAATTTTCCATTAGCTGCCCAAGTCTTTTCCTCCTCTGCTTTTCTGTGATTTTCTACAAGTTTAGGTGATCAGGAAGAAGATTCCTATAAAATCCAGATTAAATTCTGCATTGAAAAATACTAAGTGAACAAAGGGTGTGTGGAATGTTTTCACTTTGCTTACACACTGATTGACTGTGAACGAGGCACTTGTTATGTGCAGGAGTGATGCTCTGGAGGCAGGATACACCCTGTGGAAAGGAAAACTCGGCAGCAGTCAACATGCATGACAGAATGAAACATCTTGTTCCTGCTGTGTAACCCCACAGTGCATCTTGGACACTGATTCCGACACAGCTCTGATTCTGCAATGTCGAAAAGGGCATAACAGGACAAGGAAAGGTATTGAAATACGCAGAGTTGTGGGAAAGCTTGTGTGTGAGGAATGATGAATAGCTGAGGGGCTTTTGTCCTGAAAACCTCTAAGGTGTGTTAAAAGTAAATAGGGAACATTATTCACTGTTTTCCATATTATAGGACTGAGGAGGCAACAAATTATTGGAGTTTCATAAGAAATAAAAGGTAGGTTAGCTGCTTACTGTGGTTTTTGTATTCATGTATCTTCTCTTGACCACTGTCTGTCAAAGACAGGACAGTGAGTTTAAAGGATTCCTGTTGGACCAGCTCCTGATGACTTGTTGCTGTTCAGTGTATTTATGCACGATCCACATGGAACACATAAAGTTCTCAGAAGACAGAGTCAGGTGAAATTATTACAGCCTGGGGCAGCTCTGTAGAGTAACACGGATCACTTGGCGAGCTGGACTCGAGATCAGCATTCATTTTAATATGGCCAAGAATGTTGTCATATATCCAGAATAAAGAAAATAGTCTGCACTTGCATGTTCCAGAAAACAGTTCCAAAATTGTGTCACTGAAAAGCAGTTAATTATAATGGTGCATAATCAGTTAAACATCTGTTCCTGGTGTGATATTACTAAAAGTACAGTGATAATGTCATCCTGGATCCAAAAGTGAGGAATAAAATGCAGAATTAAGGAGTGTTACTTTTGTTTGCTACTACTGAGAAAATCAGGACCAGAAAAAGGTGATGTCTTTAACAGTTTCAAGCATGATTTAAGAACTACAAAGTCTGTGCTGTATCCTCAAATGTGTTCTCATAAATCATTTTTACTTGTTTGAGGTTAGGAGGTTATTTGAAAATGTCCCAGAAAAAAAAAAAGATGTCTGCTGTTAAAGATATTTTAATTCGGGAAATAATGAGATACAGTCACTGAGAACTCAAAACAAATGCACTTAGAATAAGAATGCCAGTGAGAATCTAAGTGAGTAATTAACCTTTGGAAGACATAGGAACTGTAATGGAAACTGCTTACCTTCTTAAATTAAGATTGAATATAGTAAAACTTCAACAAGTTAGCAGCTTGACGTGTTTAAACATTACTGGGAGGAGTCCTTAGCTTTATGATCATATTGGTCTCTTCTGAGCATGAAAATTAATGAACTGGTGAAAATCTACTTCTAGTATGTATTCATATGTATTTATATGAATCTTACAAAACCCATTATTTCAGTGGTTTTGGGTACAGACATAGAAATATCAAGACAATCTATGAAATATTTCTTTCTGTATGGGAGAAGCTGCCAATCTAGTATAGGACTCATAAACATGTGACTCATTGTTTTTAATACAGAAGTAGAATCCTGCTAGTATCAAAATAGTGTTGTTGACTGTAGAGTAGTACACTGTGTATTTGGAAGTACTCAATGCTGGACGGTTTCCAAGTGTCTTTTGGCTTGACACTGGCAAACGTGTTCACCAGGTGTACTTCATCTCTGAATAGTTCTCTTTTGAATTCTGCCAAATACTCTGGCTCTAATTTAACTCTTGAGATGTCAAGCCCACTGATTTTAATGGTGTTTATTATTTGATGGTACCCACCTAATTCAGTTTCTCCATCAAATTTAATCCATGCCACCTTACCTTAAAAATACTGACAACAAAAGCGATATTAGCATAAGAAGTTGCGGTTTAAAAGTAATCACTGTGTCTATGTTCTTCTGTACTGAACTGTATTTCTGCTTTCCCTGTCTGTTGCTGCCAGTAGTCTTTTTTATTGGGTGGTGGGTGTTGGTAAAGGGGATGTTACTAAGCCCCTGTATAGCTCTAAGTCAGTGTATAGCATCTTTATTGCAGAGATGAAAGTCATGAAGAGCTTTGTGATTTGAATATTACCATCCTTTGATCTTTAAGTTACTCATTAAGTTTAATGTTTCAGTAGCTACTGTTTTGAAGGTCTTCTTCTGTACCTTGTATTTTAAATTGGAAAAAAAAAAGTTATTTCTGTAATTTGGCACTGTTTCTTTCCTGTACTAGGAAATGTGACCTTTTAGCCGTATTAAAAAGATTTCCTCTTAGACTTTCTTAGTACTTTTAAAAATAATTTATGCAACAATGAAAGTGGTATGTTATAATTTATAAACAGGCTGAACAAGTTAGATGTCTTTTTTTTTCCATATTACTTTCAGTCAAGCTTACAGCTACATCTTGTGTGTGCAAAATTAGGGTGTTTGACTTACTTAAAATGACAACTGCTTGAAAGAACATATAAATCACCCTGAGGATCCACTGGTAAATTCTTATGTAATCTAGGATTTTTTTTCTATTATTGATGGATGATCTCTTGTGTAACAGGTATGAGTATATGCATTATATTATACCAAAATTCTAATGCCACAGGAGTGATCCAAGGTATTAGAGGAAAGGAGAAATGCTTTCTAGACAATTAAATTATTGTTGCCTCAATTTGAAAAATAAAAATATAGGGAGGGGGTTTCACAACGCAGATAGATTTCAGCTTTCTGCTGTGTAAAACAGCCACTAAAAATTTGGAATTAAATTGAGATATGCATATGCTGGGGGAAAGGTTATGTTTGAAAATTAAAAAATAAACCCCCCACAAAACACTTAAAACACTTGAAGCCAGCAAGCTTTTTTATCCTCTGTAACTTAAAACTGGCTTTCCAAGACAATGTGCAAACCATTATAAAAGTATTCAAGAGCAAATCCTTTGCCAGAATTCGGTAGCAGGATTTTGAAATGTTTTTATGGCATCCATGCTGCAGGCATTAAGGGAAGCTGCTGTTCCCTTCCTCTGTTCAGAGCTCTTCATGTGTAGTCTCTCCAGATGCTATCCTGATGCTCTGGTGTTGGTAAAAATTATTGCTGCCACCCATTTCTGCAAACAGGTACCATTTTCACAGAGAGAACTTTTTTAAGTTGCATCAGTTTAATGGCACCATTAATGTGGTTTGAGTGGGAAGGGTGTATGGTACAGCATGTATGATCAAAGATTGCAAGACTTACTTAATACAGTATGTATTTATACAGCATTTTGATGGAGTATGTGTCCGAATGTTATTGTCAATAAATCTTGACAATAGCCAAGCTGAGAAAATACAAACTGACAATAGGAGCTGGCACATGAGTAGCAAAAGTTATACTCTGGGGATTTCTAATAAAATAAAAGGATATTGAATGACTTAAAACAAGCTTTTCTGAATTTAATTCTTCCCAGGACACATCAATTGTATATTTAAGCACTTACATTATGAGCCTGGTGAGAGTGATAGTTGCACTTTTTGGGACTTTGGTCAAGAACAGAGAGTGCAGAACATGTTCTGTGTTCATTCAAGGTGACTAAGATCTTATTTTACTTTAATGAATATAGAATGGGGAAACTTGCTCATACCAGTCTGACAGAAATACATCAATAGGTTCTTTTGTGCAAGATGATAGCATGCTACTTGATTCATTTTAATAATGTTTGTGAGACAGATAAATTCCCATTTTCTATAGTGAGAAATGAGCTCTATGTAATTGGTCCAGCATTCAAAGATCCATTTTATAAAAGAATGTTCATTGCTTTGCTATTTTTAAAGATACTCAAAATACAATTTTTAGGTTAACTGTAAGAAATGTGTAGTCTGTGACAGAAATGCAATATTACAGTATTTGCTTTCTGGTTTGAGTACCTTAGACAATGTGCATGTGACTCAACTTTAGCATTTACCAAAATCTGTAGTCTTGTTTAAAGCTAAATTTATACTTTCATCTGTAATCATTTGTTGTTCAGAGAGTGTAGTTTAAAGCAAGTGAAAATTTTGTTTTATTTATGATACAAATGATTTGTGGAATTGAAGTTCATGTTGTACTTTGATAGCTAACTCTGTCATTTTTGGTTCTGGTAAGACACGTGTTGATGGTGTTCAGAAATGAAATTCAGTATTTGGGAATCGTCAAAAAATCCTCACAAAACAAAGCACCTTAGGGAGTCAGACTGTTGGTCCTCTAGACAAATATGTCTCTGAATTCTGTTATGTGAGAAGTATGAATTTAGGTTGCAGGATTATTATTTTTGAGATGATAGGATAAAAGAAAACTTAGAGGGAGCAGTGGTGATACACAGCTTGTAGGAAAGCAGTAAACTGCTAAATATCAGATTCAGGTGACCATTGTCAATATAGTGGAATGCCATCCTTCAGGTAAATACTGGATGCCTCTTTAGTTGTCACAGGTTGGGCTCAATGATTCTTCTGTATTTCCTTTCAGTCTTACTTCATTTTCACATCTACCTAGGATGTCATTGCCATTTTCTCCCATTGCAGTAATACAAAGAATTATTATGCTGGATTTCTTGCACATGCTGTAAAGGAAATGACCAAAGAATTTATTCTTTTTATGCCTGACAGATCACAGATAATGTGATAAAATGGCAATAGCTGCTGATGATAAACAAAAGCATCCCTGCATTGCTTTTCCAGGGCTTACGGAATGATGGATCTGTGGGGCTTGTGGCAGAGCTGTGAGAGGGAAGGGTTTGGGGGAGGTCACTTGTCATGGGTTTTTGGGGTTTCCAAGACATTCCAGCCAAGCATGGAAGCTCAGTCACCCGTAAGTAAATTAACTGAGTATCTCCTGTGCTTATTGCCTGTATTTTCATCTGGCATTCCCTGAGATGGGGATGATGGTGATCAGAAGGAAGTTCTTCCTTTTCCTCATCATGACGTAAAATATAGAAGCTGCGGTGATGATGCCTGAGGGCAAGAGGGTACAGTGCATCTGTACAGTACAAGAGGGTACAGTACATCTGCCTGGAAATTTTATCTTGGTCGTGAAGCTGCCTGTTCACCTGGGATTTCCAGCAGGAGGGCAGATGGCGAGCAGGTACCTGGCTGACAGGGGATTTGTGCAGGGCTCCAACACCGCCAGCGCTGTGGATCTGTGGGACGAAGGAGCTGGTGATGAAGACGGGGTGTCCATCTTAGAGAGGTTTCTGAAATATTAAATGCTGCTGTAGAACTCCTTTTAACCTGCTTTGGGGATGAGGGGGAATGTGTGTTTGTATTTAAATTCAGATTAGCTCTAGTCTGCTCTTGAAGTCTGAATGCTCCTCTCCTGAAAGGCATTAGATGCATTCCTGGAGCAGAGCTTGAACTTGATTTCACCCACAAGAAATCCTGTCGACATGCTTGGAGGCAGCGTTGTGCCACAAACCAGAGAGCACAGAAGTGGCAATGAGTAGGATTCCGTTCAAAGCACGCTCGTGGCCCGAGCACCCCGAGACACCAGCATGGGGACACTGTGCTGGTTGCCTAAAGACCAGAAGTGGTGGTGGAGATTTTGATACAAATCTATTTTCAACTTGCTTTACTTTGTATCTTGCAATATTATTATTTCCTATTACTTCAGCTGATGACCAGGACATAAATTAAAAAGCTGCATGGGTAAAAAGGAACAGCAAAACGAGAAACAGCTTCATCACAGCTGTTATTTAAGACCTTTGAAAACTTCTGACTTTGATTCTTAGGGCAGATTCATTCACATTAGCTTGATTTACTACAGTGATTTTTAAAATCATGTTGTGTCAGATACAAGATATATGGAATATTTGACCTAACAAATAAAGGTTAAAAATCCTTCTATTGAAGAAGAAAAGGATTGTAAGCAACATTATGTCATCAGATAGTTCAAGTCTTGTATTGCTCCAGGTCAGAATTCAGAGGATTAGGTTTGTCCTTGTTTGCTTAAGCCATGGGGACATGGGTCTCAGACTTGAGTTTCAAAAGTGAACTTTTGCCTTTCAACTAGCCCTGTGGGGCCCCTGTGAAGCAGGCCCTGTACCATTAGGGTTAAATGTTCTGAATGGATAACCTTTAAATAAATGTTAATTTTTACATTGTCAAAACATCTTTCCTTGTAAAGTTTCCTCAGCTTGGAATAAGAGCTGATGTATTTATTTCTAGAAGAATTATATTTCATAGAAGATAATAGGAAAGGAATTTTTTTCCCCATGTTTTTTCTGTTGGAGTGGTTTTAGTTGTAACCTGCCTAACGCTTCTGGATGGATCTCTAGCTGTAGGTGGCACCTGCCACAGAACGTTTACTCCCTACAGCAAGGTGAGTCTAAAAGTAAATCAGGCAGCCTCAGGAGTGCTTAGTAATTGTACATTAGAATATATGAAACACACTTAAGAAAAATACTTGTGCACTGCTTTGCTTTTGTGACGTTCTTACTCAGTTCATGTGCTTGCCAGCCACTCATTCTCATCTTCTGAAGAAGCTGGGATCACATCCCATTTTAGTGAAATTTTGAGACCTTCTTGGTCAGCTTTGATGTCCATTCCTGCCTGTCTGAATCCAAACTGGAAAAAGTAGCTTTCTTCTCTGCATGGAAGTGTTGATCTGGAGACAGAGGTTCTGATGAGGAACATAAGCAGGAGGGGAGTGCCAGTGATGCCTTCAGATGGTGAGTTATGAATTAAAAATAACAGGTGCAGTCCTCAGTGTCAGTTAAGGATAAGAATGTGATGGATGTGAACAAATATCCTCTGGTGATTCAACTGTTTCTGCATGAAAAGTTGTCATTATTGTTTATTTATAAAGTACCATAAAGATGTGCTGGGTTTCGTAAATAATCTGAGGAGTAAATGGGGAGGCCGAAGATGCTAAAATTATCAAATACTTTTAAGTACTGCTTCAGTTCTGCAGTTCTTACAGAAGAATTCAAATCATAACTTTTTAAGGTGGATTTATATGTGATAGCTGCTGGATTGCTGTGTTGGATCAACATGGTTCTGAGTTTGCCTCTGTCATTTTATGCCCTGAATAAGTTGAATGGTACAAGGTATTCAGTAGACTTTGAAAGCAATGCAGTAATACCAAGTCTTCAAATACATGTTAATTACAGTAATAATATTTTGAAAGTCTGGAGACCAGAAAAAATGATTCCCAGAAGGAAACCAATGGTTCCAATGAATTAACCTTCAAAGAAAGATTCCAAGTATAAAGAAATAGGAAACCTCTTCAATGCTGATATATCAAAATTATATTGAATTTTATTTTTATGTAGTTGTAAGAACATAGATTTTTACTGTGTATATTAAGAGAGAAGAGAATTAAATGAAGAACATACTTTAAAATAGTTTAGTGGCAGGGGTTTTTTTTTACACACAAGTCATTATCATAAATCATTATTTTTGATACTTTTATTAGATACTTATGTATTGAACCCAGAAAAAGTAAAATTTTTATTTTATTTCTCAGGAGAGAAGCGGTAGGGCCAAATGTTTTCCTTGGCAGGCATAAAAATTGTCAGGATTTAATCCACACTAGGTATTTTCAAACTGTTTGCATTTTGCACTTGTATCTACTGAGTGCTGATGAAAAATCACTATTTGCCTGTTGGGCACTCCTGGGTTAAACCCCACAATTTTTACTTTAACTTCTCTTAATGCACACATTTTGTAATATAGCAATGTTTCTCATTTTAAAAAACAACATCACCATTTAAATAATTTTACTAGATCAGTTAATTAGGAAAGACCAAGTTTCTTTTTTTCCTTTTCTGTGCTGCAACAATATTTTTGTGTTTGAACAAAAAAAACCTAATCTGTTAATTTCTTACACTTGGACTGTATAATGAGTACTTACAACCCTTCATACCTTTACTTGACACAAATGAACCTGGAAAAACTTGATACTCTGAATGCTGGTGACTGAATATAGACAAAATCCCCAGTAAGTAAAGAGGGAATAATATGGATGCATCAGCATAAAGAACAAACGGATGCATTGACAGGATATAATGAGCAGTAAACTTAAGAGGGAGCTTTTAGTGAAATTGGAAAGGAGTTGAAGTGAAGGAAGTGAAATTTAAGTATGGCACAAGTATAACTTATGAAAAATACTATTTTCAAAAATGTTTACCACTGCAGTATAATAAATAAAACCAAGCTTAAATATGCTGAGACAAAGTTTTTTGATCGAAATAGAAATACCTAGATGAAGTAGTAGGTTTAGTTGATATGAAAGACAATTTGGTATACTTGTATAAACTGGATCTGAATGCAGGGAGCAACACTGTCAGAGCAGATAATATAATGCTTTAAAATGAAATTTGGAAAAAGAAATGTACAATAAGAAAATACGTTTACACTGGAATTGATAAAAGGGCTGCAGATACATTAATTGATGCTTTGGAGTAATAAGCTTACTGAGTACAGACTTTAAGCAATGTGGGGCTTTTATAATGGCTGTAAAGTCTGCAGTTCTTCACATGGTAGAAACAGATTTGTCAATGTGTAATATTGTCATTAAGATAATTCCTGTACTTGTGTATTGTTTACTAGCAAAAGCAATCAGAAATTTATTTGAAATGTAAGGAAAAGAGAAGAGAACCCTCATGAATGCTGACAGAAGCAGTTAGTTTATGCTGCTGTTTTTGTTTTGGTAATTTGCTAAGTCTAAACATATTAAACAAAGTTCATACCCTTTTTATTTATTGGTGCATGCCAGCTGCTGTTTATAATGCAACATGCTCGAGACAATATATGCAGGGTAATATTTATTTTGATTTTTTTGGCAGGCTCAGGTCGGCTGCACATTTTGTTATTTTACTTTTTCCTTCCCTCCACTTCCCTTAAGTCAGGAACCATAGCTTCCTGTAATGTGGCTTTCAGATATTCTCTAAGGAAATTGAATTTCTGCATTCAAAAGCTGCCCATCTCAAGAGTTCAAGAGCTCTTCTTTCTTCATGAAAACATCTTTTATGAAACTATATAACTTAGGAAAATTTTAATCAGCCTTATGAAAGTTCTTTCTCTTTAAACATAGTAGGAAAGCTGAAGGAATTTAGAGATAAAGGCACATTGTTGAAGTTTAGCAAACTGTCTTGGAGGTTCATAATAACACTGTAGGATTTAGGAATTTAAATTCCTTTTATTATAGAATCAAAACCACCTGTAAGTATATAAAATACTTTGCCTAGTTTACAGACTTAACATTCCAAAGCAGTATGGCCAAGAGCTCCACCTTTCTTTTGAGCTTACGGAACTCTTGGGAGCTTGATAGCCTTCTCTGGGAACAGAGTGAATGTTGAAAAGAACTGAGTCCACTTGGAATGCAAGCTTAGTGGGGCATTTTGTTGTTTTTTTTCTAAGCCACGTTGTGTGTTAGAAAGTAAGATACTGGAATTTTCACTTCTTTAAGTGATAATTCGTTTGGGAATGCGTGAGACTAGTGGTGGTTTGTCGTTATTTTTGCTCCTCATTCTTTCTGAAATATGCAGCTGCAAAATTACGGAATATAAATTGTGTGGCTAGGAATTTTGCTTGTCTTATGAATGTTACATGCCTTGGGCTAATACAGCTCATAAAATCTGGTGGCAAGCTTAAAGAAATATAAATAAACTAGTATCACGTATACTGCATAAGCTTGTTGATATAGACAACGTCATTTAAATTATATTCAAGCTATATAAGAAACCTGTTAATCTTATTCTTGCATGCCTCTTAAAGCCCACAATAATTTTGTATATATATATATTTTTGAATTATATAATAAATTGCTACCTAAAGCATGTAACTGCTGACTAGTCAGTGGTTAGCTGATGATTTACAGATGGGAGTGAGATGATCCAGATTGCAGGCCAAGGCACTTTTTATAGTTCTGGTGTATCATTTGGATAAAATTGCAACCATGGATGCTTTAGAAGAAGGGTGATCAAGTAGTTAAAGAGAGGTAACTCTTGTTAGGTTACTGAATCTGTTCTTTATTTGACTGTGGTGAGGATGGTAAAACTTGCTGGGGCGTTCATTAAAACATCTGTCTCTTGGGCATCTCTGAAGAGATACTGAATATAAAAGTGTGAGAAAGTGATAAAAAGTGAATTCATTTTTATAATTCCAGTCAAATCCTGTTATTTGCCTCAGTGCTTCTGTCCTGGATCTTCTTCCCTTGCCCTCTACTGGCGGTTGCCTGTAATCCAGGATCTCACTTCCATATTTTACTGTCGATGGTGAGAGACTTCCCTCAGGTGCTGAGTTTATCCTGATGATTGTTTCCAAAGCTTATATGTAGATATTCTGCACTGGTAAATCAGGTACTCTCTGATAATATTTTAGCTCTGAGCAAAGAGTTTATTGTGATGAGCAATTGCCTAGAAATGCGTAGAGATTTCTAAACTGATCTAGATTTCAATAGACTCAATTATTAAATCAGTATAATCTAAAATGTTTGAAAGTGTTAGGCTCAGGTATGAAGACATTCTTGTTACAGTTTTAAAATACTTCTAAAAATACTCTTTTAAAAATACTCTTTTCAGTCTGTAAATGTACAAAAGCATAAATAATACTTAAGAGGTGTCTTAAAAAAAAGCAAAATATAATGTACAGAGCAGTCCTATGATTGTTGCTCTACACTCACATGCAAGAGAATGTTGTGACTTGACTTAATATTGTCACAGGCTTTGTATACCTATAAAAGAGATAAATTTAATAGAAAAATAACTCCAATTTTGGCATTCTGAAAAGCATTAATTTGTTATAGACAGAATCAGTGTTTGTGGTGAAATCTATAAAATGTAAAAGATACTTGAGTTGCTGGGTCAGGTGGTGTTAACTGCATCCTCAATGGCTTTTATAGTCCATTGACATTCTCCAAATGAGGTTGGCAGTGGCCTCTTATTCAGTTTAACTCCAAGGTACTTTAGGAAGTTGTTATGCATTAACTTTGCTATTTTATTAATATTATTCTCATCCTCTCTTCTTTCTTGATAGTTGAACAGATGCTATAGCTGTGCAAGTATCTGATATCAGGCTCTAGGGAAAGCAGTAAGTCCTTAAAATCTGAAATCAGCTCTAGAAATCAGCTCTAGAAATAGCCTTTAAAAGGTTTACAAGAGTAACCATTTTATTTTGTAGTACAAGCCATAACTGCAAATGTGATTTCATCTACTTGAAGATAAATTTGCAGTCACACAAACTGCAGTAACAGTGATTTATCACAGCTGTAAAAGATTGGTGCAAGCTCAAAAACTTACCCAACAATGAATGTTTTCATGAGACTTATTGCCAAGGCAGGTATAGGGGACGTTTTGTTTTTAATATCTCAGATGATTTAGTTGATCAGAGTGAGAGCAGAGTGGCAATTTATAATTGACAGACTAAGTTAAGTCTTTCTGTCAGGCAGCATTAGGTGTGGAGGAAAGGTCAATGAATGCCACCACAGTTTTTCATTGCTCTTTGGTAGCCAAATATCTACATAAAAGTCAATGTCAGAATTTCACCAAGTGACAACTGATTTAACCCTTCCTTCACCAGTTTCAAATGCAGCCACTGCTGTGACCTGTTACACTTGTTAAATGGAATGGCTGGGTTCGGTTGTCATTTTAATCAACAAGAATGGCTGTAAATTTTCAAAACTTATGCCCTTCAAATATGTATGGAGATTATATGTAAAGAAATTTTGACAGTCAAAATCTTTCTTTCAAAGCCGGGTACTTACAGCACTCTGTAAAGGTGCCAAGGAGTCCAGCAATCTTTTTGATTTATTCTCTACATTGTAGAGGGAGCTGAGAATACAGCAGGCATCTGACATCTTGATGGAGCTCTGGAGATGTGTTCTGAGGCAGGAGTTGTTTGCTGATGCCTTTAACTTTATGGTGAACTCTGTGGATCAGCAGCCAGACTTTCTTGTACTGGATTTTAAGTCTTGGTACACTGCGTCTGTTAAGTGGAAGTGATTTCAGGCTTTACGGCTTGCCTTTGCAAAGTCAATACTCTGTGTGCCATATTCTCATTCTTTTAATCTTGTCTGATCAAATCATGCCATGTTATCCCTGAATTTCTATCAGATACTGGTTCCAGCTAGGAATGCCCCTTAAAGGCTTAATTGAATATTCTTTAGGATTTGGCAACACAAAGACACCGATTTTCCAAAGAAACCTGCAAAACCCTTGTTCTCTGAGGGGTATCCCCTGAGAAAACTCCCGAGTGTATCTCTTACAAAGATGGGTAGTTATTTTACATGTTCAGTGGTAGCATGCAGTGAAAATGAACTTAGACTTTACTTGGAGGTTTTCTGTGTCTGCTCAGAAGATCCCCTTCCCGTTCACCCTGGGGACAGTGGGTGTCCCTGAGAGGAACCACTGCTTGCACTGCCCTTCTGCTCAGATGGGTTTCACAGCTGAGCTCAATGTTTCACCGGTTTCAGGTTAAAAGGAAAAGCACCAAGAGAGCTTTCCCAGAGAGGTGTGGTAGCTGTGCTTTACTGAAACCCAGCTGATTTAATGGAATCTCTAAATGGAATCTATGTTTGTGTGTTGGTTTTCATACTTAGTGATTTAATAAGATGCTCACTTCTTAGGGGTGAAATTAGCTTTGCCTAAACAATGCAGCTGGAATTGTCTTAAGATGTCTGAAGTTGACTCATGTATCTCATTGAATTCTTGCTCACGGTTTTGTTCTGGTATTTCTCAGCAATGCAATTCTTATTCATCCCAGTGCTCAGGTTGAAATCAGTGAAGTGGGAGGGAGAGTTGCTTGCTCAGAGTTGCAGCCTGAAACGCCGGAAATTTGATTTTGTTGCCAACTCACCCAGAAGTCCAAAGCCACATGAATAATTCTCTTTCTGGTACTTTGAATCGCTTTCTGTGGAATAATAATACTTAGAGAAATGGGTGTAATTTTAAGGGTAGAGAATACTCAGATGTGCTTTATAAAACAAAGAATATTAGAGCTTCCAGTGGTATGGGCCTAATGAAGTTCATCTCATTTTCTGCTTCTACCAGATCACTCTGGGTTTTGTCTTTGATCATAAAGCCTTTGTGAAAGTTTAAATATTTTTTTTCCATTATTCCTTTGTTTCTGATGTGACTGTTCTTGATACTTATTTTATTTTGCAGTGGAAGCAAAGGGAGCTTGAAATTCTGTTTATTCATGTCCTCTGCTATTATTGAGAAAGATTATTGCAAAATAAGTATAGTCTTAGTTCCATTCTGCTACAACCATTGAGAGAAGGCTTTGCAATGAAAAGTAACCTTTGAAACTTAGCATAATTCATAAAACAGTTTGCTATTTCAAATATCTGAAAATCTGTTCCCTTAAAAAAGGTTAAGAAAATTCTGTTGGCCAAGGAAAATAACTTTCAGAGTAAGAAACGATATATTTGTATATCCTCTAGTATGCATATTGGAGTAATAAAAAAGGACACAGAAAATACTGCCTTTTGCTTTTCTGCAGTTCCCTTTTGGTCTTGGCTATATGAAACTGATTTAGTGTAGTACTTTAACGTTTAAAAAAAATTTTCAGTACACACAGCATGATAATGATCTTCAGGTGCACATGTATCCCAATAGATAGCTGTTGTGTCATTCATTACTGTAGATGTAAGAAACATCAAAAGCAATTTAAAATTCCACTTATCTCAGCTCTGCTGAGTCCTAAGATAATGTCTGAGTATCTACACAGTAGTGTCTGAAAGGTAACACATGCCCTGTCTAGGAGTGATTAGTCTGATGGAGGAAATATGAGTGGTACATCTCCATCATCTATAACTCTGAAAAGAAGTAAATATACAAAGAGAGTACGTATTTTTTGATAGAAATGTGAAACTAACATCTAGAAAACAGATTTTCCTGTTTATTTAGTATAGGAATCTTAAGGCATGCTTGAGCTGAGTATCAGATTACTCAGCAGCGACTGTATACCTTTTAGTTAAGAAGTGCTTCAGGGCTGACAGTCTCAATATTTTGCTGTGAAAAGAGCCCTCAGGGAGACACGGACACTCAAAGTGAAGCTGCTTGGTGAAATTGCCAAATTCTTACTCTCCTTCTGATTTACTGCTACCTGGAGCAAGCTCTGGGTGATCTTGAATGTCCTGTGCACGTGGGCTCAGTCATCAGCAGCCTTTCCCCAATCCTGGATGCACGGGGGCTGTGCCGAGTCCTGCTGTCCTGCCCCCAGGTTTTCTTGGGGAACCCTGACTTCTTTCCCTTTCCAAAACAGATGGCAACCCCAAAGGTTTGCTGTGGGCTCCAGAGGAAGCAAAGGGAGTGTCCTGTAGGGAGGGGAAAGTGCTGCGCTCTCCTGTGGCAGGGGAGTGTGAGGCTCCCTGCCCTGCCAGGCGGATCCCTGCATTTTGGGACTCCAGGGTCGGGTACAGCAGAGTCAGACTTGGAAGGATGGGGAGGAAGCATTGAAGAAGTCATGACTCAGGACTGGGGTTTTTTTGGGGGGAAAAACCTGATTTTTTAAAGGATTCCTCTAGTGTGCCCAGATGGTACACTTGGGTGAGGGTTTTCTTTCATTGGTTGTTGTTGTTTTTGTGTCCACAGTATTTGGAGACTTCTCATTTTAAAGAAGGTTGACAACCAGACTTCTCAGAGGTGGAGATTTTAAAAAGTGCTGAATCCCTCAAAAACTAATTCCAGAGTTGTCATCTTGTAATAAGATGAATTTTATAGGTATAGAAACAGCTTTTAAATTAATGGAAAAGCAAATCAGAGCATGACACATTAGATAATATTACTGTAAGTAGACAGCTGATGTGGATGTGTTAAGCTTGCCTTCAGGTATATTGTTCTTATGGGAGTGTGTGCTTATCTTGCTATGAAATGCTTTAAGGTAATCTATTATTCTACATAAATATTCAAATTGGTTAGACCAGAATCATACATAATTAAGACATTCAGCCATCCTTATTTGAGCCATCCTTATTAATATTTTCCCAAGCCTGTGCTGAATATAATTGATTTTGCTCAGGAGCAATCAGTTCAGATTGCTTGGAAGATGTGAAGGACTTGGAAAGAAAATGTTTCTGTTTAGTCTAAAAGTGCCTAATACAAAGATGACAATGAAGATATATATTTAAAGGATGTGTTGGGATTTGTGTTACAATCTTGAAATAGTTTATTTCTGGAAATAAAAATCCTGCTTTTACCTAATCTTTAATATACAAAGCTTTCAGAAATCTTGGTAAAGGAGGATTTCTGGTATCTTCTAACTGTTCTATGGCATTTACTAGGGCTAATTTGTGGCATCAGTTTCTATATTATATAAGTGCCTCTCTGATACTCTATAAGAACTTGGAGTTTGGTGGAATGTAGTAAACAAATTTTAGAGAAAGTGGTATAACAAGCAAGGAATACCAAAGTTAGCTTAATTTGATGCAAGAAACACAGCAGAAGTAGGTATTTAAATGAAGATTGAAGGAAAATTTTATTTACTCTTTCTTTAGTCTTTGTAATAACATAGTGTGAGGGGGAAACTGATCAAAACAGCATTGAAATATTCAGGTTTAATGTTAGAAATCTTATTTGATAATCTTGGACCCAAAGCATGAATGTCTAAGGTATTTTTCTTAGGAATTATTTAGGGACAGAATCCTTTTTGTCATTCTTCTTCAAGCAGGTTGTGCCGATTTCCTAAAGAACAAACTTGCAGACCAGTTTAGTAAATAGTTCATTTATTATATGTCTACCAGAAAAGACAATCTTTATCTTACTTTCCTCTAGTTGTTTTTCTTCATTTGTACTCAGTTGTACTTGTTTCCCTGACCCTGCTTTTATTTCTTTTGTGCCTTTTATTTCTTCAGTTCTTTCAGAAGACAGTCTGTTTTTAAAAAATAAATAAGTGCAACTGGTTTTACTTATCCTTTCATGTAATTTCAGGCATCCCTGAAAGGTGCTATCAGTCTCATTATTTATTCAAGGATCTGAACACACTTCTGAAAAAAGAATAAATTATTTTGTCATCATTAGTTTAGGAGAACTTTTAAAACCACTAAAAGAAATGAATTGGGAAACCATTAGGAAAAAACAAGCTTCATTTAACATGGCTGTGATCACTTCAGGAGATGATTCCCCGCAAAGGCTTCGGAATTCCTTGTGGATATTGCTGCCAGAGTTTATTATTTTAAAAGCAATGCGTGCAGCTACAGTTAGTGTACAACTAAATGTTTTAGGAGCCATTTGGCAGCAAATGCACATTGTGAGGTAAAGCTGAATATTCGCAATCGAGTATCAAGCAAAAGGTGGTTGAGCGAGCTGAACATTGACTGATGTGAGAGAAAGAGATACAAAGCAAGGTAGGAAAACCTTAGTTGTGGAATGGAAGTTGAACCAAATGGGAGGTGTCTTTGTATTATTTATATCAGTGTTGTGAACAGTTGTGCTGAAAGCTTTATTTCAGAGATTGTGGGTATAGCTAAAATGGAAAGAACATCAAATATTGAACAACAGAGCCTTAGGAAGATAATTTTAAGTACCTGAGCTGATAGATATAGCATTTGAGACTGAGATTAAAAAAAGACAAATCACAACTGAGACTGTCATTGACCACTTTAGCTTGGAAGCTGGAAAGTAGATGGACTTGGAGATAATTGCTGTGTTGCATTCATTATATGGGGTGAAAACTGCCTTTCCAAATGTCCCTGTAGAATTTTCTTAAAGCCCATTTTCTTAAGGTAACCACATTTCCCTTCACCAATGCAAAATCTCTGAGAGATAAGACATGAGGATGTTCCTTAGGCTTAAAATTAGTACTTTTAACCAAGTAAATGGAGTCTTCTGCTTACAATAATTAATTATTAATTCTGTGTACTGATTTGGCACACCTTAATATATTTTCAAATTGGAAATAAAAATCTGGCTGAAAGTTTAATTACTTCTAGAAAAAAAATCATTACATGTTTATTATTTTCTGTATATGTATTCAGTAAAATTACATTAACATAGGAATTTTTTTAAGTAAATAGTAATATTATTGCTGGAAATGGTATTCTATACAAATTATTTACAATAAATGTTACATTCCTATTGTTTTCCAGTTTGGTTTAGGTGGGCAGCATAGAATTGGGATTTGATATGACAGAGGTTACTTTTATGGTCTCACTTGTGACATGTGGGTCCTGAAAGAAACTATTTTAAAGGAAGTTGTTGTGGCAGATGTAAAACACATTGAATTTGCAGGCTACAAGTTGGTGATTTTGAAGGATAAGCCCCAGTAATCTTGGACTGGTTAGGGACCCATCTTGGGTAAAGCAGAAGGAGATTCTGGAAAAGCTCAAGGTCTTAATCCTCATGTTTAGGGCTCCTCAGCCTGACACTTTCTGTGTCAATTCTCTTGCATGAATGTCTGGTCTCTGCAGTAACTTTAGAGCAGATTACCACTGTGCTGTCTGAATTTCAAATTTTTAAGGATTTTTCAATCTGTTGTAGCCTACTTTATAAATAGTGCTCAAGTCCCAAATAATCCACAACAGTTTAAATCTCAATTACAAAAAAGTGTCACCATTTCACCACTCTGAGCAGAGCTCTGGTCTGCCTGGGTCTGCTTTAGGCAGGAGGTGGGACTGGATGACCTCTGGAGATCCCTTCCAATCTAGATGATTGGGAGAATCAAATTATCTGTCATCCTGCATTCTCCCTCAAATGGACACTAATCCAAATCTGTTTTTTAAACCATTTTGCAGACTTGAAGCGCCTCCAAAAAGAACTATAAACTTGTATGATGAACTCTGTGCATTGTGTGGGGCTCACTTGCCCTCTGAATTAAATAAGAATAATCACTAACTGTTTAAAACTTTGGGCTGTCACTCTGCTAGTGTTTATCAGTAGCTGTCTGAAGTGCTTTAGAAAAACTTCTTTGTCACTCCTTCTTAGCAGCTAAAACTCTTGCTCTCAGTCTTCGACACCAAATGGAAGGCTAAGAGGAGCATTCTGATGTTCAGTCTTACTGGTTGAGGAAAAATGGAACAAACAATTTAGATTTCCTAACCTAGCTCTTCAAATATAGCCTTATGAGAAAAGGTTTTCTTTTCAAATTCAGCTAGGAATTATTTGATGACTCCAGACCAGGTTTTTTCGGGCTTTCAGTTTTCAGATATGTTACCCAAAGGGTCCACAATGAGTTCTGTGTTTCATTGAATTATCAGGAGGTATACATTGTCATTTTAAAAAAATACTTCTGCAGAAAGCTTTTCCACAGAACACAATTACAGTCCCAGCCGAACTTGTAAGTTAAGCTATAAACATCATAAAAACAACAAACCAATTTGTGGGAAAATCAAAATAAATTACTACAATGGAAACCTTCAGTATTTTTCTGGATTGATAGTCAGCAATTGTTTCTACTTAACTGTTTTAGTAACTGAGAGACATGAGCATTTTGAAGACAATTCTGAGCATAGTTTTCAGAAATGATACGGAAACTTTATAATACTCTTTTAGAAATATATAAAAGATTAGCAAAACCGTGGAAAGCAAAATGAGTGTTTCAGGGTTTAAAAGAAGAGCAGTGGGCTGAATAAGAGAAGTGCTGAAATGATCTTAGAAAGGAAATAAAATGTAATATAAGAAGTATAATAAACAAGGAATGGTGACTCAAGAAATTTTACTGTTTTCCCAAAGTGACTTAGAAGTAAGTTATAGTAAAATCCGAATTAGAAAAGGTGAATTTTTTCTTATAATTTTTTTATTAAATGTTAATAATTTATTTGGTAATCTTGTTCAAATTCTTGAACTTAAGAATTCAAAATTTATTTAGAATAAAGCCTCCTGACTGTATTGTATGCAGTGTAAAAAACAGGTTTGGCCCATCTGTGGAGCTGCAAGGCAGTTTGGGGTGCTGGTGATTATTTGGCTGAGCAGTGGAGTGTAAGGCCAGGAGAGAGGAATGGTTATGCTGACCTTGCCATAAATCACCATGGTAAATCACTTGCAGTAACCATTTTGAAGTGGGGAACCTAAATGAAGTTCTTATTCCCACTGAAATGAGTGTAAAAATTCCTGTCCTTTAGGATAAAGATGTTTCTGAGCTCTTGTCTGTCTCATTGGTGCTGAGCACACTGAAATGCTCAAATCTGTACATTGTTTCAGTGCATTGTTCTCTCAGCTGCTCTGCAGCTCCTGGTGGTGTTTGCACCATTGCTGTTGGTGAATTGTATGAAAGTGTGAGTGAGAAACATACATAAGAATGTAATCTTCCCACAATGTTAACTGAGTTGAATGAAAAGCATGTCAAAAGCTCATTCTCCTGTAAACCACCACTTCATTAAAGCAATTTGCATATTGCACAGACTTACTCGGTGGAGATGAACTTTTAATTTTTTTAATATTCTGTGCGAGTCTCATTTTTCCCACTAGAAATGGATTTTAAATATATATTCATTGAAGGGTGTGAGTCAAAGGCAGAACCAAGAACACCAGGGCATGCAGACCCATGCTGTCACCAGTTGGCTACATATGCTTTTGGAAATAATGTTTTATTGCAAGTTCAGACATAAGGATTTCCTTTTCATTGTAGAGAGCTTTGAACAATTCTTCTTTCTCCAAAGAAAATGTTGACAGAATAGATAGAATAGAATCTTTGATCTTCAAAAACTAATGCACATGACAAATTTAATTTATGTAAATAATTCTGCTAGACTCAGTAAGAGCCATCACAGGAAGTTAAACACACATAACTGTCTCTCAAGTAAAGGCCATGCACGTGCTAGGTATAGTGATATAGTCCAAAAGTACACTTAGATAAAATTCTCTCTTCAAAAGATGTAATGAAAATGCTGTCTTATCAAGAGATCATATGGGGTTTTTTTGGCTAGCATTTGAAAAGAAATACATGCACTCAAATTCAAAACTTGTAAAAGCAAGATTTATCTAGACAGCTGAAGGTGTTATAAGTACATGTTCATGTTGTAGTAAAATAGTAATGATTCATCACATTTTTATATCTGCATATTCTATGTTCAGTCCAATATTATGTGATTTTAGGAAGCATCACTGCACAATTCCCCTTCACTATTCTGGTGCTATGGATACTGTCAAACCTTTTTCTACAATCATGCACCCATGATATCAAGTTTTCCAGGTGTTGACTTTCTTGAATACAATTGATTAAACTTTGAGCAAGAGCCCTATATGACACTTTGGATGCTCACTGATCTTTAGAAATAACCTTTAGACCTTAAGTTCTTGGGGGGGGGGTGGGGGGTGGAGTTTTACTTTATAGGATCATCTAGTTCAGAAATTTTCTAATGCTTGACAAAAGTCATAAAATAGAAAAGCACATTTCTTTTCTGAAGTACTTACAGTCCTATTAGTAATGCTTTGATTCCTACTGCTTCTTGTCCTGTTCAGTTAATTAATATCATCCTGTAGTGGAATGGGCTTGTTAAAAAGCTGAAAACTCTTTAACTTCCCCACTGTTAGGAAATCACATTGAAATTTCTATTTGAGAATGACCTTGCTGCTTCCTTTTGTTAATACATTAATACCACTAAACCAGTATTAGGGAGAGAATGAGTTGTGTGTCCTGCTAGTGATGATAGTATTTTGTTTTACTGTTTGAATTGTGATGTTGCTTACAAAAAAAAAAAGGCTCTTGAATATGATTTTACCTAATTAAATCTGTTGATGTGATAATTAATACAAGAACTCTCTGGCTTTGGTATTTTGAATGTGACCTGGCAGTCCCTTATGTCACCCAAGAGGACTGTTGATGAAAAGCCACCAGTATAAACACCAAAGGCTAAAAAATGAGAGTTTTGCCTTATACTTTGAATTACTGAAAGTGGGGCTATTGAACAGTGATTTTCCACAACAGCAGTACTGTGTTTCTATAATATAGTTTCTTGTACACTCCATTAAATGTATGACCGACTATTAGTGTTTCTTTGTACTTTTGGAAGGACCTTCATTTAAATAACTAATTACCTAAGAGGAAATTTCTTGATGCTTATGCTTTCTTTTGCTATCATCAAATAGTGTCGAGATCTGGAAACTGCTGTTCTGCTGGTACTGTACAAATTAGAATGATAATTAGCACACTGTTATTGCCTCGTTGGCTATAGCTGTTTGGGGGGTGTTTCTGCCACATGAACATGCTATGTGCCGTGGAGGGCAATTTTTGAGTGTTTTCTGTTTTCACTACTGCTTGGGATTTCTGCAACTGAATGGGTTCAGTGAAAGCTGGTATACATTAAAGATAATGATGATAAAACCAGCTGAAATTAGAAGTGCAGAGAGGCTAAGTTTTATTGCTTTCTACAGGATTTTTATATGATTCCTTTTAAGAATGCAGACCATATGCTTTATTTCATTTGAAAAGACGATACAATGGGCCATAATCCCCTTCAGGAAGAGAGGTGTCACTTTAGGACATTATATGCATTTTTACTCTTCTGATAATTTATTTTTATGCTCTTTTAAGTGTTGATGTTCTCAAAGTCAGAGAGAGAAGCAGGCACTGTGAGTTAGTGTACATAGATTCTGATTTATAACAAATTAATAAATACTCCCCGTATCTTTACAAATTTTCCTTCCTTGTGTTTGGTTATCAAACTATGCAGATGTCCACCGCACCCCATTCATCTCGTGAACTGTCAGTAGTGTTTTCAGTCCTTTTTCTCTTTTCACTTGTTCAATCAGTTTTGTTATTGTTCTGTGACTTCCCTCTCAGTCTATCTGTATGGTTCTAATATCTGTTAAAGTCCTAGGTGGTAGCTCAGCTGTGGTTTTCACTTGGGAGAGGGAAAAAAAAGTGCAGTTAGTACCTGTATTTTATGGTAGCTCCATGTATCTCTCCATGTGTGGCACAAAAAGCAGGTATCCTTTTTTAAATTTAATTTTCTATTTCTGCCATGTTTGTGGTACAAACTCCTTCTTAATTTGTTTCTGTGGTGCAGCTCTCAATGAATTATTGATGTTGTGGGAATAAACAATATCCTGGTTTACCAAGAAGGATTTTAAAACCTTTAAAAAAGTTTAGAAAAACTTAGTTTTACATTTTACACTGCAGGATTTGAATATAAATGATTCTAGTAATATTCAGATACCATAAAGAAATTAAATACATTTTCCCCTGCCAGTGTGTCCAAGCATTTCCCACGATGTCTGCTCACACTCCCTTTGTATCTGACCACGTACCACATGTAGAAAGGGCAAACATCTTAAACTGCAATATGTCAGCTGTTACCAGGCTTCCATGAAAAATGATCAACTACTATTCATACTTAAATTGTTATTTTGAAATAAAAGATACTTCAAGTTGCTCTACATTAAGTTAGTTTGTGAGAGAAACTGCAGAACTTGAAACACAGTTTATGAACAGCACCCCAACACAATCATCCCAGATGTACAATCTTAGTGGCCCAGGCTTTCTGTCTTTTCTCAAATTACAGGTGTCCACCTAACACACCTTTCGACTTGGGAAGTGGGAGACTGAATAGGGATTAAGAGGAAGTGCACAGCAGGGGCAGGTGTGGTTGGGGGTCTGGTTGGTGTCTCCTGTAGCACTTCAGTGTCCCTTCAGCCCGGCTCAGTGAGTGGAGCGTAAAGGAAGGATTCTGGAGATTTTAATTTTCTAGACAGAGTCTATCAGCTAGACACAGGACTGAGTCAAGTCTGATCTGTACCAGTTCTTGGGCTGCTCAGTGGAAAATCAGGTGAAAGTTGACATTTTACTGATTTTTCATGAAGTTTGGGTGGGAGTTTTTTGCTTGTGGTTTTCATGTATTTTCCCCTGCGAGTATTATCAGAGGAAATACATATTTCCATTAATGGGTCACACTTCCTTCTATGTTCACTATGCATTTGGGAATAGCAGTCTTCATCTAAATGCCTTGTCTTCCTCAGATTTGGTTATCTGAGCTGTGCTTCCTCTGTGGATGCGCTGCTGTGTGAGCTCACAGGCTTTAGGCTTTTCTGGGTGGGATGCAGCCCCATCCCACTGGAGAAGCCTCAGCTGTGGAATTTGTTTACTCTGTCATGTCCAGTGAACCCAAGTCCATTGACTTTGGAGGCTTGGTAAAAAAGATTCCTTCTCTCTGAGGGGTTATAGGAAGTTGAAGTTTGTTTGCATTATGATTGAGAGTTCTTTATTTGATACTTTTTAAATACTGCAGTAAATTCTCCTACGCTGGGCATGTTTTTATACTTGAATGAGACTTTGTTGCACAGGGTCACGTCATCCTGCACTTCCAATGGTTTCACAAAACCAAAAATCACAGCATCATTTTAAGCCAATTGTGATTTGTGGCTTTTTAAATTTGAATGGAAGAATTGGAAAGAAAATCAGAGTGCTTACTTTTATCCCTTAAAACAATTCTTTTAAGTATGTCTGTACTGTAAAGAAAGGGGGTCTAGGAGGAAGAGGAAGCAATGGCTCACTGACTGTCCATGCTTCCCCACTGTTAGTCTCTCCTTGGCATGATTTTGGTCCTGGTGTGTAAGTGAGGTTGTTTGGTTTGTTTCCAGTGCAGGGTGAATGAAATCGTGCTCAGCCTGTGATGCAGCACGCCAGGGAAGCACATTTGTGCCGTGGAACTGCGTGCATGCATGAAATGCTTTAGGATGTCAGTGCAAGTCAAGAGAGGGTGTTTGAACGATGTCCCTGCAGAGCATGCAGGGGTAGTGCTGGAGGGCTCCACAGGGCCAGGGAAGGACAAACCTGGTGTGGAGCTGATACCTTCTGAACAGCCTCCCTGGGGTGAAACTGAGCCCCAAAGTGACTTGGAGAAGGTTTAGCAGAGACATCAGATTTTAAAGAGTCAACAGCAGTATCCTAATGGTTCATAATGTGTCTGATCAGCAGAGTGATACTGACAAGCAAACTGCTCTATTTTAGCACTATTTTAGTTGTATCCTGTGAGAGCTGGGACTGAAAGTACCTTGATTTGAATTTTCAGTTACTTGGGCTTGAATCATTCACATATTGTACAAAGACAATATGCAAACTGAACTTTAAAATAAATACTTATTAGAAAGCTTCTCTGGGAAACTTATTCCTCAACAAAACCAAAAAAACCAAACAAACAAAGGAAAAAACCCACTGCCACCAACAAAAAAACCAAACCAACAAAAAAACCAAACCCCAAACCAACCAACCAACCAGCCAAAACAACTCCCAAAACCCAAACCAAAACAAAAAACTACTTTAAGTGGATTTTGGGTTTGGAAAATACCTTAATTGAAATAAAGTGTGCTCATTTTCATAGTGTTTCTTCTGCTGGAATAAAATATTTAAAATGTGAGACTCTCAGCACAGGGCTGGAAACTGATAATTATATAAACCAGCTGCCTAGTTGCAGTGTATAGTGAGAATCATCACTGTGATTCACTAGCACGTCAGAAAAAAAACCCCAAAAAGCAACCCAAGTGAAAATGCTATGGATAGATAAAATGTGAGAAGTACTTTTTCTTAGTGGGTACATGGTGGTGGTTTATTTTTTTTAAAATCCAAGCTCTTTTTGGAGTTTGATTAAAATAAGTGAGTCAGTTTCTGTTATATCGGACAGTTACAATTTTGTTATAAGCTTTCCAAAATAAAATACATTCATAACACTTTTTTTTCATGTATTTATCCACCAAACCATTGCATCTGTAAGTACAAGAAAAGGATGCTCATCACAGCAAAATTTCTGCAGGTCTTTAATTAGAAACATTTCCCTGTAAGCAGGTGACCGTGTTCAAGGGAAAAGAGAAACCGTCCTGTTTGGCCATACTTTATACATTTCATGTCCATTCTGTTACTTGTCTGAAGACATAATGTGCAAAAGTTATTCAGTGTAATTTCAATGTCAAAAGTAAGAGCCACAATTTGTCCTGGCATTGATTATTTGAAAAGGTTTTTCATTGTCTGTAGCTAAGCCTCGTTTCTGTGTTAGCATATTGAACATTGTAACCAAAACTTTTCCCCCTTCCATCCTCCTTCCCGCAGCAAATATCCTCAAAAGGGAAGAATGGTATGGGTTGCATCAAGAGTTTAGTAAGTGATTCATTACTGGATGAAAAATAATGTGATTTATGTTTGCCAGTAAAGTTGTTCATTGTATTCACCGAACTGATCTTTTGTGCAAACTAAATGCTACTTGATAATAGCCTGCTGCATGTTCTTGCACATCACTAAAACTAATTAAAAACAGGTGGATTCTTCCCATGTAGCAGTACCAACCAGCTGAATGAAATGTAGATAACTTGTATTAATTGTTAGAGAGGATGGGGTTTTTCCCCTGTGGATCTTACTGGAATGTTAGGATTCTCTTAAAGCTGCATTTCTGAACAGACAAAGATTCATATTTTAACTGATACCCGTATTACTTTGTTTATAAAACCTGAATTTAAGTTGGCACTGTAGAGAAGAGGAAACCCTGAAGGAAACTTAATTTTTGAAACCCGATCTCTGTGTGAAAGTCTCTGTGAAACTCTGGTATAAGGATTTGAAACGTTTCATGTAGAAACTCAAATCTACATAGCTAAGTTTTGGTTTGGCTTTTTTAAAAATTTTGTGGTGTCACATTTTTCAAGACTCAGTTTATCTTTCACAAAAATAAAGGAGATAGCAGTATTGAAGAATCATGAGCTGTGTTTACTGAGTATTCCATTTATGAACGAAATGATCTGCTTAATCTTGTGATTTATTACTAGTTTGATAGTTCTCTTTAATTAATATGAGTTTGTTTTATGTGGGCCAGTGATAGTGGTTTCAATCTAAGCATGTGGGGCAGTTCAGAAGGAGACATGGATGTAAAGTCAGAGACCATCTGACTTGTGCCGCATTTTCATGGAGGTGCCAGCGAAGTTCAGACTGCGCTCCTTTTCTGGGCAGAATGAATAGAAGGCTGGGAAAACACATTGGCACAATGAAAATTTTTCGAAGGCAGAATTACTTGTATCTAAGCCAGCTGAGAGTTTTGTAGTGCGTGTATCTTTGCAAATCAGACTATGCAGAGTGGTCCAAATATAATATTTGTATTTAATGTCGTTGTAACAGGGCTCAAATATGGTCTCTCTGTAACACAGCATATTAAAAAAATGACCCAATATGAAGTGGAATTTATGATGTTAGTCTTTCCAAGCCCAGCCACTTTTAATTTTGGGTCTTCATTTTTTCTTGACTCACTCAAGTTCTGTGCAGCCTCAGAAGACAAGGTGAATAAAAGAATAAAATAATACAACATTGATAATAAAACAATAGAGCATTTAATGTGTTTGCATTTTCTAGTTCAGATATTTTGAATTTTAAACCACTTTCATTATGTCACTGCTGAAATGTATTCCTAAAATGGTAAAGAGTTGGTAGATTAGATAAATATTTACTGTCTTACATACAATCTTTAATCTGGGAAGTAGAAGAAGGAACTTGTGAGATGTGGAGCTTCTTAATTGATGGAAATAGACTGTGTGTGTGGAGCATATTTAATTTTTTGTTGCAAATGCAGGCTTCTGTGTGCTTTCAGATGCATGGGTGTATGATTGTGATTGATCTCAAATTACCTCTTGTGGGTGACACTGTGTGGTTCTGGCTAAGGAGCAACGTTGCTGCACGAGTGCATTGACAATCAGCAGAGCATCATAAAGGATGGGTCAGGTCTGAGCACCTCTGTTCCCCACATACATGGCCCACAGTGGCCATCAACTCACACCAAAATGCACATTTATATATATGAATTCTAGAAATAACTTGCAGAAATCTCCAGATCTTACTACCATTGCAGTATTTAACTTGGCTACATTGATAATTATTTTCTGTTTTCCTGTGGGTCAGTGTTACCTGTTGTCACATTTGTACCCAGACTTGAGATTTTATGTGGTTGGTGTGTGCTGGGGCAAAGCACTTACTGTTCATATACAAAGGGAAATGCTAAGAGCAAGACGAGTTAAGATAGTCTTGTGTAAGGGATTGTTTAAAAACTTTACAAAAATAAAAAATTGATCAAAAAAATCTCAAGTTTGCAAGTTAAGAGAATAAAATTTCTTTTAAAAATTTTTGGTCTACTTTCTTATTGCAAGCTGCATATCTTATTTTGGAATGTACTTTTGTGCACTTGAAAAGTATAATTTATTGTAAATGTTACACTAAAAGACTCATCTCTCAGGCAGTTGAAATTAGATTTTTTCAGAGACAAATGTTTCTTATGCACATTGCATAATCATTAGATAAAAAACCCAATTTCTCAAGCTTCTAAAACAAACTGCATTTCTTTTGCTTATTGAGAGGTTTTTAAGGGGTAACATCTTCAGAACAAGTGCATGTTCATATTGTATTGCTTCTGAAATAGCTGGGAATACATAGTGATGGAAAAACACTACAGTAGAAATAACCACTTGTGAAATGAACATAAAGAGGAAGAATACAAAACTTTTTCAATGGCCTGCATGCAGGGCCAGTTTGCAAGTGTATGTGATGGTGGTGGTGCTTGATGCGTCAGGCATAACTTAATTACTGAATTTCTGCTGTGCACAGGTTGCAACAGGAAAACATTTTTGGACTTGTCTGTTTTTGTTTGTCTCTCCTATAGAAAATTAAATGCTTTGTCTATATATGTGAGCTATCCATGGTATGATTGCTTGTACCTCCCAGCTTCAGCAGCCACTGCAAAGTGATTTTATTGTCTTCTAATCTAATGGACGAGTTTTTAACATGTCTTTTGCTTTCCCAGCCTATTTGTTGGGAAGCCCAACAAGTACCTTTGTCGTAATTTAGGATCTATTACTGAAGTGTGGGCATTTAGCAGTGTTAGAATTTTCAAGCTGGAGTCAAAATTCATTTCTTGACACATTTCTTGACTGTGCTTTTATTTAATAAAGAAGAAACTATGCACTTTGGGAAATGATAATCTTTATTTACTGCTATGAAGGGAAAATGCAAATGAAGCAGTGAATTTTGTGATTAGTATTTTACAGAGAAGTCACTTACTGTAATTATATGTTTTAGATCAGTGGAATTATCATGTTCTATTAACCAGATTATTTCCTGACTTCTTGTAGGATTCTGAGTAACAACAAGATCTTGTGGTTGAAGAATGGCTCTTTCTTCGGGCTGAGATCCCTGGAGAGACTGTGAGTAACTGATCAGCCTTGCTCCACCTTCAATTAAAAAGTCTTTGTACTTTAAATACAGAAACAAACATCAGAAAATGAAGTTGAGATGTTCTGAACTGTATTGCACAGTAGAGTTTCTAGGCAGTCATCAGGCTGAGAAACAGCATAAAAATGAGTGCATGGGGATGGACATGGAAAATACAGGAAAGAACTGCCATCAATTTGGAACTAAAATAAACATCCAGTCAAAGGCTTGTGCTGCACTATGTGCACTATCACAGCGAAGACTGCGATATGTAATGGTAACACTAATATACCTGACATGGAGTTTGGGTTATTTAACTCCTTGGTCTCCTATACTTCCATTTTAGTTCTATACTAATTTTAATTTTTTCTATATTTTAATACCAACAAATTGGACAGCTTTTATCACTGGAGCAAACAATGACCTTGATAAAGCTCCGTGTCCATGTATGTGTAGCCAATATTTAGAGGGGAGAAGAGGAGCTCAGGAGCAGCTAATGAGTTAGGAAGATTTGGAAATTTGGAAAATTTGGAAACGTCAATGGAAATAAATAACAATAACAGCTATAGTATAATAACACTACTTTCTGTATATATAGGTCAGTCATTTGAGAATAATTGTGAACAAGCCTAAAAGGCTATTTTTTATATTGATGGCAACTTATGGTGCCAGTACATCTAAAATGAGTAATTATGTCATGCCCATCTTACAATATCTCCTGCAGCTTAAGCTAAATTACTTTTATACTGCTTTGTAAGAATATCTTTATTATGTGGAACTGTTGATATAAAATTGTTGCTACATTCATGAAAGCATGAATATATTCTGAGTGGTGTGAATATTTCCATATGCAAAGAAATTACGTATTAAAATCAACCTAAGCTAATAGTTTTACTATAGATGTGTGTGATATGCATGTTGTTTGTGGTTGTGGAATAAAGTGGGTAAGTATACCATACTGAGATGTTTGAATATCCTAAATGTGGTTTAAAAATAAACAAAGTATTTCAAGGTCTCCAGCAATCCCTTAAGCACCTTGAAGGATTTGGGTAAAGAGACTGGCAGAACACTTATGCTAAGTAATGTTACATTTTCTCTGCATATAGTTATATCAAATACTTTCTTTAATGTTAAATTTTAATATATTAAATGATATGGAATATTAAATAGTGTGTAATGAAGAGTGGTGTATTATTTTCTAACTGGTTTAATATTAGGTTTAACAGTGATATGAAGTTTGTAAAGAAGTCTACAAATATTTTGGACAAAACTATTTAGAACACAGGATAGGATTACACATTTACTGCAAGAAGGGAAATTAGTAAATTAAATTCTCATGTAATGTAAGTAAATATAAGTAATGTAGTGTTTAGAACTAAAGGAAAACATTTCCTCTGAGGTTTTTTTAACTTTTAATTTACATTGGGGGAATTATGCTGAGCATGTACTTTTAAGGATTTTATTAGTTAACTAGTGAGAGAAATACTTCAACCTGAAAAGACATGACAAATAAAACTAAGAACAGTGAGAAAACAGAAAAAATGCCTTAGGTGTGTAGGCTCAAGACCACCACAATATAAACCTTTTTCATTTTCCTGTACTGCTTTTTCACAACAGTACGGATAAAATGAGTATCATCTCCTCTGTTTATAATTGTTTGGCTGTGGAGTTAATATGAAATCTATGAGTGGTCCATGAATTGAAGACTGGAAGTCAAGTGATGACATT
Organism: Pardalotus punctatus; assembly: GCA_013400915.1. NCBI lineage: Eukaryota > Metazoa > Chordata > Aves > Passeriformes > Pardalotidae > Pardalotus > Pardalotus punctatus. Next base: position 222,010 of record VZTX01005519.1, read on the forward strand.
CTCATGATTCAGCCGCTCTGTTTCTGTTTCATTTGGGGCCACTCTGGCCTCATATGCTTCTTATCAATATCTGTGAAGTCCCAATTTCAGCTGGAGGGGTGAGAACAGCTGGAATAGTCTACTAGGAGGTGAGTGTGAATGAATTACAGCTGGATGAGTGCTCCTAGCCCTTGGACAAAGGTTTCCCCCGCTTTGCCTTTTCCACAGAATCTAATTTGGAGCAGTACTTACGTGCTCAGAATGGAGGACTGTGGCACCAACTGCTGCCGATATTCATGGCTTATCAAAATGGACCAAGAACTTTCATGCCTTGCCTGAAAGGAAGTACTGTAGCAGGAAAATCCAGCTTCCTTTAAAATCCTGTTACATTTACAAGATTAGGTGCTTAGGAACACGGGTGTGCTGGAGTTAAGAATTACTCATATAATTTGGCTTTGCACTCTTTGTGGTCCTGTTCAGAACAAAAAATAATCTGAATGCCATAGAGGAAAAAATCATGTAAGTCAGTTATTTTATTTTTTTTACGGTTACCATGAGATCATGAGCTGGAAGAGTGTTAGCTTACATGGAAAATGAAATCATTCAATGTCAAATTGGAAAACTTTAGAGAAGTAAAATTTCAGGTGGAACTGAATGACATGTATATTCTGGCTCATCCTAGAGTGCTTAAACCCTCTTTTTGAGTAAAGAGTGGTTTGAAGCCCTACTCAAATAAGTGAGTGACAACTTTCCCCCTATTACATTTTTTCAATCCATGTCACAACAGGAATTGGGTTACAGAAGTGTCAGTCTTGTCAGGTTCTGGCAATTTCTCAAGAGCATGTTGCACAAGTGAGGTACCTCACTGAGCAGTTGTCTCAAAGTGGGACTCTCATTTTATCAAGCAAATCAAGAAAGAACAGTTATTTCACCCTTAACTATCTATTCTAAGAGTAAGGCAAAATTGATTTCTCTAAAACTAAGACTATTGTAGAATTCTAATATTATACATGAAGTTATTTTCTTTCTTCAAAATGCTTTTCAGAAAATTTCAGTTTTTTCAGCCATAACATAATGATTACTGTTTCATATTTTCTCCAACTGTGTTGCTGCTATAGGAAACCTGATATTAGGTTTTCAGGGATACAACCAACAAACCAGGGAAAAATATGTTTGGGGATACAGTTATTTCCCATTTAATAATGGAAAGACAATACTATATTTAATATTAATCCATTAATATTAAAAATGAAATGGAATAATATATAGTAAAAATTATATAATAGTGGTGAAAATACATGTATGAAATACTAATATTTTTACTGGGCATTTTGTAAAAAATGCTTTGAAAAACACTGTCTCACAAAAGGTGCACTTTCTGTTTGATGTATGTGTATGAGTGATCTGTAGAGCAATGCCTCTCCATAGTTACAGTTTTGTGAAATTAAGAATTGGTGCCAGGTGCTGGTTTGGAAAGGTTGGCTAACAAATGTGGCACGGCATCTCTATCATGATGTGCCTCTGTGCCACTGAGCTTACTCTGTAGTACTAACAAGAGGCGTTAAGAAGTGAAGATCATAACTTAAATACCATGAGAGAATAAAAACTTTCTGTGAACTTAGATATTATGTGGTGTCCAGTTATAGTCCTTGAGTTGGAATAAAATCAAAAGTGTAGGTAAGAATATAAATAAGCTTTTTTGAAGCAAGTGTGGCAAAGGAATTGTTTGTTAAAATACGAAGAGCTGTGTGGAATTTAACCAGAGGAGATCTACAGGCCATAAGTTATATAAATGAGAATGCCCACCTTGAGCCCATTTCTGTGATACACCCTGTGGAGATGGCTGGCTTCACCTTCAGGAGGCTGAGAATTCAGTTTGGATCTGAAGCTCAGGGCAGAGGCTTGACAGCCTGTAATGATTTCAGTTCCAGTGCCTTCCCTGTCTACAGTTAGCATCCTGTCTTCCCAGGAGATGCATTGATCTGAGCAGAACAGCATCAGTTACCACAGACATTTAAATAAGCTTTTCCTGTGCTCTGGGTACTATAAAAAAAAGGCAAGTTGGGCTTTCAAAGCCATGAAACAGTGAGGTAGCCCTTTCACATAAGTCTTAGCAATCTTAAAGCTGTCATTTAGTTAAAATATTTGGAGGGATCTGAACAACTGAATTGCCTATGTAATTTAATGGTGTAGTTATTCCATAGATTTGAACATTTTATTAAAATATAAAAATCTGTGACAGTTTTCTTCTCTAAGAATTATCTTTACTTATTTATTTTTATCTCCTGGGCAGGGGGGTTAATCATGCAATCCCCCAAAGAATCACAGGCTAGTGCAGTTTACCAAGTTCCTTGCAGGTTCCTTATCTTGGGGTATGGATGCTGCTCCGAGGACATCAACATCTCCCAGCAGTGTGCAGCAAAGTTACAGCGTTAGTAAGAGCTGTGGCAAGTCCTTTTATGCCTGAGAATATTTGGCCAGCCGTGGTCCATGGGATGCTTCTGGGGACAGAGACTGAGGCGGTTGGGCCAGGTGCTCCAGCTGTCCTGGACCTAAAGCCAAGATCCAGACTAGGGAAATAAATCTTCTGCCCTCATCCTGGTGCCAGCTGGCACAAAACAATGTGTATTTCAGTTATTACCCACTTGCCAATTTTCTTACTGGACGGCCCCTGCTCGGAGCTGCCTCCCCACGTTACCTCTCACCGAGGCAGCCTCTCGTGGCTTCTCTGCTGTGGGCTCCTGGTGCTGTGGCATTGATTGTGTGCATGGCATTTTCAGAAATGGATGTATGAAGTCACTCTCTCTCTCTGTTTCATAACCAAATGCACTTTTTCATTAGGTTTATAGGAGCATTATACCTCTGAGGCTGTTGCTCCTTTGTCCCAGTGACTGAAACTGTAATGGGTTCAGAAGCTATTGGGAGGGAACAAGCAAATAAAAATAAAGAAACATACACAAACAGACCATGGTTGCATAAGCAGTTTCCTTGGGAAATCAGGATGAAAGATCGCTAAGCAAGATTACACATATTTTTCACAGTTGAGCCAGAAGAAAAGCATGCCAAGCACTAATAATGCAGTGGTGACTGTTTTACACAAACTTTCTTTGTTACATTTTCTACACAAAGAAAAATAATACTGAAGAATCTGTAATAATTTAACATTGAATTTATTTTTTGTTTTAATTTTAGTTCTTTAGCGCTATGGTCTTACTGAACCAGGTCTCATTTAGATTGTGTTTACTTTTAGTAAGAGCTGCTGTAGCGTAAAGTTCCAGTTTTGTCAGTGCTGCACAGCCACATGTTGGCCTCAGTTATTATCAGACAAGATTGCCTAAAAGTTACTTCCAATAGATTTCCCGGGGACTTTCTGAGCGATATGTTGTGGTGTGCAATTGAAGTAATAACACATGAACTAGAGGGATGAAAAGGGCGAGAAAGACAAGCATAACAAATTAGACCATGGAAAAAACATGTTGTTATGCAGTTGTTACAAAAATATGATATTTAGAAGTTCTTTAGCAAAATTCAAGTGATGGAAGCATAAAATACAAAGGTTTGACATTTTTAAACATGCAATTTACATTTTCTAAATTACTGTCCTCTTCATTTTTTCTCTGCCTGTACATTTGAAATGTGCATGTGCACACACACACAAAAAGAAACAGATGTTTTTCCGAGGTACTGTGAAGGATTGGAAATATACTCAGAGAAACTGTTGAACAATTTTACTTTCAACACATTGCATATGACATCTTTAAAGTTAGAAACTTCATAGATTAAATTTAGAAATAAGTGTTCTTTTTTGGATTGTTGTAAAAATAGAAAAATCCTGGTTATTATGAACTAATAATATTTCAGACTGACAGCCAGGATCCAGCTGTGCAACGTTTCTGTTTTTCCTTGAAGATCTTGCAGCTGAGGACTGTGCCCCTAACTTTGTGCAAGCACTTTTAATGGAAAATAAGTTAATAATCTTGGAGACCTCAAATGCCACTGAACTGTGTGTTTAGAGAAATGCTGCAATGGTACTCAAGGAAAGGGCAATTAAAAAAATCTGTTTCTTAGGGCTGTTTGTTGTGTAAATAGCCATACTGTGAATAAAACCATTCTGTTTCATCTAGTTTTTTTATTTGGAGAAATGTGGAGAAAGAAAACTCTATGCAAACTCCTTTCAAGCATCTGAAGTTTTCTTGCACTTCAAATCCTGCATGGATTTAATACACTCTCTAGGGTCTAGTTGATAATGATAGCAAACAAGTTATTTCTTTATTCTCAAAGAACAAAAGTACAGGTCCTGCAAACATTATTTTTTCTTGTTTAATAGTATGTCTAGGATGCCTGAGGAAGTTGAAGTAGTTTTCCATGTAATATTTCTTACTGTGTTGCCTTGTAATTGTTTACAAAAGCTCATTATGCTGCATTACTGTTTGAAGTGATTGATCATATCCTGGTAGATGCAGCAGGATGGGAATAATCATGGGGAAGGATTTTTCTCCAGGAGCAAGACTGTGCTTTGTGGCCAAACTCTAAACTAGACTGAAGACAATTCATGTTCCTCTTGGCAGTCATTGAACTTTGAGTTACACTTTTAGTTTCAGTGTCACATGAAGAGATTATCTTTTTAGTTATGATGATGCCAGTGTTTGCATGAGGCAGGAGAGTTCCCTTTATGAGTCCTAAATGCAGCTAATGTAGCTGGCAGGTTGATATGAATTGATAGATTAATTGATAGCCATGTTTGCCTGCAATATCGTCTGTACAAAGGCAGTTGTAAATACTGAGCTTAAAAAATAAAGTTCTGAAAATTCATGAATTACTGAAGTTAAGGTACCTGTTCATTCCGAGACACATCAATTGCAGATAATTAGTTTGGAGGGTTGGAGATACTCAGGAGATAAAGAGCTTTACAAATACTGGCAGGGGAAACAAACCCAGATAATGTGGGCAGTGGACAGATCAGAAAGAGGAAAGAAAATAGTTATGCCTATAATAATAATTTATCACCTAAAATTACAGTAGCTTTTTGTGAAATTAATTGTTTTTAAGGCTCATCCTGGAGCATGTAAAGAAGCAATTTCTACTAAGAAAATGAATGTTAAGCTGGCGAATTGGACTGTATTCTTCAGTCCTTAATGCACACAGCTCCTTAGCCATCTCATTCTTTCATTGGTAGTAGATGCCAGAACTGCTGCAAGATTTTTGGGGTGGTCTTTTATCATATCCCTGGGTTAGAACCAGATTCCTTACCCATCCTGGGGCTCCTTCTGCATCTCCTGAGGCCAGTCTGTCTTTGTGGTGGCTGCAGCTCAGGGGTTTTGCCTCTTTTTGGCGATTGGCTCTCTGTCATTGTGATAATTTTGGTCATCTTACTCAATAATGCCAATGTCACATATATTCTGGTACAGACAGAAGATGGAGATGTTCACTTAAATGAATGTGTTCTTTAAATATCTAACTTCATGTACCTGTAAATGAAGTTTGTAACACAGAGTTGAATTATTGAAAAATAATTAAATGCATGTCAAAAAAGGGTATTTTTTTCCATAAAATCAATTTACTTCTATAAAATACAATTTCTATAAAATAATTTTAATATTTTAAAATTTTAATGGCATGGATTAGTGAGATTGGTATGAGCCTGATATGAGACTGAAAGGAGAAATGAAAATGATCCTTGTAGCACCAGAATACCTTCAGATCCTCACTGCCAAGGGTTTTTTTAGTGTCCAATAAGAGTTCCTCATTAACATTTACAACATTTGAATTATGTCTTGTACATCATGTAAACCCACAAATTTAGTTATTGCAAATAACATCTAATGTTACAATGAGAAGCTTCTCCTATCACTTAATTAACTAGAATTATCTTAATATTTCTAACTGACAGTTCAAGTTGAACAAAGTTTTTATTTGACCATGTTTATTTATTGAGAGATTCTTTTGTCATTATTTGATTCTGGAAGATCTTACATTTTAGGCATTACATTCAATTAAAAATACAGCTTTTTAGCTGCTATCTCCATTATTTGAAAATAATTAGTCCTTCTTAAAGGACTTTGAATAAATAGGGAGTTTTATGCATGCTGTAGCAAATGTATAATGGTTAGGTAATACAGTATTTATATGTTGATGTTAAATAAGAGAGGCTTTTGAAAGAAAAAGATCTGTGAAAAAAGAGGCCTTTATTTGAGAGAAATTATTGGAAATCAGGGACTGTCTTATTTTAAAGTGTTTTAAAATTTTCATTCAATTTTTGTCTCATCACTTGATCTCTCTACCTCTCCGTGTTTTTTGTCTGTATTGCTTATTTAGTATCTCCAAATCTAGTAATACTGGGAGATCTCAGCTTATCAGGAGAGAGAAAACAAGAAAAAAATACATTGAGGTTTGTGTCATGCAAATTACTTTACATTTCTGCCTTGTGTGGAGTCATTTATATATATTTCTGCCCTGACTGGAAGAAGCCTGAATGGGCACAAATACATAAGTGCTGAGAGGATACTGGTGCTTGTTGAAAATACCTGCCTGGTTACACAAGCAGCAAGAAGCGACAGCAGACCTAAGGAACCTTGGAAAATATCGTGTCTCTGGACTTGGAGAAGCCACTGCTGTTCTCACTGTTGGTAAAGGAATACAGGGTGAATTGCTTTTCAAAGTAAATATCATTTTGCTGCAGGCAGTGTTTTAATGAATTGCACAGAAGGAGGGTAGCCAATTTGCTATCCTTGCATAGAAATTTTGAGAAAGCAGAGAAGGAGAAACAGAGGCAAGATCAATGCCACAAGTCAAACTGGGCAAACTTAATTAAAAATTACCTTTTCATTTTAATTCTGTGGTCCTTTATGGATCTCTTTATTCTGTCCCATGACTAACAATAGGCTGCTCATTTAGCAGTGAAAAAGCTGAGTACATCCATGTTTTGAAGCTGCCCTCCCTAAAAGCAAATTAAAAAAAACCACCGACCAAAAGAACAACCTCCCCTAACTCTCTAAATGCCAGAACCCATTATGTTCCAGTGTGCAGTATCAGACATCTAGCATTCTATCAGGAATTGTAAAACTTTTGCTACTCTTAATATGACTGTCAGAAACAGAGGAGTTAGAAATTAAAAGTAAAATTACATTACCGTCTTTCTAATAGGCTGTACATACTGTAAGTCTTACAACCATGAAGTTTATATCAAGGCACTTGTAATGCAGTGTGACAGAAAGGTAATGCATTTTTTTCCTTTATTCATTTGTTATTTACCAGTGCAATGTTATAATACAGACTATTGGACATCACATACATTCTATTTTAGAGGATGAGACAACAGGAAAATACCCTGTATGTCTATTGCTGTAGAGCTGCTATGCTGCAATGTGCAAAGAAAGCAGTAATGCTAAAAAGAGAGGATGTTTCCTTTGAGATATGGCAGTGCTGTTTAAAACTAGCAGTAATTAATGCTGAAAAATAGGTTAGTAAATCAATCCCATTGTTCTAGTGGAAGGGTCCAGAACCAGCTGTGTTTCCCATTTTTCTTTATACCTTAAGCCTGTTTTTATTGTGAGCATGGCAAAATAAAAATGATCAGTGGGGGACACAGCAGTTTGACAGGACCATCTTTGTCATTGATACCAGTATTTTATTTCAACTGCTTTATAGTCGCAAAATACAGAATCTTTTTTGACTGATAATGCTGAACTGTACCACTTAGGACTGATGCAAGCTGAATTTCTATAAAGGCAGACTGGTTGAAAAAGTAGGAAAAACAAGGATATGGTTTAAGGGCAGTTTGGATGAAGTCAGAGAGAAGCATATTGGGAAGCCAAGCTGTAAAAATTAATGTTAGTTCATCAGCAACTGAACTAGTCTTGTGAAGGGACCTGTGAGATAAATTGTTAGCTAAATCCTTTTATTCAGTATGTGGTTTTGATTCCTCAGCTGTAGGCTTTTGGTGGAATAACCTTCTCAGGCTCCAGGAAATACTTTACATTAGTTGTGTTCAGATGCAGCATGGTCTTTAACATGTTTACTGTCAAGAAGACCAAAAAGTTGCCTCACCTGGTAGTATCCATACATAAAATAAAATGTGAGAGACCTCAAGTTCTGGCTAGGAACATCTCAACCTCCTGGTGGTGTTGAGCAAAAGTCAGTATCCAAAGAGAAGCTCCAAACTCAATCCCTTGCTCCCAGAGATTTTTCTGGGTCTTACTGATAACTTTTCTTTTTGTGTCTCTGACTTGGTATCAATTGATGGACATTTCTGATTTGGTGATTTAAAAGGACAAAACCCCCTATGTATATAAGTTATTGTCTGCCAAAAGTGCATGTCTGTGGAGTAGCCTGTGAGGGCTCTGATGAAAACATGCAATTACTCATTCATATCATGCTGGTCTGTAAATGCTCCAAGGGTACCAATGACCCTGGGAGCTTGCTGCCCTCAAAACTTCTGGGGATGCCTGCAGAAAGCACAGCTTGTTCTCTGATGCCTGTGCCTCGCCAATAATCTCTAAGAAGGCAAAATTGAAAAAAAAAAGAAATAGAATAGAATTGAAAAGAAATAGAAAGAAGGGCTATGTTTTATGCCAGTTGGGTTTAAAGAAAAAAAAAATCCCCAAAATGAGTTGTCTGAAGTAGTTAGGAAAGCTGATGTAATATAACAGCTGTGGGCAGTTTTTCTCCCCACTTCTTAATATAGACAGAATTGATTAGTTGGGTGTAGTATAGTTCTGCGTGTGTCAAGTAGGTACAAAATGGTTGTTCTCACGAGAAAATTGCATGCAGACTTAGCACATGATAAGCTGTCTTGTGTTAACACAAATTGCCTCGTTCTTGAAATGGAAAGTGACTGGGAGAGCTATAGAGGATGTTTGTATAGTCTGAGCTATGCACATATTCTGTGGAAAAAAAAAAAAAGAATTACAAAATTCCACTATGTGCTGCTTTAGAAAGTGTTTTGCTGAGGAGAATACAGAGAGAAACATTGTGCTGGAATAAAATGCGTGTTTTTATTTGCTTGTGAACCTGAAAGAATGAAATAAAATTGGTATATGCAATGGTAGTGAGCTTCATCTGATAAAAATAAGCAGTGTAAGTTAAAAATAAGACACTTGAGTTAGCATAATGCAAGAAACTTGTTGAAGCATAAGTAAAATGTTTTTATCATGCCTTTATAACCCAGGAAACTGCCAAAGGGGCAGCTTGAATCTCTTAAAGTCAATTAATCTCTGTCTATGAAAAAATATGAAAGATGCTAAATCAGGAAAAAATATTTTAGCTGTAGGTGCCTGTAAAAGCCAAATTTATTAAAAAGCATGCCCTCTCAGCCATAACTGTAACACTTTTGCTATGATGCTATAATTAATGGCCAATGAAAAGAAGTTTTACAACTAACGTATGTACCCAGACACATGGTACATTTATTATGTTCACCGTGTTTTACCGGTTTTTTTTTTACATTCACTATTCCCACTTGTTTGTCCATGCAAAGTAAGTTAATACTTTTTTAAAGACCTTAAAGACATGCTTTTCAGCTGAAAGGGCAGTTTAATGTACATTGTATTGAGAACAAAACCATGTTTTATGTACTATGTCAGCAGCTAAATTGAGAATTTGATGCTTTTTTCCCATTTGTACCATTAATTGCTTTTAGGTATTTCTGAGAAGTGCAAGTGCCTCACAAGGGACAATTCTCTCCTTTGAGTGAAGTTTAAATACTGTATTAACCTTTCCTACTGTACAGAGTTACGTGAACTTACAAAAATATTTAGGAATGTAGGACCAGAATGGGTTGCAGCCAGACTGAATTTGAGGGATAAAAAGAAAATTTGTTCAGCTTTCCCTCTCATCATATACACCATAAATGAGCCACTCCATTAACATCTTTCCAGCACTCCATTAAGAGCACTGAAACTTCAGTTCTGTATAATGACTCTAAACATTATAATATGTCACAGGAGAGGCAATTGCAATGTCCCACAGGTTTGTTTTTTAAAATTTTTTCTTTTTATGTTTCTTTGCCACTGTAACCAATAAATCCTTATCAGCCAACCTGACGGTTTCTTTAGGCATGACTGTGCCAGCAAAGTAGCCCAACTCAGGCACTGATTTTTCAGTAGTGGACTAGAGCAGGTTACCAGTGTAAACTATCCAATACTCCCTCTCTTAGCCTTTTTTCACAAAAAGGGACAAGCAGGGGAAGCTCCTGAAGCCATGTTCTGTATCAAACAATAAATAAATGTTGCTGGTCCTTGAAAATGCCTGTGGAGGATTCAGCTCCAGATATGCAAAAATTCATGCCACAAGCTGCAATTTCTAACTCTAGTAAAGCCCTGTCCCTGCATAAACAGTATGAAACTGAACAAATGATTTGAAGGTTGCTCCAAATCTTTATTTCTCCTCTTTTTTATCTATGATCTAAATGTACTCATAGCCTATTTTTATCCATATGATTTTATAGTACTGTTATCTTTGAAGTTAAACTAATCCTTTTCTCTTTGCAGGGTTCACCATTTATAAACAGTGATGTAATACTGACTGTCCTTGTCTAAGCAAGCCAAAAATAGGATAATCTCTCAGTGACATCATGAAAATAACCATGAAATGTATATATCCTCAAAAACTTACGGGCGCAAAGCCTGAAGTGTATCTAAAAGTAAGATTATTATCTGCAAAGATTTATTTTATACATAATGGCAATGTACTCTCTTTGTAGTCTCAAAAATTAATTTTATCTAGTTAATTGAATACTCAGATAAGTACAATTTCAGCTTAGTTTAACATTCAGAAGCGATGTTCCTGTATAGTTGGATATAGAAAATACTCCTCTGGACCATCTCCACGTGGTAAATAAATATCCTTGGGAAATTCACTGTGACTTTAGGGCTTAGGAAATCTGTACAAAGCTGCTTTCTCTGGTCTTGTGTAACAAACCAGTGCTGACCAAATGGTTACTTAAAGAAGCCCATTGAAAATTTAAAACTTCTTGCTGAGGGCATTGAATCGATTCCTACTTTCCATCCTATTTTTATTCTTTGTTGTCCCTATTTTCAGGTTCAGTGCTGCCATTGCTGGATGAGTGGGGGTGTTATTTTCTTTTTGCCTTCTTGCGAACTGAGAATTCAGTAAATTGAACTTTTTTTTTGTTTTTTTTTTGGTTTTTTTTTTTTTTGTTTGTTTGTTTTTTTTTAATGCTCAGTCACTTGCACAGAGGGTAAAATACAGACCTTTTGTTACAGGTCTTCTCTCCTGATTTCCTTGCATTCAGGTGTTTGATTAGTGGTCTGTGATGATTACTTCGTAGTTTATTTGTGTAAGTCAAATTAGATGTCTTTCACTCAGAACAGAAATGAGACATTTCACTTATTTTTCCCTGTTGACAATGTTATTGCACAACAGCTGCTCCCTGGTTTTGTTGAGCTATCTACTCATGTATTCAGATTCTGTATTACTGTAAGATGAGAAAATTCATCTTTGCTAATAGCTCTGGCATAACTTCTCCTTCATTCATTAATTTCCTACTTTTCTACTTGCCTTGTTCAAATCTATGATAAGCAGTGACAATGAAAGGAAAAACATTGAACAAAAATAGGAAAATGGTATTATAAAATAATAAGTATTAGCACAGAGGTGGAGGACCAAGTGTTTGTAAGGGGTCACCAGTAGGACATGTTGGATGGAAATGGTCTTTATGCGGAACTTCTTCTGTTGTTCATCCTTACATAAGGAAATTTCTGGTCTTCCCACCTCTGTGTTGAGTTGTTGTCAGGTTAATGGGTGCATATCTTAAAGCCTCGTTTTCTCATTTTCGATCTCTCCCCTTTGAAAAGTTCCAAAAATTCTCTGTTTTTTCGTGAATTGCATCATAAAAGAATATATATCTGCCCTTTGTCATTGTATGTGTGTTCTTATATCATTCTGTCAGCTTATTCTTACTGTGTTGAAATACCATACCACGACACAGGTACTTTGTTTTTACGTCTAGTATTCTATACCTGTATAATTATTTAACCTGTTCCATAAGTGTACATGAAGCCCTATATTCTTACTTACTTTTGGCCCATTTGCCCCACAAATCTGTAAAAACCTTTTCATGTGACAATTCCTCAATAAAAGAATCAGGATTTAATGCTCACAGAGGTGAGCTAAACCAAGTTTCATTTCTTCAGCCCGCCTAATGCCTCTCTGTGGCACTTGTGGCTCTTCTGGGTCTCCACGTTATAGAGGTGCCATTCCCCAGTGCTCAGCTCTTTTTCATATGAACGGCCAATGTTTCATGAAAAAGCACAGCATGCCACTGAGAAGCTATTTCATTAACAGGCATTTTGGGAAATGAAACTCTGCCTGATACCTACAAAGAATGTAGAGCCATAATTTATGGGGGCTGTGTGCCGGACACATGGAGCTGAGCATGTGCCAGCAGCGAGTGTGAGCTCTTTGGGGCTCTGGGCTCATGCCAACTTACACAAAAGCCGGTAAAGATACATTTTTGTTGCTGCTGTTGCTTCAACTCATGTAACTCGGGGTGTGCCAGGCTTTCTTTTGCTAAATGAACTTGGGGAATTCATTTCTTTAAAGACTTGATGTGTGTCATAGTGAGGTTGAGGTTCCATGAGTAAAACTCTGGCATCTTTAATGAACTGTAGAACATTAGCTGTGTGTTTTCTGTTTATTTATTTAAATACTTGCATGTTTTAGAGTTTTTGCATATGTTGCTGTAGTGTGCTATTTAAATCACTGGTGGCAAACTATGAAGTCCCATTGATTGCCCCATTTTCTTGGATTTTAGTTGCATCTAAAAGCAGATGTGGATACTACCTTCATTAACTAGGTTTAAGGAAAACACACTATTTACAAAAGTGCTGGGAAGGGTAAACAGCATTTGCACTATTTTGTGATCCTCAGTCAGATTTCCATGAAATGAACATTTTCTGAAACCAAAGCTTTTCCAGTGACCTATTAAGTCATTGTGTAGGTCAACAGTTAAAAGATGATAGATGAAAAACAAACACTAATGAAGTGTGGTGAGCCAGCAAAAAGCAGACAGGATCATGCACGGTATTACTGGTCTTGCAGAATGACTGAAAGAAACTTTTATACTAGTTACAGATTTTACTGTCAAACTTTAGTAATGGGCTAATGTTAAAAAAGTAAACTGTGAGAGCAGCTGCTGCTGACTTTCCTACTTCAGACAGGCTGAAGTAAAACTAGAAATGGTACTTCTCTTGTTTCACTCTTGAGCTAGTAGTGGATTTCTAGATTAGAGCTACACGAGTGCACTGTTTATATCAATTGGTAGGATAAATTCATGTAAGGTAAGTAAGAACTGATAGATCAGAACAATACTGGCAGTTTGGCAATATTTGTTCTAGGTGCAATTAGCTTTCATTTCCCATTGAATTTTCAAGCTTCTGTGTGAGACAGAAAGAGTATGGGTTCAAAGAAATTTAAAAAGAGAACGCGTGTGCATGTATGTATCAGTGCCAATATGCCAGCAGTGAGCCTGAAGGAAGGCAGCCTCTCTGCTCCACCACTCACCCAGAAAGTTCGCAGAACAGTCAATCAGCCAATTACCCAGCAAGCTGTCTACATCTCCCAGTGCTAAAAGGCAAAGCAATTTGGTTTTGTTCTTTACTGACATTTCTCTTTTGCATGTCAGCTATTTTGTGCATTTTTGTATGTTAAATTTGGGATTGCTTAAGCTTTATTTTCTGGTTTATTTGCTTGTGTTTTCCTAAATAATGTATTTATTTCATTTTATTATATTGCTGATAACAAAGAATTTCTAGGTGTTATTACTATTATTCTTAAGTGTACCCATTTAGTTTTATCCTACCTAACTTTCTAGAAGACTTTATGCAGTTAAACGGAACGTGACTGCCTTGCTTCTTATTTTTTCATCCTAACCACATCACAGAAAATACTTCAGGGAACAGTGTAAGAAAGGACTGATAGAAACAGAATATGAGGCACTGCTGCAGGTCTTTATCCTCTGTCCTTTCTTTGCTCTCTTCTCTCAGAGATGGAGGCAATGGAAGTGATTGGAGCTTTCCATGCCTTGCACAGCAAGGTTACAGCTCCAATAAGGAAAATACCCCTATACATACATACAGCACCCCCTGATGATTTGGGCTGCCTGTTTGCAGGTTCCTTTGCCTGATATTTGCAGGTAATTTTTATCCGAATATTTTTAGACAGCTGATTAGTGGTTGTTGTAATAACATTGATTAACTATTTCTAGTAACAAAGAAGTATCATGTATTTTAACCTAAAGAAACCTCTCTGGAATCCAGTCAATTCTGGATGTAACATGATTGGAATAATTTGATTGGTATGGTGTTTGCTTGGAATAATGCTCAGCAGTTCAGTTTCTACACATCTCCCATACTTTTGGATTACTACTCTTTTTCTTTTTTTTTCTATTTTTTTTTAAATTTTTTAATTTTTTTTTTTATTTTAAAGATAATTTGAACCATTATAAATTTGAGTACCCAGTCTTGATTTGCTTGGTGGAAAGATAAGTACAGGTTGTAAATTCCTTTTTTGAGAAAAAAAAGATCTAATTTACTGCACCATAGAACTCCTTCCAAATATGTTTTATGCCCTATTTTTATGGCTGTTTGATAGAATTGTATATTGTATTTTCCTAGAATGGAGTAGATATTGTCATTAAAATAGTGTTGCCATCCTTCAGGCAAATGTAGCATTATATAGATTATTTGTACAAAATATTTATCTAAAACCTTCTAAAATGTGGACTTATTTCTCCAGTGAAACACTTAAAAGGGTAAAAGTTTAATTTTGAGGTTTTTTTTCTTTCTGTAAGCAGAAGTCTCTTCTTAAAGCTTAGTACAGATTTGTTCTAATTCTGTGTTTTTAATCTCTGGTGTGAATAATTTCATCAGATCTTTTGGTTGTTTGGTTCATTTTAGGTTAAGCCAGGGGTTAACTTCTTACAGAGATTCGTTAAAAAGCAGATGGGTTCTTTCTGAGAACAAATGTGCTTTGGCCAAGATTTAAAGAAATCATGCAAAATTGGGATTTATATCCATTCCCCTCTCCTCCCTCAACACTTATGTTAAGATTTGAAATATTCAGACTTGAAATCTGGTAGGAATTTGTCCCTGTGTTTCGGACGGGGTCTTGCACAGTTCAGTAATCTGTTTCCATTTGGCTGAGGTGCAAGATTTTAAACAACATACATCACATTTGTGCAAAGGTTATATTAAACAGTGTGACCCGTGATCTAACAAAGTGCACTTGGTACATTATTTATGTGTGTATCATATATAAACTGTGAAAACTCCTAGTAAAAGTCTTTATCGCAGTACCTTGCTGGATTTGTGTGCATAAAGTAAGAGAAAGGATTTCAAAGATATGTATAGGGCTCAGGGCTGTAATTAACATAGTCCAAGTAAAAGAAATAATGCATGGAAGAATTTTAACTGCAGTAATTGGGGACTGAATATGAGAATTCTGATTACCAGGTCTGTCTACACAATGATGGAGTTACAATATCAGTGCCTTGGTATGCCTAAAAGTTCATCTAAAAGTCATACAATGAACTAAATATAAAACAATAAAAAAAGTTTCACCTGAAAGTCTAATATCTTAGTGTCACTTAAAAGAATGAAAATTTTGAAAAGGTAGAGAAATTTTGAATCTAGCCAATCAGGCCAAAAAGAATTATTTTTAAAAGTTATAAAAATGAAGAAAAAACCAAAAAATAAAAGGATGTTGTATGTGATATTTTATTCTTGTGGAATGACAAAAGTTTCTGTTTCAGTCCTGAATGACCTATTAGAGCTTAGCAATACAAGCATAAATTGCTAAAATAATTATTTTACTACAACAAATCAGATTGGGTGATCTTGGCAGAATGATTTAAAAAATACTAAGCATAAGATGATGCGAAAAAATTGATAATTGGATTATAGAATTGTCTGCCTTTTCATGTTGATTTTACTTGTTAACAGACTGTTAAGAAATAATGTTTTAAGGGTTACCATGGCTGTATGCTATAGAACAGCATCAGTAGGGATCCAGACATTTTCCTTATGGTGATGTATCAAATACCTGATACTGACAAATATCAAATATCCTCCCTTCTTTTTCTCAGAAATCCAGATGTCATTACGGGAATTGCTCTTACTGTTTCCACTATGCTTCAGTACAATGTCAACTTGGTTGTCTTTGCCATGTTAAATGTGGGCCTGAGCATGTGAATAAATTTTGTATAATCCTTTGGAAAACTTAATAACAGAATAGAATATGAAGATAAGTTAGCTTATACTGAGTCAGAGTTTGAAGTACACTATTGAACAAACTTAAATTGGTCCAATTTGCACTTTGCCTGTCTTCCCTGTTGCTGCTAAGTTGTCTTATTTTGAGACTGATATTTATTGTATATGGTCTAATCTGTCAATCTCAATGTAGCTGTAAAATAGTGTGAGCATGAAAATTTGTAGGCAGATTAACAGTACCCATTATTAATCTCTAACTGAGCCTGACATGTCACAGATGTGGTCATTTGCTAAAAAAATATTCGGTCTTCCTGAGGCCAGTAGTGAGATAATTACCTTAGGATATAGAGAACTTTCTTGCCAAATAATTCTGAGGAATGAAAGTCAAACAGAGAACACTAAATATTTTACTAATAAAGGGACACTATGGATTTATTATAATAAGCCTGGCTATTTTATCAAGGTTTGCAGAGCAATACCTTGAAGTGTCACAGCACTGAGCCAAGCAGACATTAACCAATATGAGGGAACTGTGCGTGCTCAGCCTAGCTGGAGATGAAGGTGATCTTTGTATATGGTAATATTAACACTTACAGCACTCTGCTAAGGTCCCTGCTTTTTAAAAGATTAATGGAAATGGTAAAAAAGAAGATAAATATAGGAGAAGGAGAAATGGAGTATGAGATTA
The DNA here is from genome assembly GCA_013400915.1 of Pardalotus punctatus. NCBI lineage: Eukaryota > Metazoa > Chordata > Aves > Passeriformes > Pardalotidae > Pardalotus > Pardalotus punctatus. Next base: position 238,903 of record VZTX01005519.1, read on the forward strand.
AATAATAGTCCAGATGGAGAAAGAGCAGCGTTGGAAAATTTATGTTGGTACCACAGTGGACATGACTTGGGAAGGTGCAAATACATGATACCTGTGACCAAGGGCTGGGTTGGTGACAGTCACACAGGGAAGGTGGAGAGTATCAAAGAGGTGCTCAAAAAGGAGGAAAATTCATTGTTCTGAGTCTGCTCAAACCACCAGGCATGTGGTGTTCCTTGAGCAGGGCTGGCTGGGCCTGGCTGAGGACACTGGTGGAGACCTGTGTTCAGGTGCAGGTTTTGTGTTCCTTATCCCTGGAATGGCTGCAGATACTGCAGAGGGAGACAGAGTGAGGGGGAAGAACGAATAATTCACATTGCTTAAAAATAACATGCTTCAGATATGCATTGCAGGGCACTGTAGGGGGAATCTGGCAATGAGTGAATGGTCTATGTTTTATTGGAAAAAATTATTCAGGAGTGTCTTGGGGGCAAAGAATCAAGCTAAAAACTGTAATTCCTCTGCAGGACAATCCTTACACAATTTGCTGCTTCATTGCAAAACATTTATTTTGCACAACTATGCCAGAGGTCTAATCCATGTAACTCATCCTCCCTCAGTCTGATACAAGCTTGGGTACTTTGCTGAGGGTTTGCTGATGGCTGTCTGTCTCCTGTCTGCAGTCTGTGATTTTTTCCAGGCAAAGGGAAAAATACAGGAACGCCTGGGAAGTCATGGGTATTTTTGACCATGGAAGAAAATGAAAAGAGCAGCAAAAGGCCTTCACCTTTCCAGTGAAAATAAAGTAATAGAATGGGAGATGCCAACATTACCCAGCTTCTGAGACATCCCTGTTATGCCTGCTCTTAAAGAGATGTCTCCACCTTTGAAATACAACAGCCTGTAGCAGATCTGGAATATAACCTGCACCAGAAAAACTGATCATAAATGAAAAAAATCAATGTATTCTTAAACAGTGAGTAGATCCTGCTGAAGTTGTGAGACCCTGGGCTGACCTACAGAAGCCCAAAGCTGAGTGTTCCATGTTCAAGCCTTCAACTTAATATGGAGACAACTCTTCTTTCCCTTCCCTAATCCTTTTCTCAATTTTTTGCCTTCTTATCCTTTGCAGCTAAGGAGCCATTCAAGGTGCTCCTTAGCTGCGACTTGTGGATTGTAAAAAAAGGCTTGTAACTAGGGGACATAATTACATCCTTTCTTGGGGCAAGAAAATGCAGAAATTTAGAAGTTGGAAAAGGGCAGTGGTTGTGAATATGAATTACAACAGAAATATTGATTTGGTTTTCATTTGCTCAAACCTTTCTTAGAATGGCTTTTGCAGCAGCTATGCTTTGGTGTTTAAAAAAGGAGGTTTCTATCTCACCTGAAAAGAAAGTCGGTAAGAAAAAAAAACAAAGTGTCTTCTTTCCTTCTATTCTTTTTTGTTTGGTTTGTGTTTTTTGTCAGTTTTTTTGGGGTTTTTTTTGTTTGTTTTTGTTTTGTTTTGTTTTTGTTGGGTTTTTTGTGGTTCTTTGTTTTGGTTGGTTTTTTTGGTTGTTTTTTTTTCTTTGTTTGCTTTTTAAGAGTTCTGGCTATTGAACTGTAACACCAGCCACATGTGCATTAAAACTATAAAGTTCATATGAATCTTTAATGAGGAAATGTTCATGTGTGTACAAAGTAGATGGTTTTAACAGAGGCACCTCAGTCACTTTTAATTTTGTTCCCTCACCATCCCCCAAATACCTCAAGGGCTCTGTTCTGCATTCCTTACACATTTTGCTTGCTCCGGAAAGACTCACATTCACATTAATTGAAAGACCATCACCCCCTTCCTCCCCCCAAAACCCGCATAACAAAACCAAAACTCCATTGCAAACTCATTTTGATCTCAGAAAAGCATGTAAGGATGATTTTTTCTTCCTTGATTATTTTCAGAGCTTTTTACTGCAGGCTGGGGAACATAATTATTATAACTGCAGGGAGGGGAACCTTTGTGAAGTGCTCAGGTGCTGTGTGGTGGTGGAGCTGGTCAGTGATGTTATAATGTTCCATTAGAGTTGCTGCTGTGATTAGGGCACGGGAGGATCCTCCCTGGTGACTCCGTGTGGGACCCCTTGTAGCAGCCACCTTATTTTGATGCAGTACTGAAAATAATAAAGGTCAATGCCGTTAAGAGTGGTGTATGAGTAAAATGCTTATCTTGCAGGAAAATCTCAAAACCTACTGAGCATGGCTTAGTTGTGAGTTTAGAATAATACTGATAAGGGGTTATCCTTGTTTTCAGCAGTGTGTGGTGACTGTGATCAACAACCATGGGACTGTATAAAGTCACATCCTTTTTATAAATTTGCTTTCTCAGGAAGGTTGTCCTTGCATCCCTGTCTACATTTTGAGAACTTATTCACCTTAAAATATGTTTCTGCTTTTAAGAAAAGGAAACTGAATAGAGAAACTAATGTTTTTAAATGAAACAAAAAACATGTTTTAGTTTATGGGGTGTTTTTTGTCCTAAATAAGGCTTCTTCACAGTAATGTACTTAGTAGTGTTTGTGAAGATGGATATATAATACAATGAAATACAAAAAAAAACACTTAAGCTTTCTTTTAACACCTGAGAGGACAAGAAATGGTTGCTTCACAAGTAAGTTGTTTGTCAAAGTACCACTGTGAATTATTCCCAATGTCTCAAAATGAGCCTTGACAATGGAATTGCTGCTCTATCACTGTTCTTAAAATCAGGTTCTGAAATTTGAGGCCAGCTGTGTACAGCTTCAAACTTTAGCATTTTAGAAGGAAATGCAATACCAGGAGCAATACAGCTTATGAACACGCTGAGTTTACAGGTCTCCTATTTGTGGTACAGCAGATCCCTATTAAATGATCCCTATTAATGCTTCCCCTATTAATGGGGGGAAACAGGCCAGTGTTGTTTTTGTGTCTGTGGAATGAGGAGATCTGGAGCCTGACCCGTCTGCAGACACCTCAGCAGTCAGGACACCTGGGGTGGGTTCCTTGTGCCCGTGGGCAGTGAGCTGGGCACCTTGCCTTCAAAAGGGTGGGCATTGGCAAAGTAACAACCTTTGTTACTTTATATTTATGCTTGCCTCTGATGAAATTACATTCTTTTTGGTGTCCTGCAAATGCATCATTCAGTAACATTTAGAATCCAGGACACGGGGAGGCTGGACGTGGGACAGGACTGTACGTCTTTGTGCAATTATGATTAGGTGGCATGCAAAAATTGCTCTCAGGAGGCTACTCTGAGTTCCTACTGATCTTCCAGGGGCTATTTCAGTTCTTGCTGCAATCTAAAAGCCAGGAAATATAAAGACATGTAACTTCATTTGCCCCCAAGGTGCCATTTAGCTGCATCTTTGGACCATCTTTTTCCCAATTCTTGTCATGTACAGTACCACAGTGTGGAGAGATGAGAGAATTTAATTTGCTTATAAGTTTATTTTTATTAAATTTATGTAAAACTAGAATTGATAAGGGCTGGATTGGCTATGACTTAAAGAAATCAGTACTTTGCATGAAGTTTCAGGATTTAAAAGAGGATAAACATGGAGCTCAGCATGTCGGAACACTGGCCATGGATAAACAGCATGACACCACAAAGTAATGTATCGTGCCAGCTGGAAGTGCTGGCAGATAACTTAATTCAGTCATCAGATTGTAACTGAGGCTAATCGTGGCAAAACCACCAGGCCATGCAGCTGCTGCTGTCTGTGGAAATTTGTCATATGTCAGTAGGTTGCCTTTTAACTATTTTGAAATGCTAGAGTTTGGCATGTCACAAACCCTCTCAGCTGTGTGGTTGTGCCAGTTTGTATGCAGTGTTTTACAAAATATTGAAATATAACTCAGAATTCAGAAAAAACTTAGTAATCCTTGTAGTCCACGCAAAGGTCTGAAAAAGTTTCTTTTTTTACAAAACTTCTTTATTTTCTTTTGCTTAATGCGTACTTGGCCACCCAGAAGATAAAGTCCGTACTGCATAAGTAATAAAAGTAGCTTCACTTACAGTTTTAAGGGGTTTTGAGAGAAATATTTATTTTTGTTGCTATGCTGGATAGAAAGTTTTTGCTCAGACAGTGTCCTGTTTTTCTCACATCATCAAATGTTTAATGTACGAGCTGTCTCCAATAAGAATATAAAGCTTGTGAAATCCTTCATTATAGCATGCTAAAGTTGTAATTCTAAATATTTTCAGCTTAGTGGGTGGCTTTATATCCGATTTGGGTTTTTGTTACTTATGAGCCACACAGTTATGTTGGTATTAACTGGCATGATATTGAACACTTTTGCATTGCCTTTGCAGAAAGGCATTTAAACAGTTAACTGACCAAGATAGTTTCTCATCTCTATATATGCTCTGTTACAATGCATTTTTATAAGGTGAAAATTTTAAAAAAGACCCTGTCTTAAAAAACAAATTAGCTTTGGATTTTTTTTTTTCTTTTTAAGTGTGGTGGTGGTGCTCTGAATTCAAGGCAACAAAATCAGGAATTTGTGAACCACTGTGACAGGAAGTTACATGTTTTCCCATTCAAGCAGCTGTTTAACTGTTCAAAACATTGCAATCAAATATGTCTTTAAAAGTTAATTGTACAAGTTTTGATTTTATGAGCACTAAGAATGCCTGGGTACAGCTTTCAGATACACATCTAGTAAAGTAATAAAATATTATTAATAGAATGCATTACGTAAATGATAGATAATATATAAAATGCAATATGTTAATATTGTCTAACAGTGTCTGTAAATACCTATGAGGCTATGGTTTTATAGATAAAATACGCCAGCCCACCATTTCCATTTTGCCTACCATTTCCCTTTCCCTGGTTTCCTGACAGAAGCAAGATTTCCATTGTCAAAGGCTGCTGTTCATTATTAAACTTGCAAATACAATTCCCAGAAATACATATGCTCAAAATGTTATTATTGTTGGGCTAATTTTTCTTTTTTTTTTCTGTTGAGCATTTTCTCACAAGGAAATTCACCAATCATAATGCAATAAAACTCCCTTTATTTGCACTCACAGGTTAATTTATAGCAGACATTAGCAGAGATGTTCACTCATAAGCAAAACCAACCTCCTGCAAAATATTCTGAATGATGGAAGCAGCTGTGTACCACTCAGCCAAGAATGCATTGTTCAAGTGAGGAATTTTAAATTAGTCCTAGCCAGCTATATGTACAGACCCACAAAAGAATGTAGTTGGAGAAGCATATGGGAATTGAGGGTGTGGAGAAGTGTGTACCACCTTTGTGCTCCCAGCCACCCTCTTTTATCCCTCACTGCACTCACCTTCTAACTGAAGTCTCAGGGGAGAAAAAGTCAAAGGTTTTCCAGCTTGAAAATGAGGAATATCTGCTGGTGTTGCTTCACGTAATGGTGAAATCACCACTTTGGATGGATTTTGCACTGCACAATCTTTTGCCCAGTGTTATGTTGTTTAACTGGTCAAATTTTATTTGGAAGTAATGGAAAAGAATCTCTCCTAAATTAGGAAAGGGAAAGGAGGGAAAGTCTCTAGGCAGAACCTCAGACCTGAACAAGTGTGTGCCTGTTTTCCTATAGTTGTCAATGGGGTGGTGAATGCAATGCAAAATCAGTTTTAGTTAAAGTTGCTGAAAGATTCTTCCACTTCAGCCATACTTAAACCACAGGAAAGCATTATTATATATCATCTGTTCTTTTGCTGATTGTGTTTTGTTGTAGCCAACTTTCCTAGCATTATTCATTCAAAATCAGATGTATAGTTGCCATGTTAACAATTAAAATTTTGTCCTTTTCTTCTGCTAGATCTTTAAAGAAAACTGAACTTTTGGCATTAATAAGGGCTGCTGTAATACCAGCTTTATTGTAACTATTTTATTTTGCATTGCTGCTATATATAGGTATTCATTATTAATTCCCTTGGGGAATGTTCCCCTGTTGATGTGCTAAAGAACATTGTGGCATTCACGTTAATTTTCATTGGTATTAATGATGTCAATCTCAAAGAATACTTCCCACATATAATTGGAAAGTTTATTGAGATAGTCTTGGTTATGTAAGTTAATATATCATTAATAGTATTTTATATGGGAAAACAGATTGAATTTTATGCTCATTTCCTCAATTTATGAAATCTGTCATGTTACCTTGCAACTGGAGGGGGAACCTCCCACCTCCTATTCCCTAAAGAAATAACTTTTCTCTGTCAGTGTACTTCCATGTCTTGAGAAAGTTGCATCTTAAAAAACCAGTCATTTTAGGGAAAAGGATTAGTGTTTTTCAAAAGCCTACATTGGAAAAAAAGCACCAAGTAGGTGCCTTTAAGGTAGGTTCCCCAATTCTGTAAGGAAACAGTGTAACAATCACCCTGTTCACTGGACTGGTGTCTGACCTATAATGGAAATTCTTAATTTTAACATAAAAGATATATTTTGTTTCCTGGATTTCCAGAAAATACTACTTCAAATGCATACTATGAATGTTTAAGTGAATGAGAAAATAGTTGTTCCTGTCTTTCAGCCTTTCCTGTTTTAAATATTTTCATGAGACTTTTGTCAATTGAATTCCTTTTTCTTTCTCTGGAACTCCTGTAGAATTTGTTGATCCCTGAAAATGCTCCTCCCTTTAAATATGGCCAGCTTTTGTTTATCCATGAGTAGATAATCTCAGTTGCAAATTCTTTCTGCAATACACAGCAGTTTGATGAGAGCAGTGTACACAGGTGTGGCTCTGACAACTGTGAATTCAGAAGCAGCACCAGTTTTGTGTGGCAAAAAGCTGGAGTTTGAAATGTGTGCTGGACCTGTGCTTGACCTGGGAGCACTCAGAAACGTGATATAATAAATTTTTAGGTGAGTGACAGCAAAGTAAATGCACACAGGGATGAGTGCAGTACCTCACACAGGCTTCTCTGGAAACCGATGTCCTGGGAATGATGTCACAAGGACAATCCAATGCAACTTGATGGAATGGGATTTCTTTATGTGAACTATGCATTATCTCACTTATTAACCAAAATTTCCTATCACGTAGGCTCTGCTGTCCCCTTTGCCCTGGATTAGAGACTGCACTGGATTTGATGAGCCATGGAGGGCAGATGGATATTTGCAGGAAAGGGGATGGGATGTGGGAGCCTTTTCAAGCTCATCTTTTCTTAGAGATGATTTTGCTTGATAGCAAGTCTTTCCATTCTAATGAATGTTTGCCTAAGAAATCTTCCAGTGAGACCAAGCTTCAATTTACTTTTAAAATATTTCATATACTCTCTTTTTCATATGGAATGGAATTTCTGGTGTTTTCCCAAAATTCTGCATATTTTACAGCCCATGAGCTGATACACAGTTTAGGATTGTAAGTATAAAAATACAGGAGTATCCTGTATTTTATATATTTCAGCTGATGAAGGTAAGGCCATAGTTACTCTTGAACACTCATGATGGTTTCACTGTATTTTTTTTCTCAGTTGACCCAAATAGGAGAAAAGCAAGGAGGTTACTAGTTAAGGTACAGGGTTGTTTTCTCTGTGGTGTGCACGTGCAGTAGTAAAGCAGTGGAGATGCATATTTAAGTACTCCCTTAAAAAGCATGTGTTGAAACATGCTCTTGAGAACAGTTAACAAGATTGCTTAAAAAAAAAAGTAATTGCATTCCCATAAAATTAGTCTTTTGAAACTCCAAAAGAAGGGGAAGACAATGCAATGGTCAGATTATATGGTCTGTTTTATGGTCATTGCTTTCACAAGTTAAAACAATATCAACATAAAAAATAAATATGTGATTTGTGGTTTTCCCCCCCAATATGTAAAATTCAGCTGGTATTTTGTTTCATGCAAGTTGATATGTAGTATAGTTGTACTGTATTTAGTGTAGCTTTATCCATTTCTATCTCAAATACCACAGATGCCATGACTGGGGGTTGGGTATGGGAAACTTCAGAAGTGACCAAATCCTGAGTGAGAACTTTGGGAAGATGCATCACTAGGGCAACATTGCAGGGCTCTGTAATTTTTTTCTGGTAGGCAAAAATATGGATCCATGGAGTAGATGGGCCTGTGTTTTGGTTTTGGCCTGTGTCTGTGCAGTTGATCTAACGGGACAGGTTTCCAGACACAGAATGACCTCTGTGCAAGCCAAGCACTGCTGGACTCAGTGTGTCCCTGCAGTGTCAGGGCCGTTAGGGGCACCCACAGCGGAAAATTTGGGACAAATTAATATTCTGGACAATGACATGGTCTGGCTAAAATAATTGCTTCTCTGCCTTCTGTTTTTGTCTTCTCTCATATTTATGAAATTTTTAATGACTATTTGTATTCCCTGATTAGCCAGGAAGAAAAAGATTTTACAGAACTAGACCTTAAGTACAGTACTCAGTGTGGCAATACACCTCGTCTATGTGCGTTGAGGGCAGCTATCACTGAGCCTAAAACAGAGTTTTAAATTTATTCTGGAGCTAAACTGTAAGAGATTTAAACATTTTGTTTTTTTGCCATTCACTAGCACTAATCTTACTGAGGTGTTGTAGATGCCAGGTTTTCCATTGTGTCAGGAAATTGTGTATACATGGATTGTTAAAGTAAAGAAGAAAAACTGCGTGGGAAATAATTCTTGATAGTATGTAATATGGAAAGTGTTATAAAAGTGCTATTCGACTGATTTGTGCTTCCTGACCTTTATACAACTTTGTATCCCATTTCCTGGTAGTGACAGATATGAATTCATTATGCTCTATGGTAATATAGAATACTTCAGGCTTTTGAATTTTCATCTTTTGCCTGTGGTTCAGACTTATTGCATCTTACTGATTTAACTCATTTAAAGTTGACCCTGATGCTAGCTGGGTAATGATTATTTACCTTCTGCTCCTAAACCATTTCCTACTTAGAAAACTCTTTCTTCACTTCCAGTCCACTCCTCTTTTGGGAAGTTCAGATTGAACTTTCACTTTAGGTAATCATTTTATGCCTGCACATTTTCAGACAAACTGAAGGGCAGCTGCTAGTTTCCCCATATGGATGCAGCCTTCCACATGATATTGTTATGTTTTCTGTATCTTGGCTTTAATAACCTTCGTCACATTGGTTTTCAGATAATAGGAGGAACTACACAGTCCGGCAGTTCATGCAACACACTGTGTTTCTTCCTTTTTAAAAACTTGACTAAATACTAGTTTTCCTACCACCACAATTTTCATCTGTACTATGTATTTTAGACTTACGATTTAAAATTTGCCTTTGGTTTTTCTAAACTAAAAATTAATTATATTTGAAATCTGTTCCTCCTGTAAATACAGCAGAGATATGGAAGTTCAAAGTGAAGGGCAGTGCTACTTTTTGCACTGAATGCCACAGGTGTCTTGGCTTTGTCTAAGTCATGCTCAGCCACATCTGAATGGGAGTTAATGGAGAAATCTTTACCAGTGTTTTATTTTGATTAATACTTGTAGTACAGTCCTGGATGTCTCACTTAACACTGTGCATGGTGGCTGTTAAGAAGGACAATGAAATATTAACTTTCTACTAAGTAAAATGGGAGTTTTCAATGAGAAAATGGCATACAAAAATCATTCTACTATGTAAATGTACACTAATATAGAAAATTCTTAAGTCCACAAACAAGCTGAGAAACACCAGGGAGTTAGGAAATAGCAGTAATATCTGTAAATATCTGTGAATAAGGTGATAGATCTGTGTCACGATATCTGTGACAAAAGTAGACACTGCATTAGATGTGCCATTCTATTGCCTATTAAGGTTTGGCATTTAATTTTGTACTGATTTAAATGTATTTATAAAAATTATTTGGCATAAATGCTTTATATTATTATTAATTATTATTTATTAATTATATTAATAAACTAATATTTTTATATATGTGATTGGATCATGTTGAAAAAGAAAGAAAGAGAAGCCAAACAAACTGTGTTGCCTGTGACTAAAACTAATGCCTAAAGGTAGCAATTAATTTGGAACACAGCTAATGTGATTAAGGCATGAAAATACTTTCTCTCAAATTATCTTTTCTGCTAAGTAATAGGCATGGCCTGATTAAATAGAAAGCAGTAAGAACATCTGTAAAAATTTCAGAGGTCTGCGGGGTGTAACCCTCTCTATTATGTGAACCTACAAAAATGCCTGGAACCACAATACTTCGAATACTTTTGGTAGTTTTTGGTAGTTTTACTGTGAAAACACACTCTAACTATTCTCTAGATGTATGTCAAGCTTGCTATGTGAATTTTCAGTTTTCCATTGTAGAATAGTCTGGTTGGCTCTTTCCAATTAAGTAAAATTGAGAAGATGTGTATAATTTGCTGATCTATCTGATAATGTAGACTTTTGTTTTAGACAGTTAGTTCTTGAAAATGATGTGCAACACTTAGATGTACTGCACTGATGTGTAGCATTCTAGAAAAGAAGTCCAAGCCTTAAATTATGCCTCCCTAGGAAGAGCCACTTCAGGGACCAGCTGTGTAAATCACTTTCTGCTCTTGATATGGTTCCCATCTGCAGCTTGCTAAGGTTTTGGACACAGCAGAATTATTGTTTATAGGTGCATGACTTCAGATTGCTGAGCTCATAGAGGTAAGATGTTGTCAGTGAAAACATTTCTATTTAATAGTTCTTGTCAATCAGTATTTAACCTTTAATGTTTCCTAACTAGCCTAAATTCTGAATCTGTTTTGATGTTACTGACATATTTGACCAGAACAACTCTACTATCACTATTTTCACAAATCTCAGAGGTGTGTAAGTGTTAATCTGGTTCATGCTTGTGGTGGTGAGGTCTGAGTGGATGGGGCACAGAAAATGCAGTCACACAGCTGTGTGTGATAAAACCAAAATACTGCCTTTCTTTTGGTTGAGTAAAGCATGGCTCTTCAGAGGGCAGCGTCAGTGAGGAACAGAGGATGCCATCTAAAGAGATTATTGATTAAAGCAGAAATAGGTTGAGCCCCCTTTCAGTTTCTCATGGCTGGCTGGAAAGAAACAACGAAAGTTGTCTTTTGTGCCAGTAGGTTTATTTTAATAGGATCAATTTTATCAATGTGAAATTGACTTCAGTTAATGATGACAGTCTCTTACTCTCAGCTGAAAGCCCATAAATGGCTATGAAAGACAGCAATATAAAATTTAGATAATTTCTAATGCTCTTCTATTATGATAAAATATGTAACATTGATCATATTTTCTATATATTTGTATATAAATAGATCCTTATTAATTCTTTAAAAAAATAATTATAAATACTTGGAAAATAAAAGGTCATGTTGTCCCTTCATAGCTGTTTAATTAGTTTGCCTCTAGCAGTTTATTCCCTAGACACTGCTGCTGCATGACTGAGGCACAGAAACCTACTCCTTCCAATGAAACATCTGAATTAAACAAAGCTCATTTGCTGCCCTTCAATTACTGTAATGAACCTATTTGCTTCTTTCTCTATGCCACAGTGATAATTGCTACAGGGCTGGTGTATAAATACTTCACATTACAGATTTTTAAAATAGATATACCGGTCATTGTACAAAAATAATGAACAGTGATTTTAGGAACAAAGAGGAAAGTGCAGTTCAAGGGAAATCATGAAAGCAGAATTGCTGTGCTGGGGTCTCTGGTTGCTTTTGTTTCCTCATTATGTGTTGTATTAGGTGAGGGCTAAGTTTTCCTAAACCATGTGCAAAAAATTTGATATATACAAGCATCAACACCAAGATGTTAATTCAAAAAATTTCCTATCCTACCAATGAGTCTGTCCATTACAAGTGAGATATGAAAACTTTCTGATTTTGTGAGATTTGTTTGAACAGATGAATTTAAAGAGGTTCTTGGGGGAGGAAGAAAAAAAGAGAAATTAAAACCCTTGTTATACATCATGTGTTTATAGTTTCTCTGTCTAAAAACTTGTATTTTCACCTATGATTTATATTGCATAAATATGCAACTTAGCTGAGGAGAGTATCCACTAAATGGTTGCAATAGTGTCTTAATTGATGGGTTACACAAATTACCTCCTTGCTAAGTTAGGCTTGTTAGCTGTTTCTCATCTTAAGGAAATATTTGCAAATCTAAACAATTTCAATTTATTTTCCATTTTTATATTTACTGTTAGATCCAATAAGAGCTCCTATTATATATGTATATATGTATATATATATATATGTATATAGATATATATACTGATATACTGATGCTGGGTCCTTCCTTGTGTTGGATATAGTCTGGCAACTTTTTGCTTATATTTTCAATATTTTGTATTAACCAGCAAAGTAGAGCTAGTTTTAATGCTAGTTTCAGCTTTCTGCAATGAAATGTTTTCAGCTTACCGAAAAAAAATTCTAAATTAAAAATTCTAATAACTTCCTTTGAAGACTTAAAATGAAAGTCTGGAAAAGAGAAAACTCTGGAGAGTTCTTAGAACGTCTTCCAGTACCTAAAGGGGCCTGCAAGAAAGCTGGAGAGGGACTTTTTACAAGTGCGTGTAGTGATAGGACAAGGGGGAATGACGTTAAACTGAAAGAGGGTACGTTATATAACAGGAGGAAATTCTTCATTATGTGGGTGGTGAGGCACTGGCACAGCCTGCCCAGAGAAGCTGTGGCTTCCTCATCCCTGGAAGTGTTCCAGGCCAGGTTGGATGGGGCTTTGAGCAACCTGGTCTAGCAATGGATGTCCCTGCTCAGGGCAGGGTGGCTGGAACGAGATAATCTTTAGTGTACCTTCCAACCCAAAACACTCTATGATCCAATGATTCTATGAAATATAGATTTATATTAATGAAATACAGAGCTGTTCAGCCATTTGGTGGAGAATCTGCTAGAAGGTAAATGTGCTTGTCCTGTACTTTGCAAAATAAAAAGGCAGTTAAATATCAACAATTATTTCTGAGTTTTTTTCTGGTTTTAGAGATACTCTTTCGCACAATAGAGGCAATTTAGAACCTTAAGACTTCAGTTTGTGCAAGTCAGGAATGGCTGTCGGAATACATCACAAATATAGGTGTGACTAATTTATTTTTCAATTTGATGAAGAGTTGCTTAATTCTGGAGTGGATGACGTCAATGTCAGGGATTAAGGAAGTCCATAATGAGTTTAACAAATACCTGGCTGAGGAGGATATTTGGAAGGTTGATGACAACTGAGATCTTACATATCGGAAATAAGTGTCGGTTTCCTAAATGAGAGTGAGAGTGCACCACTGTCTCTGTCTTTCCTTTGGAAAAAGCTGTGCATTGAAGGCCACAAATGGAGGAAGTACCTTTCCTGTATGAAGGGAGATTGTCATAATAATAAATGGCATTGTTTCTAAATAATCAAAGTATATCAAAGTATTTGTACTTTAATGAAGCAGACTTTTGGGGAATCTTGCTCAGATTGTGGGTACCAACCAATTCAAACATTTCCTCACTTTTCACTATGATTGAAATCCAGAAGTGATTGTCACCCAAACATGTCAACACAGCACCTGGTGTTTGATTTGCTGGTGTCAAACTACTGGGTCAAATTTAGGCCACTGTTTTTGGTAGTCCATGCCAGTAGGTTGCAAAAAATGCCTTCTTCAAACCTCATACAGCCTCCCTTACCTGTGAACCTGGTACCTGAGCCCTGGAGAAGCTCCTTTTGCAGCTTTGTGCTTATGGGAGGTCTGAAATGCTGATGACCATTTTGGTGGGGCAGTGTAGCTTCTCCCTCCTTTGGCTGCTGCCACACTCCTGACCTCCCAGGAAGCCTGACAAAAGTCCCAGCAAGCCCATATTGCATCAGCCTGCTCTGTTCCATTGTGTCAGCGTTCTGCCTGTGTCAGGCCATGCTGCTGTCTCCTCCCAGGCACCTCGTGATGATGAAATACGTGTGGCGCGTCCAGCTCGTGGGAGAGAACATCAGGGAGGTGTCGCTCTGTTCCTCGTAAGCATTTATTATGAGTTTCCACTGCTGGCCACATTTGGATCCAGGAGTCTTGGCTGGATGGGTTTTTCGTCTGGCCTGGTGGTTCTTGAGCTTGTAATGTGTAGAAAGCCAAAGAGCTCGCTCGGGACTCTGGCTGCAGCCAGGCATTTACAGCCTCAGCGTTTGCATTCGTAGATCAAACCCACAAAGTCCTGAAAAAGCACCAGGACGCTTGCTGGCAAATCTAATAATATCTTTCAGAAAACTGTGTCCAGCATGCCAAATGCTATAAATATGCTGTAAATACGAGGTTCCAACTCCTCTGTCCTTTTCTTTTGGTTTTTCAAATGTCACTGTTGCTCATGAAGAGAACAAAAATGAATGAAAACACAATGAAACAAATTGCAGTTCTAGGGGAACACACTCATCTGGGACCAGCAGGCTTGAATTTTCAAAATAGAAATACAGACAAATGATCTCTGATGAAAAATTATGTAAAAATAATACTGTCACTTTATAATTTTCTGTTTTCTGTAAGGGGTTGGATTTTTAAAATTTTTTTTTAATGTTGAAATGCCCAATTCTCAGGTTTGTTTCAGTGTTTTAAGTACAGTTGACAGTTTATGCCTGGTCCACTTCATAGAAAACTCATGCATCAATAATGTGGGATTTTCATGCACTTGGAAGAATGCATTCTGTGCGCTTCCAACAGAAAGCAGCCTCTTTAGTATGTACAATATGTTCATTAAATACCTTTCCCTGTTTATACAAGTGCTCATGTCTCCATTATTCATTCAAGCAGAAACTAATACAAAATGTGGTACATCTGCTGTAGCACGTAAAAGTAACTAAAGAAAAGAAAAAGACTTTTACTTAGGAGGAGGTAATTCTGCTCACTTCAGAGGAATTCTGCTGTGTGGTTTTTTCCCTAGTTGGAATGTCATCTAATTTCTGATGGATATCAGGTGACATTAGAGTCCTACATTTGTTTTAAAAACAGGGGGAGGGGTATTTTCTCTAATTCAAAGCTGAAAATTTTTGTGTTAATGCATTGGTGATGCTTTCAGTGGGAGAGGTGGCTGGAACTACGGAGGCTCATTGGGGCTCAGTGCTGTACCCTTAGTGAGGCACTTGGCAGTGTTTCCTGTTGAACCAGTCCAATGCAGGTAGTGTTTATTTTATACTTGCAAAAAAGAACAGTTTTGAGAATTAAAGATGACCAAAGCATTTGCCTAGATTCAAATGTTTGCTCCATATTGTGCAGTGATGGCCGTTCCCTGTCACAAGACATCTGCTTGCTGGGCTCTCAGCTGCTCTCCATCTCTCGTATTTCCTTCAAAACCACTAAGAAACTGATTGTTTTTATTAGTGTTGAATGAAAAAATAATACTAAGTGTCCAGTTTTCATGAAATTGAAATGTTTTCTGGCCCTTCCTGTTATTACAATATTGGTTATCACTACTGAGAAAACTTTCCCTAATTCAGTGTCCACCCAGATACGCTTTTTATTAAAGGAGTGACAGCTGGTTTCATACTCACAGAAACACTGGAATATAATTTTGCAGATACTCTTTTAAGGTTTGCGAATGAGGACTTTGATCTTTCTGCACAGTTAGAAAGGCGGCTGCATTTTAGAGGAATACTTCTCCATCCTGGTTTTACAAGGTAACATCTTGGCCTCTGTGTGCTGGAAAGACCTGAAAAGATCTGAGTGATTTGGAAATCAACGCTGACTCCTTGGTACTGGGGAAAGCATTACAATTCCCAGGGAGTTAATTTGTGAGGGCACCAGATACCAAAGGATGCAGGGATCATGTACACAGCAAGGTGTGTGTCCAGCCTCTCCCCAGAAGACCCCTGTGCTTGTTAAAATCATTTGCTGCAGGTATAGGGCAGAGTAAGAGCCCTCTTGCTGGAGCAGACAGTTCTTTGCATTAACCCATGCTGCAGCAGTTGCTCTAGGCATTTGGATAAACCCGTAAAGTCTTGCAGTATTTTTGAGCCATGATTTATTCTTTTCTTTTTGGGGAATATAATTAGGTAAATTGAGAAACTCGTTGTGTAAATGCAGCTTTAAAATAACACTCCGCTTTGCCATTCCATTATGCATATCTGCTGTCAACAGTTTATTTTTTTTTAATGGGAGTTTCTGAAAAGTTTGGAAGTTTTCTAATCCTGATACTTTAATGGAGACTGTAGATGAAATATAATCCTCATCTATTCATAACCAGTCAAAAATAAACAATTTTTTCAACCCATTAGAGCATACAGAGGAAAAGTTCATGAACCAATCATTTGGGGCTTTTGGCAGACCATACGGAACTTTTCTAACAGCTATTTATAAGGTCCTAATGTGTTTATTTTCACAGTAAATCTGACTTATTGCTGAATGTGTTGGTTTCATAGTAAAATAAACACTGAAGATTACAAACATATCCTTTTGTGAAGTCTTCTGAAAGTCCAAGGCTTAATTTAATAAATGTGATATCCTCTATATTGGCTGGGAAATGAGTGCCGACTCTGAGAAGAAAAGAAGAAAGGAAAAAAGAACAGCCCAAACCCTTGCTTTAAATTACAAAATCAATTGTCATCAAGTTTACATTATAGCTGAGACATTTGACATGTAAAAAGTATTAATAATTGATAGGCTGATAGATGTAAGAGCAAGGAAGGGATGGAAGAGGGAAGAGTTGTACCTCAGTGCTGGTATCAAAGGGCTATGTGGAAAAATGCTGTCTATTTCTAAATACACAAACCTAATTTACAGATTGTTTATATTTGCTTAGCCTAATTCTGTAAATTAGTAACAAACTTACATGTAGTTAGGCTGCTTTAAAGTGCTCTAAAAGTATTTGCATTGTGTTTTTTACTGGTTTAATTAGAAGAATTTAAGTCATTGTGCTGTAAATCAAAGTATTTGTGCAATTTCTCCAATATTTTGCCCCTTGCCAGTGCCCGAGGTGAGCATCCTGCTCTACTAAAGTTAGTGGCTCTGTTACCCATGTTTTTGAGTCGTATTTCAGCTCATATATGCAGTAAAATTATAAAATCTTCAGAAAAGAATAATCGCTCATAAAAGAAACTTTTTTTTATAGTGTGTCTTCAGAAACCCTGCTTGATGTGTATGTGAATGTCCTCATTAGGCATGTAATTCCTAATTCTTTTAGTGAATCTTACTAAGCTCTTGACCTTAGTGATATATTCCAGTAATGAGACTGTAGGTTAATTGCATATTGTGTTGGAGTACTTCCTTCTGTCAGCTTTAAATGTATTGCTTTTGTACTTTGTTAGATATTCCCATGTTCTTGTAAGATTAAAATGTATCGCTACCAAGACATCAAGTAGACTTTTGTGTTGGTTTCATGATTCGTTTGTTGCTAAATTAACTTTATCTTTTCTTCTTCGTGGTAAAGTCCCTTAGGAGTTCAACCAAATGCTTTAGGTTCCACATAATGCAAAGCTGCTTTATGTAAGTTTTATTGTGCTCCTTGTATGTCCAGTTGCAAGGGTGGGACCTGAACTTGGCTATGATTTGCTGAAATGTTGAGCATCCAGTGTCAGACTGCTGTATATAACATAGCATTGTTTAAATATATAATTTATTTTCAAAAGGACTTGAATCATGGCCATAGAATGTGCTTTATGTGCACGCTTTGTTCTTAGATAGAAGCCTGCAGGATCTCAAACAATTAAAAAGAAGTTGTCATTCTAGTTGCTGAACTGCTAGTGCTTTGGGGATAGTTTGGGAACAGCTCCAAGGGACATGCCTGGGAGGGTGGACCTGGATAGCAGATTGTTTTTAAGGAAACATCCTTCTTCTGAGTGATGTTATGTAAAAGAAGAAAGACACCATTGAAATCCATTAAAAATGCTTTGTATTTTTTGAAATGGTTTTTAAAGCTTAGAAAAAAATGGACCAGCTGGACTAAGGATCTTAATACACTGTACAGTAGTTATCTGTTTTCTGGGTGACACTGCAGACATTTATAAATGCCAGAAATGTTGGCCCATGCCAGGTTTTGGGTTGTTGAGTTTTTGTTTTGGTGGGGCTTTTTCAGCAATGGGACAGCCTTTTTCTGCTACTTGGAAAGCTGCAGATTTCTGATATTTTCATCAGTAATTACTGTCTTGTAGAGAGCTTTTATGAATATTTTGTCTTCCAAGAGAATTATTTAAGCTGCATTTGATTAGTTCAAAAGAAAAAAAAGGTTATAACAATAAACATGGTCATCACATTCCCCATTCTTTCTGAGAGTAATGAAGACTTTACTGGCAAGAGTTCACACTGTGGTAGCCTATAAATCTTGTGTAGATCCTTAACACCGGTATCACATATACATTTGTTAAGCCAGAATGAAAAGATTAGTTGGGAAGGAAGTTTTTGGTATAATCAGTATCATGAAGTGTCTGCACCCAGAGAAATGCTCACAGTTTACAGAATTAGCGTAAAATGAACTCCAGAAAAATCTGGGACACTTTCATTTATGTAAATCATGTTTTATTAAAGTTTTGTTTCAACTTGTACTTTGTCTTTCTCTTGTGTTTGAAATAGTTGTAAGACAAGCATTTCTTTGACTTCATTCTGGTCTCTCAGAGGTCAGTGAAAAAACTTGGATGAATTTTATTCTATTCTCTTTAAGGGCAGGGAACATAACATCTGTGGCTGATCCTGCAAATGATTGTATATGGGTGAGCTTATGACCTGTCATTCTATATATATCCAGAATAGGAAAAAATATGTTTGCACAGCACAAAAGAGCTCCAGCCTTGACTGGAGCCTTCTGGAGTTTTCTGTAAGATAAATATAAAATATTTTGTTTTGTTGTTGTTGTTCCTGGAAACAAGTCATTCAGCCAAAAATATACAAAAGCACCAGTTCTAGTTCAAATCTTATTGATGCAACCCTGCATATCAGCTTCTGTATTTTATTTGACATGTAAATGGTAAGATTTATCAGCTCAGTGGAATGTAGCAGTGCTTGGTCATAGCTGGTGGTTTTAGAACCCCATGGTTCTAGAGAGTTAACGTGTACAAGACTGTACCTCGGCAGCCTGGTAGTGAATCAAGAGTAACAACTTACTCTAGATGTCAACCAAATTTCTAGATGAATTGCATTATTATAACTTCTGAAAAACTCCAATATTGAAGATACAATCAAATTACAAAAGTGGCAAATTAGTCACAGATAGAGATGTTTAAATTATAATATCTTGCCATGAAACAGTTCAAATCCTCTACTGAAATGTGTGCACAATTCAGTATACAGTCTCTCATAATCTACTGGTTTATCAAAATGACTTTTTTGAATTAACTGGTTCTCTTTTGTTCTCTGCACTTGTAGGAACTGTGTCAGGAAATAATTCTAATTGGTGCTGCCTATATAATGTGGCTTTGGATCAATCACCCATGCATTGCATAGAGTCAAAGTTAGAGTGACTATATTTAGCACAACTCTACATGAGAGAAACCTTAATTCAAAACAAAACAAAAAAACCCTACCTGTCAACTGTCTACATTTCCAACACTCAATTTTTTTAATAGCAGCAATCACCAACCCAACACTTAAAAGCAATAAAATTAATAATTAAATACACAATAAATTTTCTATGTCATACATAAAAAACAAGTGTGTTGTCATAATCAATTATAGAGAAATACATACGTGATTGCAACTAAAGCTGCTAAATTTGTCTCATGATGATGGGGTTTGCTGGATTTTTAACTTGTAGATATTGACTTTATCTGCAAAATATTTTTGAAGCCTGCATAAATAAATTCCATTATCACTTTCATTGTTGACTATTCATGTTTTGATAAATAATTTACATTTCAATTTCTTGAAAACCATATAATATATTGTAAGTTATCAGGAGACTGACAATATAATGTTAAAATAATATGGAATTTGTATTGGAGGCTATTTTTATTAACACACATTTAAAAATACAGTTTTAAAAAATTTTCAGAATATGTGGGAAATGGCTTTTTTGAGGCTTTCCAGTTAGGGAAAGAGATAAGCTTCTCATTTTGTGGTCCTGTTTGTGCAATAATAGATGTCTGCATATGATTTTTTTTGAGCTGAAAAACTTCTTTTCAGAGTAAGTGAAAGAGTCTGAACTGCTTTCTGCTCTTTCGGTCATTGTATGAGTTTCATTTCTCTTGAGTTTAGGATGATTGAAATAATGCGTAATGTTTATCTTATTTCATACACTACTTGGGAGGGATGTGTTGGTGTAGTCATTTTCACAAAGTCAAAATGACCCTCTTACCTTCTCTCCCTCATGCTTGAACATACTCAAAACAGAGGCAAATGAGTGATGAAACCTGGGCCTATGTGATTGACTTAATGTAAATCCTTTAAAATCAAAAGACTGCTGAAAAAATTTCACAGCAACATTGTTTTCTTTTTAGGACAATCATCTTGTTAATGAGTCTGTGTCCAAACAGCATCAACATTTCTTTTCTTTGTGTTTTTAATTATGTTGCTTAGGTAAGAGCATAACTACTTCAGCATTGTATTTGATTTTCACACGATTCTTTGTAACTGACATTTTAAAAAGAAATTATCTTTATTTCCTTGATGTGAAAAATACTATATATTGATGGATGAGCATGTAATCTTTGCGAAAAATGTTTTGTTAAATCATTAACACTAGGTTGTTTGTCTGATGAATCAACGACCTTTTGATGGCAACAGAGATTTCACTGTAATAGTTTTTAATATTCTTCTTTTCCCATTAGGACAAGGAGCACCAGTTTTAAAGCAGCCTCTCTTTCACTTTGATATGAATAGATAAATTGTCAAAGCTGCCAACAAGAGTGCTTCCTACTACAGGGTATGTTGTAAGCAACACTACATACAGTGTTCTTGCTGGTAAACACAAACTGTGCAGTTAGTGGTGCAGCTTCATTCTTATCCTTCAGTTGAATTTAATGAGCTGAACACTGATGAGATTTTTGAGAATTGGGTTAGTGTGTGCTAAGTGGGAGACAGATATGGGATGACATTTTTTCTGAGTTGCCCTTTCCCACCACTTATCAGCAGAGGGGAAGGGATAAGAGTGGAATATGTGCACAGTGTGTATTGTTCCAGAGGAAAATGCCGTTCTTCGGAATTAACCCTTTAGAAAATGCTCTAAATGGGAAAGGAAATGGTAAATCATATTTAGCCTCATGTTCCATGTCTTTTTGAAATTATAAAGAACAATTTTCAAAGTATTGCCTGCAGTGTTTCTTATGGGTATTGCACTGTGCCATTACTTAGAAACTGGAGTTGCAATCCCAAACATGTAGCTTAGCTCTGCGTTGGAAGGGAGCAAGTGTCACATTAATTATGCTCTCTGCTCTGCTTTCCCACTACTGTCTTGTTTGGGTTTTGCTTGCTGGATTGAAGAGAAAGTTGATTCTTGTCTTGGCCTATTTCAAAGCCATCTGAAAACAGCTAAAAACAAACTAAACCCCAGCCAAATGGGTAGTAAATAATACATGCAGTCCTTAAACAGAAAATTTAGCAGCTTGATAGCTGAGGAAGTTGCTAAGGCTCCCATCAGCAACCAGATAGAGCAGACTTAGTGCTTCTCAGCACTGTTATGTGTAGAACAGATACTTAGCTTTCAAAATGTAATTCTCAGCTATTCATTGGAGGCCTAAGCTCTTTATACAGCGAACAGGGGGAATTAGGTCTGTAAGAAGTGAATCCAAACCAGCCATCATGGCTGAGGGACTGAACAGGCATTGAGCCTTTCAGAAGTGTTCAAGCCTGACACTTTTTTTCCCTGTGACTGGGATTTGCAACCTAATACTTCTACTGAAGCCATTCCTCTTTATAGGCATAACTGACTCCATATTTTATTTGAAACATTGCCATAAAAGAAAGTAATTGTGCTTTCAGTACCAGCCTGCTGGCTGGGCTGTCTGCTTCAGAGGAGAAGGACACAGGTTCAGCCTCTTCAGCCTGAGCACATCACACATTCACTGCCTCTGTGGGAAAGGCCTTAACCAGGATGTAGATCTTGTTGAAGTGGAGCTGTGCCCATATATATTCAACTGTTCAAGATTGATGGGGCCAGAAAGAAGAAAACAGAAGCACACAAGTGCAAAGGGTGTTTCCTCAACAAGGAGAAAATGGGTTCTGCTATAAACAAGAGTCCGATGAAATATAAAAATAGTGTTTTAGGGAACAGAGACCCCTGCTAGTTTCTTTAGCTCCTGTGTATTTCAAATGTAGTTATCCATCCCTTCTGTGTGAGGATGGTACCAAAACAGCATCCTTCATTTCCCCAGCTCTAATGGATTCTTGTAGGAATGATGGATGGCACTATTTCACCGTTCTCTTGGATGCTGGGCTGTGCTTTGCTTTTGTGGTTTTGCTGATGGCATCCCCTTAGCCTGCCTGGCCCCGCAGAGAGCCGTGGTGTCAGCAGGTCTCACCTGCCAATCCCAAAAGGGTCTTTGTGTGTCACCAAGCTCTGAGATGTTGGGCATGCCCAGCACCTTTTCTGCAATTTGGGAAACTGAAAAGCAAAGGCCAAAGCTGATGCCACTAGAGGAGGTGAAGTGGGGGCTGGGAATTGCACTCTGGAGCTCAGTACCAACGTTCCACTTAAGTTTTACTTTAGCTGGGCTAAGTGCTTTTTTGGAGCAAGGCCAGCACTTTCCTTGCCGTGCTCCGGGTGACCAGTGTATATTGGTGTGCTCTGCTAGGCATTAAGTCGTTTCTGAGTTTGATATGCTGTGAGTACTTGAAAGTGTTGAAAATTATTTCTGCCATTCAGGTTGATTGATTTGAAGAAGAGATTATCGAGTCCTGCTTTTTGTTTCAGAAATGTTTGTGTGCCCCTTTGTGAATGCTTTACCTGATTAGTCTAGCTGTTCCCCAGCATTCTTTACTGATACTGCTTGTATAAATATGATATGTATTTTATGTCTGAATATTTATTAAATGAAAATGACCCAGAAAAGGAAGAATCTCCAAATAATATGGGCATTATTTATGGAATCTATGCCAACTATTGCTGATCTGTTGAGGTCAGTTATTGTAACAGTTCTCAGGAAAAGGATGAATTCAAAATTTAAAAAAAGAAATTAAATTCAAAGTAGAAAAATCAGAGTGATCTGCTCCTCAGCAAGCCAGTTTCACATCAGGCTATCTGTTAGGGAGATTTGCAGTCATCTTTTTTTAAAAGGTTGGATTCTGTTAGTGTACAAGTAGTTACAGAGATCTTTATTTCACAATTACCTAGAATTGAAATCAGCATTAGAGAGTTGTTCAGCTTAGAAGGTTTGAGATAGCTTGAAAGAAATGACAGCTTAGAAAGGAAATGTCACTTTGAAACAGCATTGTTTCCCCATTAATAATTGCCTCCTAAAGGGAGAAATATTGTAGTGGTTTTGAATAAGAAAGAGACATGGCAGGGTCCAGGGTCAGGTTTAATTTTCTTGACAAGTGAAATAGCCATGAGGAGAGATGCTTTTGCAGAAGAGCCATCGAGAGGCGTATGTACCGCAACACAAACTGCATACTGATTGGTAAATACTATTTCAAGTAAAAGAACATAGTTTTGTAGCAGAGGGTAATAAAAGCTACAGTGCTTTCTGGTTTCTCTATTGATTAGTGTTGTTCTGTTGGCCATCCTATTTGAGACTCTGAAAGAATAAGAAAAGTGTAGCCCTACTGATGTTCAGTATTATAAAGCTTAATTTATGAAGGACTGGTGAAGCCTCATCTGCACAAGTTTCCTTCATGAAGAGATGCAGGAAACATTTGGAATACAAGATCTAATTTGACTTTATCAGTACTTACTGTTTTCATATTATTCATTATTATTATATCAAATTACTAAAATTGTATGTAGTATGTAATTGAAATATTTTGAAGAGTTCTCTATGCCATTGCATTTTGCAGTGGTCATAATCATAATTCAAAAATTCATTTTACAAAAATATTAAGCTGTTTTTATTTTTGTCTAAAAATGTATAGATCCCAGTCTGGTGCTGTGATGTGTTTTATGAGTAGGTACTGGATCCATCACCATTTAAAAGGGCAAAACATTGTGTGTTTCTTTTCAGGTGTAAAAGATTGAAATGTTTGAACGTGGGACGAACAAATATAAGACACATATTTTTGTTAAATATAATCCCAGGGGAATTGTTTAGTGGAAATACATCTTCAAAATTATTTCAGTTGTTGCATGAACAGAAAACAGTCAGAACATGACAAAAGCCAGGAATTTCTTCTTGAAATAGAGAGGATAGGAATGTAAGCAAAGGGAACGAAATACGGGGAAGATGGCTAGTGGATAAAAGTGAGGGAATTGATTAGAAACAGAGTGAAAGAAAGTTGTGTTAGACAACTGCAGGCTGGAATGAAAGGTTGTAATTTGCAGATCACTTTTGCTGTCAATTTAGAATTAAAAGCATCTTTCCTGTTGTTAGTGCAAAGCACTTGTACAATTAAATAAAATACCAGTTCTGAGGGGTCAACTATAGCTGCATTCCTGACTGGGAGCACTCTAACAGTCTGCTGGTTTAGATGCATTTATTTGATGTAACAGTTGTTATTCGAAGGAGTTATTTTTATATACCTCTTAAAATGCATGTGTGTAAGATCACTTGGTAGTCTTTCTTAGGAGTTTTGTTTGAACTCTTGTTGTTAAGTCAAAGTTTCCCTGCAGTATAAATTTTTACTTTATAGAACAGTTGATTAGACACCAAAATTGTTCTTCCTTTAGCACAATCATTTCGAGTTTTATCAGGGCATTGTATATTAGGAAAAATATAAAATATGTTCTATATAAAAAGTAAATATTAATAGTTGTAAATGACAGGAATATAAATAGACTCTCCTGTAAAGTTAGTTTATAGAGCTGTTTAAATCATGAATGATTTCTTTTTTCTGGAATTTTTTTTTTTTAATTTATGTAACATAATTTAGCTATATTTCAGGACCTCACTCAATTGAATTTATGAATATCTAGGCTTCTGTTTCCCATTAGGACCACAAATAGTTCTCTTAGTCTGATGTGCAGTCAGCCAGGGTCAGCCCACCACAATGATATATTCATCTGACGTTTTATACGGTGATGTCATTAAGATAACACATGATTTGTGTCAGATGCTGTCATCCTTTAAGACGATGTAGCAAGTGCAGATTTATAAATACATGTGTTAAAGCAGCCACCACAAAGTCCCTTTGCTGCCACCAGATTCTTCCTCAGTAATGTAGCTCTTCCACAGCTCCGGCACCACTGGAGGTGTTAACAGGGCAGATTTTCTGTGCCCTGCATGCCTGTAGGAGGGTTTGATGAGTAAACTGAATTATTTGTGGGAGAGAATAGCTGGATCCCAGGCCTGACCTAGGAAAACTGGAAACAAAGCAATGTTTCTGAGGGCCTGAGGGAAAGGCAATGTGATGAAAGTAGGAGAAGAGATGCCATGGAATAAGGTATGAGTAAATAAGCTGGGAAAAGAAGTTCTATTTCTCTATGTGGTGAGAAGGATGGATCAGGAAGGGATGCCTAACTGCACAAAACACACTAACAGCTTTCAGCAATAATGGTCTCCAACAATAACATGCTCCTTCTTTCCCTGCATCCTTTTTTCCTTTCCTGTTTCCTCCAATTTTTGGTATTCTTTCAGGGTGTGAAGACCTGTGGGTGTTCCTGTGGCCCCAGCTACTATTGTGTGTTATTATGTCTGTGTTAATTTTTGTTCACTTTTTCCATAATCTTTGCATATCCTAAGGCTGAATAACTGAAGCTTTTATATAAGCAAAATAAAATTTATTTTAAAAACCTGTAATTTTGCCTGAAACACTAGCAATGAAACAGGGCATAAAAATAATTGAAAAAGAACATTTCAAGTGGGACCAACAGAGACAGGTAGTCAAGTATGCATCAGCTTCATATTATTTATAACAGAATATCTTTTGGCTTGAAATTAATATAGGCAGTTTTGTGATAGAAGAACTAGGAGTTTTTACTTTCTTTAAAATAATATTTACTTGAAAATCTCTACATATACATTGTATAGAAAATTATGTATATGGCAATGAGTTGAAATTGTGGGTAGATAATAATTGAATAGGTAGAAATTATACATTCACATAGAACCTCTGGTCTTACTTTTCAGCCCTGTAGTTTGCTCTATCATTCATCTGTGTTTTACATGAAATTTTAGTAAAAAGTATTTTAAAATTTCTGACATTTACCTGCAGGAAAGTGCAAATGTATAAACTGTGCACTGAAAAATACTCAAGGAAACTTTGCAGAGGTGCTGTAGAGGACTCAAAAATTAACCCTAATTTCTGCAGAAGATAGTTCTGCATGCCGTCTCATGAACACATGTGGTTTGTTTTTGAAAAACTAGAATTTGTCAAAGTTATTAGCAAAGACCCAGTTTATGTAAAACAGGGCCTTCTGGGGAAGGATTCTCAGACCAGTCTTCCAGCAAGATTTAATTTCTCTTAGCTAAACTGCTTATAGGCAATTCTTCCCTGTTATCCCTAAACTACTTACTGGCAGTTTAAATTGACAGGATTTCTATGCAATTAATGTTGCCTCTAACACTGAATTAAATGTTCAAATGGTCTCTCTATTTTTATGATTGTTTCCCCCCTCCTTTTCTGGAAAGGGCTTCCTGCTCTCTATGATGCTGGAATGTATCTGGGCATTGCCATATTCCCAGGTAAGGAGGAAGAACAGCTTTGAGTATGATCGTTCCTGGAGATGGGTGAAGGTTATTGCAGTGTTGCCTTGTCCATCTCCCATCACGAGCTGAATAATTATTGCAGGTCCCTGGATTCAGTATAATAATTGGTGACTATGTTCTTTGTGAAATTGTTAAGATTCTTACTATTTTAATGAAACTCTGTAGAAATAGTAAGCAGGAAGAAAGATGGAGTTGCTCCTTGACATTTTTAAATTGATTCACCTTGGGTTTAAAAGTGTTCTACTTCTCTATTATGAAAACAGTACAATGAAATAAATGTTGTAGGAAAGATGATTCATATTTTCTTGATCTACACTGAGTAATAAACTATCTTAGTTTTGGCTCAAGAGTACTCTTAGAGTAATATGTGTGCCATGTGCAGGTACTTATCTTTCCTTTACACCTCAGGGTAGAATTCTTTCCTCTTTTCTTTGGGTGTTTTAAGTCATGAAAACACAAAGTGAAATTAAATAAAGAGTCACTTGTGGTTTTCCAAGTCAATCTTGATACAGTAACAGAAAAATAATCCAATATTTCCTTAAAAAAAACCCCACCCAAAGCTCTGTGATAAGATGGATGTATATTTTAAGGTTCTTGTATCTAACAAAACACATTTTCATGATGCTGATACCTCTGATAATTTGGTATAAAAATGCAAATCTCCGTATTTTATTACAAACAGTTAATTCAGATGCACTTTTGAAAATTGTGGATAAATTTCCAGTATTTCATATTGTTGCTGTACTATGATTCCAGAGTTTGAAATTTGACCTTTGTTGAATACACATTGCTGGAAATCTGTAACAGGCAAATCAGTGCAGTCTTGAAAGGTGGAATAATAACTCCTACAACTGGAGTTTAAACTTTTCTCAGTAGAAAGTATGTTTTACCCACTTTCTATGTGTCTGTTTTACATTTTATTTCGTCTGTGTGTTTCATTTAAAAATCTGAAAAAAAAAAATTAAAAATTTGAGGATACTTTTCCCACTACTTTTTCACTTTTTTGCAGTTTTTTCACAGGCTGGCATGAAGTTCTGAACTGATTTTTTTTTCTTTTTTTCTTCCCCCCAACGATTAGCCTTTTTTCAAGAGGAGTGGAGCTCATGTCACAAAACCTAACCCATGCTGAACTGCCTTCTAGGCATGAATACAGAGAGAAGTCCCAGTAGGTGTAGAATTTAAGGAAGCCTCTGGCTCTTCGCAGCTACCAAAGGTTTCTGTGTTCCTCATGTCTCTCCACAGTTATGGACAGACACAAGCTCTGCCATTGTAATCAGCAAAATGCCAGATCTGTCGCTGCACACCAAGGCTTTGTTGCCAGCAGGGAGGCATTTTCTGCTGGCGCTGCAGAGCTGTGGACACTGAAACCTGCTTTATCTGCTCCCAGCATTGACTTCTTCCGACCTTTCAGTCTTGTTTTAGCCCCATAGAGCTGATCCAGGGGACTCCTCTGAGCAGCTGAGTGGCACAGCCGCTCTGTCGTGAGTCCCAGGTTACAAGTGCCAAGCATCTGCTTTGTGCCTCCATAGGCAAGACCTGACGTGATAATGTGATCTTACCATACATGTCTGGGTTTGTGGCATGAAAAAAAAAATACAGAAACAGCTGTATGTGTTTGGAATGCTGAGTTTTTATTTCTTAAAAACATGCTAAAGTAGAAGAACCTGGAAAGTGTCGATGATTTTTCCTTATTTGAAAATGTGTTTAATTTTGAGCTATCAGTAACAAAATACTGAAGCAGAGGCAGGTACCAAACATCTTTGCATCTATATTCTGATTGATCAGTGCTATATTTAGAATGAAACTGCATAAGTGAATCTTTTAAAATGTTATTTTTTATAATATACATGTATAAAAATATATTCAACAAATTTGTACTGCAAATCTATCCTGTTTTGCCGAGCTTTTTACTCACTTTTTCTTACTTGGCATGCTGCTCCTTCGGTTCGAATACCCTGAGCCTTACATTCTTGCTCTATGACTATTACCATGAAAATGAAATTACTTACGACGTTCTATGGGATTCTTTGAGCAAGCAAATTACCATAAAGCCTGTCTCTGTTTTGTTTCAGCTGCCATTATTGGTACTTTGTTTTACCCTTTTAGGCATGTTCCTAAATAATGAATAACTGCCAAATTATGATGGCACATTTGATGTGAATGAGTCATCAGCCTTAAATTATAAACCAAAAATGTGATGACCTTTCTGTTATTCTGCATGTCATTGTTGCCATCAAGTGATGGGTCTGAAAGTTCTGATCATTCATTAGCACCTCGAACGGACAGCAGTTGTTTTTTTGTCTAGTCCTTAGGGCCTATTGTTTTAGGGAAGTCAACCAGTAATGGCATGGATTAAAGAAGGGAAATTAAAGGAAAATGCATCATCAACATGCTAAGCAAACAAAAGATGCATAGCCTCTGTGTCTGGACAGGCAGACCATTATTAGACAATTATTGCCCATGTTTGTGTTTATTATCTGATGTTTCTAACTGAAAAATGTTTTGTCTTTATCTCTTGGAGCTTAACTGAGATGTAACCAGAACTTTTCTGATTCTGGAAAGTAGGTTATATATCCACTCTCATAATTAAAAAATAAATAAAGAGAACAAATGAGCTCTGGAGTTCCATGGGAGCACCTTAGTTAATTTAGTTACTGATGATGGTACCAGGTAATTGTTATTACTTAACCTGCCTGTTTCATGATCTGTGTTTGATCCACAATGCATTTACCAAATGGAGATGAAAATAAGTTTTGATCATATCCATGCCACCAAAGTACCGTGAGCTACTGCCTCCTCTACAGATGATTACATTTGGAATATCTTCAAAACACATTTTGTCAGTCTTGACTTCATTCTTATTTCTTGTATCCAGGAGTGCCAACACTGGCAGTAGCTGTTATGGTGGCAGGGTAGGCTCTAACTGTTGTCTTTCATCACTGGCTATGCCTCTTTCCTACTGCAGTGACTGTAATCTTTTCTTCAAAGATCCGGAGTCTTCATTCATTTCTTGGGCAAAGGTGACATTTAGTTTTAGCTGTAATATTTCACATGAGAAAGAAGTGGAAGATGTGACTTTTTTTTTTTTTTGGCTGTTGTTGTTGTTTTTTCATAGTAGCATGCAAAATGTGGAAAGTCAGTCATATTTCATTGGTATTTGGCACCTGCTCAACAACTGATTGCTCTTCTCAGAGCTTTTTTGGAAAGCTTGCAGCACCATAATGACAGCTTTCTAAACACAGATGTCCTCTTGGTGCAACCTATAATTTTTTATGAAAGATGTATCGATGTCAGGAATTCGAACAAAGTACTGGAATTAGTTGAATATTCTTTTTATGAATATGTATTCAAAATACTTACAGTACATATATTGTAAGTTGGAGGAAGAATACGCAGTGTCTGAAGGCAAAGATGTTGGTACAAAACGTCAGAATATAGTTTAAGATAAATTGATTCTTTTGTTAATGTATTTGTCTGTATTTTAGTGACCTTTTCCCCACTATGTTCTGTACTGTGTAAGTGCATGCTGTGAGCTTGAAACATCAAGAATCTTAAGAATACATTTAGATAACTGGGGATTTGACCACAGGAGATGTCTAAGAGCTGAGGCCTGGAGTAGTTGTTAAATGTTCTTGTGTCCTGTTAGTAGCTTGTTCCTCTTGTTTCATTTACTTCTCAGCTAAGCCATCAGGAAGCGAATTCTTCAAGCACAGATTTCCCCTCCTCAAGTCAGCTATTTTTCTTAAGGTTTCTCTTAAATGTTTTTAGTAAGTAAAAGTCAGTTGAAAGCTTCATGTGTAAGATGATGAACTTCCAGCAGCTTGTGGTGCATAGTAAAGGGATCGTTGATTGTTTTTACCTGTGGGCCTCTTATTTCCAAATACCTACAAATAAGAAGACAGTGCTTAATGGTTATTGTACGTAATTTGTGTAAGTTCAGACTTGCAGGTGAAAAAGAAAGTTGCCTCTGTAACCATTTGAGAGATTGTTTTTTAATAACACAGTCCGTTCTACCTATTTAGGTTCTTCTACCTATTTAGGTTAAGATCAGAGTACCATGCAGCAAGTTTACCTAGCAACTCTAATGAAATTAGGGGAAATATATTTCAATAAATACTGTCCCATTTTGTTTTTGTGCAGCTCTGCAGCCTGGATATCAGTGCTGCATTTTTTATGACTATAGCTGACTTCGTGTGGCTTCCATCTATCTGTACTTGTACATGGCACTTGGTTGTGATTTATTTTCAGGTCACGCCACGAGATCTATACTCCCACACCACTAATGACACGTCATTCAGATTCAGAATAGATACTTTAAAGCTAGAATGCTGCATCAGAAATGATGGAAAACCATAACTGTTAGTTAGAAAATGCTTTCTTTTTGGACTTCAACTGGGTCATGCTGTGGTCATTCAATATTGTGATACTGGGGTTCTTTCCCTTCTCTCTTACTCCTGGTTGATGATAAAATCACTTGTCTGGTATATGTGCATGTGTGTGGCCCAGCCTGGGCTGCTGCTTGGCTCGTCTTGGATCATGACCTTTTGCCAAACCTCAGCAGTAGCTCTTGGGGAAAAAATGTAAACATAGAACCAAATTTACTCTGGTTTCTTTATTTAGCTCCATGCAAGTTAATTCTAATTGCTATAAGGCTTCAATATGACAAACTTTTTCCTAAATCAGAAAATGGGAGAAGCTAATTTAATATTTTAATTTTAGTAATTTAGTTAGAAATACAAGGGGGGGGGGAAGAAAATGGGCTCTCCTAGTGTAGAAGTAAGAATTTTAAGTGTCTAACAGTTGTGATAATTTTATTTATTAATTTTATTCACATTAAAAGATGTGCTCAAGGATGACATAGAAGAAAACACCTATTTTTCTAGGCCAGAATTATATGCAAACATTATGGAATAATACTAATTACTAAGAAAGTGCCAGAATTGTGGGTAGTGTAATCATCTACAATTTTCTGAGAATATCCTTACTAAAATGACCGACCTAATTTAAGTGTAATTTCCAAAATAAGGAGACCAGATGTCTTGTTTGTGACAGTGTAAGTGATAGACACTTTTCCTTGTAATGGTCTGCCTTCTACTAACATTAAACTGACCTTTTTTTCTTCCTGTAGATGATAGTTCAGGATTATGCTGGTTTTTCCTATGTGGTTACAAGTTATGGGGAAACAGGGCAGAGTTTCCATAAACTAGAATGTAGAAGGTTTCAGTAAATGGAAGGCCTTTTGTCTGCTTGGTTATTTTGACTGGCATTAAAACTCACCTGCCAACAGTTTGCCACTTATCCTGACTATTTGGTATTTGTTCTGAGCTGTTATCCCTGTTGGCTACAAGAGCTCACTTTGCCTGATTGCAACTTGCAGAACATTTAGATGAGTTGTCAGTTAACACAGAATGTGTGTAATTGATATAAAAATTAATTATAAAAACTGTCAGTCTCCCCTGCCTAAAATGTGGATATTTGCATATGAGCCATGCCTCTTACGTTGTTTTCAAATGTGTCCCAGTGTAAAGCTTTAGACAGATCAGCATAGATTCAAAGGATGCATAGTATTAGGTTGGAGTTTTTGCTTTGTTTGTTTGTATTATAAGTTTTAAGAATACAGCTGTTCCCACAATGAAAACAATATCCTTCTAGTCTTTTTTATGTGGACCCACTTCTGCAAGTTAAAGAATTTCCTTCAGCCTGAGTAGTTACATATTTAACACACTGTACAAGAAAAAGGAGTAGACACAAATGTTTAGTGTTGAATATCTGAATGTTTTTAAAAAATGAGGCTTTGGCTCATCTGCAGAGCAAAAACCCTAAATCATCAAAAGAATGAACACTCATGTAGATTAACTTTTGCCAAACAAAAGACTTGTCCTTGCAAGCTGACTCTGGAGAAGAGGGTACAGAAGTTTTGTTTAAACAGTTTTATTTATGATAAGGTGTGGAAAATTCACAGTTAAAGAAATGGTCACAACTTCCTGAGCAAATGAAGACAGAAGAATGATAAATCTAGTAGCTGCTGCTGATACCAGGGAACTACAATGAAAATCTAAAAAAAAAACCAAACAAACCATAAAGCTTCTTCCATTTCTTAGAGACTTCTTAAAGACTTCTAGTGTTTCATGTTGCAAGCTGAAAGCTGAACTTGACTATTAAAGAGTCCAACTCAGATCTTGGGGACAAATCGCTCATCAGCATCGTCACTATAATGAAATGGGTGTGAGACAAAAGTTTCTGGAACTGAATTCAAGAGATCTGCAAAAATGACTAAAAAAAACCCAGAAATATTTATTTATGATTTTGACTTTGAAAACAAAATATATCCTTCTATGAAATAAACATTTGGGATGAAATCTTGCCCTATTCAAGGCAGTCATGGATAGTGGACCCAAGCTTTCAGCTAGAGTGCATTTTATCTGCAGTAAATGAAAAAGTAATAAATAAGATTATTCCTGTGTCTGTTGATCCATCCATACTTTGGCAGAGTCGAGCAGTGTTTGTGCTGTAATTGCTGCAGGTGACCAGCCTGCGAAACAGCACTGAAATTAGTGAGCACCAGTTGCTCCCTGTGAATTGTAAATTGTCAGAAGATGAACACTGACTGCAAGAATTTACAGCATTTGTCTCCTAAGCCTGCTTTTCTAATTGCACTGAAGGCACTTCCTTAGGGTTCACATCACAAAAGTCTTTGAGACAGCTCAGTAGTAAATCTCTGTGGGGACTGAGCGGAGAGCAATGTCATGGCCCCAAGCACTGTGTCAAGAGCAGACGAGATTACTAATGCCAGTGAAATATTCTTTATCTGTGGAACAGCCAAGCCTCTGGATTGTCAGCAAGTGCAAAATGAAGCACCTATCTGCCAAATATGAGAAACTGCCTGTATTTCAGAGCAGAAGCTCCACCTGTCTGTTTGCCACAAGTGCCAACTTCTTTGCCTACATTAGGTGGAGATGAGATGTTTGTTAAGTGTAAAGTGCACAGCACAATGAATAAAAGGTTCTAACTGAAAGGCTCTTGCTTTACTGACTAATTATTTCATTCATTCATTGATTGAAACATTTTTTCGTGGGGCAAGAATGGCTTGTAAGCTTGTTTTGAAAAATATAAGTAGGAGAAAAAGACTTAAGCAGATTTTTTAAAAATGTCTAATCTTAACCATCTTACTTGGAAAAATATGTTTTTATAAACTGCAGATGATGTAATGTTTTTGATGCTACTATTTAAAAGAAATACTTAGTTTTAGCTAAGACAGATAATGGTCAGAATTGCATTGCATTTCACACTCCTCACGTATAACAGTGGTAAAGTAGGTAAAATGATAATTAACTGCTCCTCCTATTATGTCTCCCTAGAGATCTGAAGAATAATTTGATCAGCACAATTGAGCCAGGGGCCTTCTATGGACTTTCAGAACTGAAGCGCCTGTAAGTATTAATTCCATTTGAATTATTCTGAAAATTGTGTTTGTATTGACATTTCTATCCTTGGGCAACTCAAATATGCCACCAAGCAATAATCAAATAAGGGCACTGGCTGTAAAATAGAAAATCACACACTCTGCTTTTTACATTTACCATTTTACATTTACTTTTTCTTATTCTTTCCCTTCTTTCTTCCATTTCCTTTCCTTTTTTACCTTTTCCTGTTTAAAATTATCATTTTGCTCTCCATTAAGTGTCCTAACAAGTACACCTACAAAGATAAAAACCACGCCTAATTAATGACTGAGCAGACGATATGTCACTATAGACATTAATCAGAAATAACACTAAACAGTTTAGATATGTGCGAGCAATGGTTTGTGGTACACTAATTTTTTTTTTTGTTATGTAAGGTCTACTTCACTTTTATCATAGATCAGATCTATAGAATACATTATTAGAAAGGAAACATTGTTGTCCTGTAGAATTTGTCTACCATTTTCCATACCACCCACCTTGAATCTGCTTGATATTTTTTATTTTCATCATGGTTTTCTAAGGAAACAAGAGCCTACACAGTATATTCCCTGTCCATCATTCTTGCATTCCTCTCTTGGAAAATGTTCTCATAGTACTTTTGGAAGCACTGGCTGATTTTTAAACTACATTTTAGAGGATAAAATTGTCTAAGTTACTAAGATTTTACAGTTGGGGTTTTTAGCTTTTAATTAACAATGGCTGCTGACCCTCCTTAGTTGTACTCAGCCTAAGGAAAAGTGAGATGAATCCTTTTTTAATTATAATTTTCCAAGTGACAGGTTCCAAATGTCCATGCACTGGCTAACTAGGCCATCAGCACACGACAGGCGTTTTCCTAGCCATCGTGTGTGCTGTCTTATGCTTCATGAGAAAACCTACGAGGAAACAGGGAATTATTTTAGTGGGATGGGAAGACTTAGATGAGAAGGAATGCAAATCCACAGAAAAAGAAATCTAGAAATCCTCTACTTTTTTGCTCTGTGGTTGAATTCCTGAAACGCTGTATGCTGGGAGCACTGCACAATGTTTCTCTCTCTGATCACGCTGGTAGCTGTGTTTTCTAACACCAGCCTCTCAGTTCTAGTGGGTTTGGGTAGAAAGCCAATTGCATAATAATGATGAAGCCAGAGGTGCAAGTACATTTTTAATACAAATGATAGCGTTAGGGTTGAAGCTTTCTTGCTGGCTCTGTGTACAGGGGTAACAGTAGAATACAATGATAAAAATGAGCGCTAATTGTTGCTTTGGCCATGCACTCTAATAACACAACCCTGACCTCTTGTGGGAAAACCAGGAAACCTGTGCAAATCATGGGCTGCACATCCACAGACTGCACAGGTGGAGCCTTTAGGTCAGCCAGGAGAGACAAGTCAAGGGAGAGGAACTCATCAGGCATTGGAAAAGAGAGAAGAAAAGTTTCTTCAGCACAGTAGAACTGGCAACGTTGAGTTTTGTCATGCTAAATCTCAAAAAAACCCTGTTGCTGATAAGAACAAGTAACACTGGGAGCAATCTAGTGACAGGGAATCGTTTAATTGCTGGACTGCCACACTTAGTACAAATCTGTGTAGTTTCATGGTAAACAAGAAAATATCTTCCCTCCTTCAGTGAGCAGCTCTTGGGAAGGAGAGAGTAGAGCAAAAGGAGTAAATAGTGTGAACTCCTGTTGAATACTGACTACAGTAATTACTTTAAGACTAGACATTCTCATCTTTTTATTTCCCATGTAAAATATAAGCGATGCTGAGAAAAGCAGAAGCTGATATAATATGGGCAACTGCAAGAGAAATGGCTGTGGCAAGTCAGATAGACAAGCCACAGACTGCCAAAGTGTTTTCTGTGAATGATTCGGAGAAATGTTGTAATTTGGATTTGAATGACAAAGTGTGTTTTTTCAAGGGTTTGCTCAAAAAGGGACACACAAAATTAATGGAAATTGAAAAATTATGAAGCACTGAAATCATGACATTTGGTTCTTCAATACAGGGGAGTTATTTTCTCTAATATCAACTTTACAAGTCAGCATTAGTAAGTTAAATGTCTTACGCCTGAAATGGGGCACCAGCATTATACATTGTGAACTGAATTATGTTTGATGTAACATGTATTAGTCTGGAGGAAAATGTAGCAAGACACCTTTTCTTTTTGCTAGTGTTTTATTTAGAAACCATGATTTACAATGCAGAGATTTCAGCCATTGTTATGTGTCTTCTTATGAAAATAACACCTATTGAAGTAAATTTTGAGAAAATTGTATTTATTCTTTCACTTTGGTAAAAATAAGATTTTAGTATGTGCCACAGTTAGAGAAATATGTACTTTAGTTAAGACAAAATCTACTTTTTCTACCCAAATTATGCCCCACATTGTGATGCAATTCTTCCATACATGTTCAGACTTTGCCTAGGTGGGAAATAAAGCATTACCCAGCCAAGAATTCTGGGTAGGTTCTTTTTTACATCTTTTAATAGAAAGATATATAGATGTGTGGACGTGTATATATATAATATATTTGTCTTAAATTTGCATCTTTAGATTTCCTATAAAGCTTTTATTAGGAGAACATAAAGAATAATGCTAACGTGGAATTGCTGCACAATATTGTATCCTGACTATTACCTCAGCTCTTCCCTACTTAATATCCTTGACAAGCATTTAAGAAATATTTTCATTCTACTGTGATGTTTCATCTTATACTTGCACAACAATATATTCTTTGTCTGATAGAAGATGACTTCATATTGAACTCTAAAGAGATTGCCTTCACATTCCAGCCTATTGGATGTGTTTCCATGAAAGCAGTAACTGGATTTGTCAAACTGCAACCTTTCGTCTTCCATTTGATTACTGTAGTGTTCTCATATATCAACAGAAAAATATGGAACCTGCATAATGTAGTACAGGAATCAGAAAATTACCTGTAATTCTAAAACAAAGAAATATATTCAAATCAATTTTAACTTTTCTTTTGGCTGTATGATCACCTAAAAACCTTACATAAGTGTGATTATTTTAGAAAAATATACTTGGTAAGGAGGAAAATTTGGGTCAAGGTTGAAACCAAATACATGAAAATAAAACTCTAATTCAGAATCTACCAAGAGACATTGTTCGTGTTACTACAATATAATTGTTTATACCTGTCTTTGTCTCCTTCCTCTAAGCATCCTGTACACTATGTTGCATGTATGGCTTATACAGAAAACATTCCTTCACTTTCTGCAAGCAAAAGTTATGGAATGTAATGCTTTTTAGAGCTTGCCAAGTGCTTATCAAAACTGACCTCACTAGCTCAAAAATTAATTGCCTTCTGGTTTCTGTGATTTCTGCAAGAAAAGGTGCTGTTAATGAGATTAAACTAGTAAACAGTAAAAATATGTCAATTTTGGCTGAATATTGCATACAACAAAATGCAGAGTAATCTTTCTAAGTAAAAAACCCAGATGTTAATAGCTCAGATCAAGAAAATTCTGTATATTTGTAATTTTTGTTGCTTTTATTTGCTACATATATATAAAATCCCATTTAAATGCAGTTAGAAGTTGCAGTGTGATTTTTTGAATATTACTCAATAATGCTAATATAAAACTTATTTAATCTATTTAATTCACTTACATTATAGAAAAAGTTTTATTTCTCATTTTTCTCAAACTCAAGTATTAAAAATAATGATGGTGTGTGTGATTATGTAGGTGTGTATATGAGTAAGACAGACTTAATGTTTCATGAGCTTTTTTTTTTTTCAGGGATCTTTCAAATAACAGAATTGGCTGCCTAACACCAGAAATGTTTGTTGGACTTAACAATCTTCATAAACTGTGAGTATAACACCAGGTTTTTTTTAAACAGAGGAAATGTAAACTGTCACATGACTGACCTGAGTACAATTGGCAAGAACATTACATTACAAGAAATTTGTAGGTCTTGTAATAAAAAGACCCTCTTCTTAGCCTTTGATTGTGATGAATTGATATTTTACATGTTTTCTGTATTCCAATTGTAAAATCTATCAGAACTGCAAAGAATTAAATTTCATTTTCACATTCAAGTAAGGCTAAGCATGACATTTATGTTTGAATGCATTTCTGTTTGCATGTCTGAGATAAAATTAAAGTAAGTTGGCTGCTTATTTCCTGACTGGGAAAGAGACATTTCATAGGCAGGATCCTGGTTTAAATGGATGTTTGGCTGGGTCCCAGGGGGCTCTGTATCTTCATTCTGATCTGTCTTCATTCCTGAATGAGAAATAAGTTCCTATACTGCATCACAGCATGTGACAAATCTCCTACTTTATTTTCTTGCTCTCCGGCCAGTTACGGCGTTTCCTTGGACAAACAGGGAAATCTTTCTAGAAAGATGTGCCATGGGGTCAAGATGACACCGGGTAAAAAGCTGAAATCTGGCACAGTTGTGATTACAGTTAGATCCCATTAATGAGAGTAACTATGCCAGGTCTTCTCTGTGGAAAACAAATGAGAACAGATGATGGGATGAGCCTTGATAGCATGTGATGAACAGGTGCAAACTGCCCCTCTTTTTACTTGTCTCTGATGATGTGCCAAATCAGGCAGGCCCAACTCACCTGTTGAGGGTTTCAGTGTCTGCTTTTGCTGTGCACGGTGAACATGACTGTGACTATAAAGCCAGATTACTTTGGAAGGTGAATTTAATTCAGAATGGTGAAGTCATGTTGTTAAATGGAAGGTGTTTCTAGATGCCAAGAACAGACTCAGCAGGAGCTGTTCAAATCCATGTTCTCTCAGAAAGGTCTGAACGTTCCATTCACAAATCTTTAGGACCCCATCTTAAAAGTGAATTAGAAGTTCAATACAGAACATCAGTCATTTGGTGGCAAAGAACAGAAATTCATTCCCAGCAAGTGCACAGCAGTTGGTCTGTGACAGTGTTTGGCTGCACTATCCCTTTTCCCTGAAGCCTAGGAAAGAATGTGGCAGTGATCTCCCCATCCTTCACCAATGCCGGAGATGCTGGGAAAAGCACAATGTGCAGGCTGACTGCCCGTAGTTACTGGGCTGATCAAACCACATTTTCAAACCACAGTTTCTTTTTGTACAGATTTGCTCTATCCCTACTATTTCTGGTAGCCCGAGTATCTGTCCCAGCATTGGCAATTTTTTTCTGAGCGATAAGGAACAGAGAAAGAGTCACCAGTTCCCTCTACGCAGTCATTAACACTGTATTTTCTTGCATCCAGTCTTCTTTTGGGTCTGACTTTAATTTTGAAATGGGTGTAGATCCAGAGCTTCCTGTATTGTTTTCCTTCTGAGGGCCCCAGTTTATTGCAGAAATTTGAATTAGGCATTTAAGTGTAGCTCCCAAGTGACAGTCTAGTAACATTTTTCACTTTGAATGCTGTTATTTATTGAAATTACTATTTTTTTCATCTTTAAGAAGGTTCATCTCTTCTAGTTCTCTTAACATTGACCAAAGCTTGGTTTTGTTAATGCCAGATTTCGTGTTCACATTCTTCTGATTCTGTGGGGCAAAGTCATTGTTGAAAGCTCTAAATGCAATCACTCAAAAGACCCTTCCTGCAGAGCATCAGTAATGTCTTACTCCCCTCCCTTCCATCTTGTCCATTATCTTACCGTGTTTTACAGTAAATGCACTTAACACCAGGTTCTTCACACTTTAGTGGATATGATGTCCATGCATCAGTGAAAAAAAAATATAATTCTGGTAACTGGAGACCTCTTAGTCTGGCATCTTTGTATTTTATAAGGGAGTTTTGAAAGAAAGAAAAATGGGAAAAAATGTTGGCAAATCAGAAATTGGTAAAAAAATCAATATGCAACTATAGATGGTGTAATGTAATCATATAAAGAGATCAGTAATTTTCTAGACAAGATAAATTATTTCTTGGCTTTCATATACATCTAGCATGATGATACATAAGCAGGTGTTTTCATGTGAGTAAAATTAACCTTGTAGGCCCCTAGTTGCCCAGGTATTCTTTCCATTTGAACTAGTTCTGCAGATCAGTAATCGTACTGTAGGTGGTCTTGGGAAATATGTGTTCCAGAATTTAGTGTATGCTTCTCCCATCAATACATATAGTCCAAATGACCAGCCTGACTGAACAGAAGAGACAATTGTGGTAATGTGATATATTTAGGCTGTATATAATAGCTACTCTTTATTAATCTCTTAGTTATAATAGAGTAGTATTGTTGAAATATCTTTTGCACCATGTCTTAGCATACTTTCCAAATTTTAATTTAAATTCTTCCTGTCATTTTGCTAAGCTTTTCCTTTTATCATCCCTCTAGTTCTTTGATCTTTTAAAAATTTTAATTTTTTTTTCAAGATTTAAGATTTGGTTGTTGATCCATTTAGTCTGTCTTCTATTTTTCTTATTTGGGTTTTAAATTGCCTTTCTACCACTGACCTAATAAATGGGGCCATCCTGCATTTCAGTCTATGTTGCCTAGTGCTGTATTAATTTCTTTGTTTCGTTACTATTACTATTTCAAAGGTCTGTCCTTTGGAAATCAGAGGCTTAGTAATAGTTTAGTCTACATTATCCTTTTATCTGAAGTGAATCAGTTCATGATTGCTATGTCAAAAGCTACAGCTGCCTTGCAGGGGTTGTCCTCCTTACCAAACCAAAGTAAAGAGTACCAGTGCTCCTGTTGGGTCAGTGATTATTTTGTCAAGTACATCCACAATCCCAATCAAGAGGAACTGTCCACTGCCATTCACAGTATCATGTTCTTTGATCTCGGAAATCTCGTATAGTGTCATAATGCTGATAGTAATTGTTTGATCTGGGATCTCAATTTGCCTCTGGTGTAAGAACTGGTCGTGGTTCAGGCTGCAACTTGATGCTGCCTGTTACTTTTCTAACACTCTCTAGCTTTGTTCTCCTTGGAAGTTCATGAAGAATCATGCTTTTCAAACACATTTAAAAGACAATAGGTCACCTTTCTGTTGCTACTGATACCTCTGAATTGTGTTTACTTGCCATTTGAGGGGTATGAGAAAGCTGTTCTCTGGAAAGGTTATGGAGAAGCATTTACTTAGTGCGGCATCAGTGTTTGTAACAAGGAAAAGATTATGAGTTCTTACACATGGAACTGGTTTCACAGCCATTTACTGAAGGAGCAATATAAAAATATGTACATATGTGTTGATTTATGTAGCTGCTGATTTGATAATTAGAGCCTCTCCCGTGTTATATTAGCAGAGATGAATACAGAATCATCTTTGCAGGCTGTTATCAAAACCAGTAGGGAGAGCCGTGAGTCCACTGGAAGCAGCAAAGGACATAAATCTTTTCATGTGAAGTACAAATATGGGATTTTCTTGTACTGTTTACAAGCACAAATGCCAGGTGAAACAAAATAACACAGCGTGTTTCGCTCAATCTTGTAAATCTAACTCAGTTTGGAAAAAAATGGAGTTAGAGCTGAAAAATCAGCTCTAGGCCAAAACTGATGCAATGTGGTTTATCCCAATGATGTGATGCATAAATTTAAGCTGAGTGGGGTAAAGGTATGTTCCAATATTTCGCTAAAAGGATGAGGACTGCCTGGGCTTTCAGGGATAATGCAGACACTCTTCAGAGAGCTTGGTGGTTTTCTGCAGTCTATTTTAGAACAGGACAACCTACAGAATTCTTGAATTAAGAAGAAATGAATTAGTATTATCATCTACTATTGGTTTTCTAAACATGCAGACACACAGAAACCACAAAAAAAGTACGTCTCTTGACAATGTAGAGAAGACTTTTACTCCATTGCAGTCAGGATGTGTGTCAGGGAACAGAAATTGAATTCCATTGCTAATGGAACCTAAAGTTTCATACAGCCCCTGAAATTACTGCAGCCAGTGACTTGTGATTATGTTCCTTGAGATTGATCTAAGTTTTACACCTTCTTGGATTTGATGATTTTTACTCTGTACAATTATTTCAGAATGCTTTCACGTCATATGACAGATGCAGCTGGCCGTACGTCAGTGTTAGAGTAGATTTATTACAACTTCTAAGATACTAGTTCAATTTTTTGGGGGTTATGTTATTACCTTTTGGCTGTGTTTATACTGTGATGAGGTGCATGTATTCTAACTAGGAGTGACATAATTGAATGCAACAAATCTTCCAAATCTCCTTTGGACCCAATGTTTCAGTGCTTTGTTCCAGAATTATGTATGCAAATATATTTCTGCTAGGTAATGGAGCTGCTATCTACATTAATTCTGTTTATATTTAATCTAAATATTAAGAGCTGTGGAATACTGGGACAATGCCATTGTGCTGACATACCAGACTTCGTTTATTTAGTCACTCATAATTTGGCTTTTCATGTTTCAAAATGTTGCAGCCTGAGATCTGTTTCAACAAGTAGCTACTGTTGGATATTCCCTTTGGAGGTTCAAACCCGAATTTTATAATTTCTTCCAATTGTTTGATTAAACTATATCTCATTTACTCTTCATACTGCTTCTGAATCAGCAGCAGCATTTAGCTTTGTGATAATATTATACTGCAAATTCTTGTGTGACTTTCTTGATGTCATTGCACCAACTAATCACTTTATATGGTGCCTGAAATCAAGTCAAAAACAGAGTTAATCAAACAGAACAATTTCAGAAACATTTCAGCAAATAAGAAAATACACAATGTAGCCTGCCCTCTCTGTATTTCTGTTGTAATTTTTTACACCTCCTGTCCCAGGTTTGTTGGGTTTTTTTTGCACAGATCAATCTGTCACCCTTGCATTCAACTTTTGCTTTTTAATGCTGCTTTTAAGAGGGAAGCATTCTTCATAATCATATATTCCTGCTTCTACCTCTATTCTGCCTCAAATGGTACTTTGACACATGTAACTCTTTTTGACTGTTTTGTGGCATTTGTCATTTATATTAAAACTTCTGGCAAAAGTGCTTTATTCATTTCTGTAAAAGCACAAGTATTTGGTGTATGAAAAAAAAGAAGTGTAGGACCTTATAAGTAAGACTGAAATGTTTTAGGTCTGATAAAACTGAAAGCACATCTTTCTGTTAATGGAGTGAGTTAATGGCATACTAAGTGCTATCAGCTTTGGAGTGCATTAATTTACTGTGTTTGAAATGTTTGCAAACTAGGTGTTACAGATGTTTTTAGAACAAATGTCCTTTTAAATCAAGCTGTAGCAGGGTTTTAGGATATCTGAAATGGAGGAATTTCACAACACTATATGTTTGACAATATTTTAATATATAATGTAAATTATGTGCTCTAAAGAACAAGGTATTTACAGAATGCTGCCTCAGCTCAGAAATGCATGAGTTATTGGGTGATTTGAGAAAATTTCTGATATATTTGTTAAAGAACAATCTATTTCCACTGTTGGATATCCAAATATTATAGTTACATTTCTTGGGCATAGAAATATATTTCTTTATGACTTAGCCCTGTAAACGTGATCCTAGTCTGCTAATTATTAGTAGTTAATGTGGAAACTTCAAACCAGGTCATTGCCAGAAGAATATGAAAAGTTGAATAGCTGGCTTTCTGCTGATTTCACTGTCAGGAATTCAGTTATTCTAGTACTTGGCAAAAAGGAATTCTATAGGAATTCTACAGTGTTCTGTAAATGGAATACAAGTCAGGAATTTTTAGGTTAGCGCAGTATAGGTCAGTTCTGGCTAGATGTCTTGGGAATTTGGTAGGCCCTAAAAGCTCATGGGTTGAGTCCACACCAAATGGGCACCCCCGGCAGGTGCTTAGGTACATCTGCTGAACCCTGCTATGTACATTGTGCAAGTGACTTACAGTTTCCCCATATCTTAAAATATTGACCAGACCTAAATCATCTTTGCCCCAGTCCAAATGGAATTACCAAAGTTCATTCTTGGTGCTCTGTTTGTTTTGCCGTATGAAGCCTGGCCAGCTCTTCAAGGGAGAGGTTGGGAAATAGGAAATCTTTCTGAATTGCAGCAGGGCAAAGCAAAACACAAGACTGGGCAGATTGCTTTTCCCATCCTTCAGTTCAGGGCTTACTGACTGCCCTCTGTCAGTAAGTTTATATTGCTGTAACTGTTTTCATATTAGTGGAACCGCTTCTGATTTACTTCAGTGTAAATTTCAAGGTTATCAGTTTCTGATTTAATCTTTTTAATGTCAGTTCACTGAGCTGCCTCAGCATATACCTTTTCAGGCCTTACATCCAAAAAACACATGGTTAGGTCCATCTAATTTTAAGTGAAGAGGTTAAATGAGTCTGTGAAATGCTCAATATTTTTAGTTTCCCATTGACAAATCCAAAATATTAAAGGTAGAGAAATAGGAATTTACAACCAAATGTTCATTTCCACTTTTAGACATATCCACAGTTGAAGATGTACTTGAAAGTTCTTCCAAGAGCTTTGCACCACAACTGTATAAAGGTGCACTGTTAAATAAAATATTAAAAATTAGTTCCGTTATATCAACACATCCCATCGTCACTCAATAATTTCACTTTATGTTGCTGCACCAGTTTA
Source organism: Pardalotus punctatus (assembly GCA_013400915.1). NCBI lineage: Eukaryota > Metazoa > Chordata > Aves > Passeriformes > Pardalotidae > Pardalotus > Pardalotus punctatus. The sequence continues at coordinate 283,431 of VZTX01005519.1, forward strand.
TTTTTATACTCTATTACCAGAATTTTGCTTTAAACTACTAAGAAATTTTGAAGTGTTCAGTTGTATACAAAAAAAAAAATTAGTTATTGCTTCAAGAGTGTCTTTAAACTAATTTATAAATTAGCAACATTTGCTTGTCTTTCTGGAATTCATTGATCCATATGTTTCTTGAAGGGTTTCTGTAGAAAGCAGGGTTCTTTAGTTTTGGTCTTCCTTACTTCGCTTCTTTACCTGCTTCAGATCTCTTGCAGCTAGATAGATTTCTCACTGCTAGTATGTTACTCCTGAAATGAATATGCTTAGCATACATTCTTTACTTTGTAGAAAAAAGAGAAGTAAACTCAGTAATTATAACAACTTCCTTTTAATGAAGAAGTAATAAAACCATTGTCTTTGCCAGTCTACTTTTTTCCCCCTATATCTACAGCATATCTCCAGTGAGGAGCTTTGAAATTTCCCTGCTAACAGAATTTTTGTACCCAACCTTGAATTCAAACATGTAATGTTCAGGCACTGGACAGAAAGGAACATATATCAGTATTACAAAAGTAGGTAATTTGTATGCTCTGAAATGTTAATCTTGGATATGCACTAATTTTTAAGTTTGTGGTTATAGAAAAACACATCATTACTTGACAATTAAGCATTTAATTTTTGTACTACTAAGGCATTGGCAGAGCAATACTGTTAAACTATGTAAAAATGAGTTGCATCTGTTTGCAAGTATTCAGCGTGAGCCATTCAGCTATCAAGACAAGAAATAGTGTAATTAAAATGGAAATGTCCTTAATTTAAGGATGGGAAAAATCGGTATGTTTAAAGTTCTTTGTAATAAAACTACTTGTGTAGCCACTTTGAAAACTCATTAGTGTTTTAAGGAATTGATTGAATTCTTTGGAACATTACTAAAGTAAGACACTGTTTTCATTTCTTTATCTAGAAGTGACATTCTATGTATACAATGAAAATGCAATATAATTCTCACTGACTAATTATTTTATTAATATTTTCAGTCAAATTCTAGAACATTCTCCTCTCAAATTCTATTATTTTGAATGTGTAGAAGTGTTCCTGTTTGTGAGACCAAGTGAATTGTATGTATATCTGCTGTGAAAATAAAACAAGTAAGAGCGCGTGATTTCATTTAAATATTGCTGTCACTAAAACCAAAAAGCAACATACCAAATTTAAATATGTTTTTACCATTGTCAGGAAAGCAAAACTTCTTAATTAGCATTGGGAAAATTATACTCTGTAACAATTTTCTTTTCTTCTTTTATTTGTTATAACCAACAGTAAATTGTTTTTTTTTTTTCCCTAGGAATTTGTCAGGGAATATTTTTTCAAGTCTCATGAATGGACTTTTTTCTGAGCTGCTAGCTCTGAAAGCCCTGTGAGTATTATTCCTTTTGTTTGTAAATCTGAAATACTTCAGAAAGACAGTAGAATAAACATAGCAGAGTTGAATATGAATTCAAAGTGGATTGTTTCTAGAGATGCATTCCAAAAATAGAATCTGCATTATTCTGTTATCCCTGTCTGACTTGCTATTGATGAGCTGTCTTCTTTACCTGTTGCAGGGAAATGGATAGCACTGACAATTCAACCCCATTCCTGACTAGTCCAGTCCAGCCCTCCTGACCAGCAGCCCTTTTTTTTTTTTAATACTTTATTATCTTACACCTTTCCGTGGTTTCCTGTTACATCATGTTGTGCCTCTAATTACACAAAACCAGTAATGTTAAATATTTTTCCTGAAATTACAATAACAATTCCCAATTATTTATATTAATTGTACCTTCCTGAGATTTTAAAGTGTATACTGAATGTTTCTACTTAGAGGAGTTTTTAGTAATTGAAAGTATGTTACAGTATGATTTTCTTCAGTAACACAGACTCAAAATCATTTCAGTAGTCAGTGATGCTGCTCTGTAACCAAACCCAGAATTTTTGCATAATGTTATGAAAGTAATTAAGAGTGGGACATTGTGTTTTGGTTGTCTCAGAGTATCTATATACCAATTGTGGTCATTCTTTGCCTTTGCAGGCATTTCAACACTGATTCACTCATTTGTGACTGTAACCTAAAATGGGTCTTGCAATGGGCCAGAAATGCTTCCGTCCGAATAGCAGAGGAAACAGTTTGTGCATACCCCAGTGCTTTACATGGACTGTCACTTTATAACCTGAAGGAAAATCAGCTGATATGTGGTGAGTTGTACTCTCATTTAGCATTACAGACTGAAGTGGAATCCAGAGAAAATATTAACAAACCAGACATGATAAAAATCTGACTTGCTTATAGGCACAAGAAGTTTGGATATGTGACACAGAAGATAGACCTAAGAATGAGGGAGAATGGAAAGAAACCCCAAATTTCTATTTCATATCTCAACACTACTGTCCTGCAATGTATTCAGTAATATGCAGTTATGACTTAAAACATTTAACTGTGATGCTAGTTCTATATTGTGTACTTCATGAAACTGAGGATTCCTACAGGATTTTATAGAATGTTTCTTTCAAGTTATATATCGGGCAGTGTGACAGAATGTCAAGTTTCATTCTTGTGTTGTTCGTTTTTAGCAGCCTGTAACTATACCTTTTAGCCTCACATCCTGGGGATGAATAGAGTTTTTATAGTGAACTTCAGTTAGGTGAATTCTGTACTTGAAGATCTAGAAGTGAAATGTTTTTTTTGAGATTTTCCACCATAACAGCATGATGGGTATACAGAGAGGAAAAAAGCAAAAAATATGAATGAGTGAAAAAACCTCATTTCATGCTGGGCACCGTCTAGCAATGAGCAGACTAAACCAGAGATTTTTAAGAGAAGTATCACACACTGCGGAGAATAGATCATTGCCTGAGATGATGCTGGTGGGTTCCAGAATCAAAAGTCTAATTTCACACATAGTTGATTAATTGCAGAATCTTTGAATCTTTTATATTCTTGGATGACAGAAAATTTCTGAGGCTGTGACTTTGCTAATGTCTTTTGCAAACAAGAGTAGAGTCACAGGTTTTTCCTAATAACCACAAGAAGAATGGTGTGTGTTGCTAACAGACACATTCGCAGCAGAAGGGAGATCAGAAGCTGACTGGAATGATATACAGAGAATTGGTTTTATCCACAAATACAGATGTTTACAAGTTGGGAGAGATGTGAAAGGATGTGAATGTTACCTACAGATGTTCCACCAGGTGAATTGTTAAGGAAACACAGATTGGTATCTGGAGGCAAACATGGAATGAGCTCTTGTGAGTGAAAGGCAGAGACGTTTCTGGTAGCCTGTATTACCAAATATTTGATATTCTGCAATACTCTTCAAATATCAAGCTTCCAGTTTATAGAGAGCCGGCATGGGCGTCTTCATAGAGATCCATTTCCCAGCAGGAAAAGTACTTCTGAAAGTGCTGGAATGATCAGAAGGGTGATTAAGGACTGCTAATTGGTATTTCCACGTAACAAGTAAATATAAATCTCTGAATTTTACAGAGGAAATGAAAGCAATTTCTCAGAATTTCATACTTTAATTCCTAAAAGGACTCCCTACCAGACCTTCGGTACAGAATTTATAATGCCCATCGAGTTCTCCCTGCTATTTACAATGTCCACAGAACGCTTGACAAGGGCTGTAATGAGTGCCAGTAGCTTGACACTGCTTCCAATATCCACAGAGAGCTTTACAGTGGTTGTAATTGCTGAGCCTTCCACCAGCTCTGTAATGTCTGCCAGGTACTTCATGGTGCATCAGAGTATCTGCTGGGTAGCTAACAGTGCCCAGAACATTTAGCAATTTCATTTTCAGTAACTTAATTTGAGCTTAGGCGTAATAGAAGGCTGTCTGGCACCAAAATAATAATAGCCATTGAGAATGCTTTTTAAATAATATGTGTTGAAATATGCACAGAGTTGATCAAATTAAATGTATCTTAAAGAAAATACCGAGTGACTTAAGAATTAAAAACTCCTTCATGTGAACATCTTCCATACTGTCAGGCATTTTTATTCATAGTCACTGCTCTTCCTTCTACATGCTAAAAGATGTCATGAGGTGTCACAGTCACAAGATGAGCAAGAAAAGAAGAATGAAAGGGAAAAAATAAAAAAATGAGAGAAACTGGCTAAGATTTTTGCAGCAGAGTTACTTTGACCAAAAAGTCAAAAGTATGTGCATTCTGAATAACTACAGCAAGCAATTTGCCATCAGCTTTATAGATTTATATTTTGAGATAAGTAAAAATCATCTTTTGAATTTCTTCCTGGCAAATCTTTCTCATACATCTGCTAACTCACGATAGGCAAAGTAGTGAGTTGCCTGTTGGAAACAGTTAAAAACCTGCTTTAGGGATTTTTATGAGCTAAGTAACTGCACAGTTTTAGAATTCCCAGCGTTCTGCTTGCATATTTGACTAACAGCTTTTAAGAGCTACTTAAATCTGTTTTAACAAAATTGTCCAACTGTCAGAAACATTTGGTTATCAAACAATTCTTCTCCATGTTGGAAATAAGGCCAAAGAGTTAGTTTGATGATAAAGTTTGTTTTGCCTTTGTCTTCTGCCTTAATGATGAGGGATGGTGATGAATTCATAATGGCATGGGCAGAGGATCTTTCTGAGAAATGGTTGCAACATTGGCTTCACGCAGTGCCTTGTTACTCTTTCTCCGTGACCCAAATACAAGTTACTCAATTTCCAGGAGGAAAATTACATTTTACCGAATGCTGGTGCTATAAATTCCACCTGAGGTCTGATAGGAGTCTGTGGTTTACCCTTGCACACATCATCAGCAGAGATGGATTCTCTAGGCCAAATTCTTCACTAAGGAGAGACCTATATGAGTTTTTGTCTAAAGGGGATTATGAAAGATTGCTCTTAAAGCTGGGTTTTGATTATTTAGGCTGATGAATGAGTTATTAGAATTTAGTTTCTCAGTCTCAAAACTGTATTGATGTTACTGAACAGCATGAAGAAGTAAAAGTTCAGTTGTTCTGCAGATTAAAATTGACGTATTACTCTGATGGAGTGTTTTTTCTGTTACAAAGTGTTGACTCATCAAAACAGATGTTTGGAAAAGCGCTGACTTTTTTCTTTCCCCCAATTAGATTTTATTTAAAAGTTAAGAAGTAGTTGACATAATATCAATAATATTTAGATAAATGCTTTGACTAAAATGCTGAAAATATTTACTAAGTATTACAAAAAAATATTGCAAAGGCCAAAGTATAAAAATCATTTTATGTTGCTTTAAGACATTTATTTATTTATCTATTTATTTATTTATTTATACCACAAAGGAAGTTATCTAATTCTCCTGGGACAGAATGCTGTTCCTCATACCGATCTACAAATTAAAATCTTGGTTTTTTAATATACATGTGCTGTATTGATGTTTATAAATATGTAATTGAGTGCATATTCTTCCCTTCTTTTAATTAAAAAAAAATTGCTTTGAAAGAAAATATAAAAGGATATTGAGAAACTTTTTTTTTTCCTTTGGATTTATTGCATTAATAGATAATAAATTACATTTTTATTCTTTATGCTTTTATTTGTGCAGTGAGTAAGTCTTTCTCTTTTTTTGGAAGCTTTTAAGTAACTTTTCAGGTTTCTGTAGTCTACTGTCCTAATCTTGGTCTAAGCATTCTTAAACAGTCCTGGGTGGCTCTGCAGGGCCTTGCTCTGGCCCTTTGCATCTGACCCCTTGTAAGATACTGGCTAAATGTAATCCCCAAAAACCATGTTTGCCCTTTTTCTCTGTGTTGATGTAAAGCTATGCACAGGTCTTTGCCTTGGAAGAAATGAAACATCAAATGTTTCTGTTTCACGCTTCCTTTTTATCTGTGTTGTATTGAATGGGAGGAAATCTCCTTCCATGTTGAGCTGCTTCAACACAGGACTGTAGGACAAGAGTTGCAAGTTCTAAGATACAGCATTATTTCTTCACCTATACTTTGTACTTCTCTGAAAAACCCATCCTGTTGCAATAATTACAGCCAGCAAGGGCAAATGGAGACAATTAACAAAACATTAATACATGTTCTCCTTATACCATCCTCAGCAAAGAAACTTCAAAGGTAAAGGAAGTAGTTATAAGCACAACTGTTAGATACATTCATTTAAGACACAGTCTCAGGGGAAAATATGGTAGAAATAGAACTTACAAAGCACAGAGCAATGGCAAATTACAAAACAAAATATCTCAGCTGAGTAATTTTCCTTTCTTATATTAACATGGCTGTGATAGCATTTGGTTTTAGGTACCAATTAATCTACCATAAATGAGGGTGGGGTGCTTCCCTAGTCACAGGAGCCTGTTTTTCAGAGGGGGAGTACCCAGAGCTTCAGTTTCCAGAAGCTTGGTTTGAATTCCCCTGTTGCTCTGTGTGCTCCACATTCATGAAAATCAACTGTAGGGTGTTTCACACAGAGATTATTACAGTATATTACTTTGAAAGTACATATTATGCCAAAATGTGTGTTCTGTTCATGGGTGGTGCACCTGTTGGTTGTGATCCATGGAATTGTAACTGCTTACGTCAACCTTACAGGGGGAAATTCTTTGGATTGGTTCATAATTTACTAAAAGCTTTAATAGTCAATTAGGACTTTCACTGGGGATAGCAAGGAGTGAGCACTCAAAATAGAACTGGAGTTTTTTCTGGGTAGGATCTGTATGGTGAAGCTTCTGGCATGCCTTAGGGGGCTGTCTACTGAGAAAAGTGTGAACACTGCAGTAGAATAAAAATCTATCCGACTGAAACAATACAGAGATGAGAAAAGAAGATAATAGCTACAAGTTGTGAGTGTCCAACAGTGTTTGAATTATTACTCAGTCTCTGAATTTTGTAAACTACCTTAGTTTAAAGTGTGAGCTCCTGAGTGAAATTAGCAAGTTCTGACTCATAAAATATTATTGAAATCCGGGGTTTGGGGTATGATAGACTCCCTACTTAGGAGGGACACTTCAAAGGGAGGAATAAAAATCAGAGAGATAAATCCTTTTCTGACTTCTGTATTCTGCAATAAAATTCGTTAAATGTTTCATAGAAAATGTGAATAATTTATTGGAAGGGAGGAGATATAGTTGTTAGGGAATTGTTTGTACTTAACCAGCACCTTGTCTTTTGTAGTTTGCCTCACTTCATGGAGAATCAGAGTATCTGCTCCCCCAAAGGAGCAGAGTCAGGCTAAAAATGCAGGCACTTTTTGCTCTGACTCTCTGTACCTGTTCACATTGGAACTTGGGCAAAGCAAAATAGAAAAAAGGACATTTATATTCTTTATGCATTCATTCTACTTGTGTTCTTGGATATTTCTTGTCCAATTTAAGATTCAATTTCTTACATACAAAGGTAGGAAGTACTTTCATCGTTACCTACCTACTGTCACATTTTCTAATCTGCATTTCTCATGTGAAAATATCAGGAGAACATTAGGGCATATTTCTCTCAGGCCACATGCAGCTCCCTAGTCTATTTTCGTAAGTAATTTTTTCTTTCTTTGCAATCTTGCCAAAAAATACCAAAAAATTTGAAACATTCAAGGCACTTTAAATCAATTAGTTTAATACCATTGGGAAAAAAAGAGAATATTTCCTTTATAGACTTTCTCTCTAAAGTGCATTAATTTTTTTGAAGCTTGCTTTTTCCTTGACATAGATTCTTAAAACACAGTGTAGCCTTAAATGCTTTATCAGCAGTGATAGAGTGTTGTTTTAGATTATATATTTGTTAAAATGTCTTTACAATGTTATCTGATGTAATTGCACATTGTTTCTCCATCACTCCTAGCAAAGTCAGTATCCACTGTCCAATAATAAGAACTTTGAAAAAATATGTACTTTTAAAATGCTGAAAAAGGAAAAAAAAAATAGATACTGGGGAATTTTGTCTTTGAAAGACAACTTTTTCAACATTTAAATTTAAGCTGAAATCAACTGGATGCATTCAGCCTTGATCTGTGTCAGTTTTTAAGAATACTGTCAATTATTTTGTGTTAGGGATATTGGATGAGAAGTGAGATCTGAAATTGCTTTTTTCATGTGGTGCCAAAAATTAAATATCTACATTGCCATTCAAGTCTTAAAATGACATATATATATAGATATATATCTGCACATAGATTGTTCTTTAAAGTTTCCTTTTCTATGTAAAATATATTGCAAGAAAAAATATTCACTTAAAATTAACAAGGAGTATTTTTTCTTCATTTATTTTCTCAGTGTACACAAAACTTTGGGTTTTGTCTCATTTGTTACTTACTTAAACCTAGGGACAGGCTTGAGATCATTGTTTCAACCACTTCTTTCTTAATTTACAAGTCATTCTTACTACGTTAACGCAGTGTAAATATTGATCTGTGGGGGGTGTTCAGTATGTAGTAACTGACTAAATTCAAAACCCCAAGCAGAAAGAGTGATGGATTAATTATCCAGATTTAGATTTCAGTCCTGCAGTTTCTTGGCAGTCCACAGGTAGCTTGCTGCATTCATGCGGAGCATCATTGTCTTCCAGAATATGCAGAATCAAGACTTGAGCTCTAATTCTGCAGGGAGTGCCTAATCATTTGAATAGGTCTAATTATGTTGAAATAGGAATATTCACACCAGTAACCTTTCACAAGATTAGGTTTTGCAAGGTATGGATAGTGATACAATTAGCAGTATTTAAATCCTCTTCCAATTACTTTTGTTTTACAGTATTGTCAGTTCTGGATTTTCTTTAGTAACAAAATATGCATACTAGAATGTATATAAATCAGATAATATATATGATATTTTTTGGCTCTTTCAAAGATAGATGGGGTAGATTCATTTTATGTCAGAGCTAAGTGGCCATTTGTATATCAGAGTTGGTTTCCACAATATCATTTGGTAGGATGGAATGAACAATGCTTTAACCTTTTGGCTCCAAATTCTAAATTTCTCTTTCTAATATGATAAGTCTCAAAATGGGGGAAAAAGGAATATGTTGCCCACATTTAATATTAAACATTATTATCTAATTTCTTTAGTGGCAATTTAGAACACTGCTGCAATATTGGGGGCACAAAATTAGTAACAGTTAAATCTTAAAAATATGAAATGGCAGAAATATTGAAATATTCATTTGAGGATGAAATTTTACTACTACATATTTTCTTGCATCTGTGCTCACACATGAAAATCCAATTCAACAGAAATTTTCGTCGCTGAAATCTTGCTGATTTAAGATGCTGGAAATGTACCCACTTTGTTTTTCTCACCATAGCTTACTGTTATATACTGCTTTGGAGGTTTTTAGTGTACACTTGTGTCTTATTTTCTACATTGTCTTTGACTACTGTTCCAAAAAGCAGGCAAAGTTGCTGAAGGAAAATTTAGCCAAGATGGAGTGAGAATAGCAGTGAAAACGAGGCCTTTTTGATCTTCAGACTTCTGCCCTTGAACACTTAGGTGGCCATATCCAAAAGCCAGTTGCTCATGAACAAAACAATGGTAAAACAGACACCCTTGACTACAGCCCATGGCATATCCCCGAAGATATATTCTTTATTCCTAATATGGTAACATGTACATTAAAACACTAGGGTTAAAATTTATACTGGTGGTTTCTAGATAAAATTATATAAGCTTTTTAACTAACCTGTGTTAATATTGTCCAATAACAATGTTTATTAGAGTTTGCTGTAATTAATCTTAAATGTTTTCATAGGAAAATTCCCTATAAGGCTTCCATCCTAACAATCTCTCTTTTAATTAAGTAGAGTATACCATAGTGGCATTTCACATTTTTATAGCACATTTCATCATACAGCACTTTCTTTAATGTTTGTATAAAAATGGCTGTTGAGAGCTTCTGACACTGTCAGCTGGGCTGAAAGGAGTTTGGAATGGAAAAATTTAATACTTCAACAGAACTGTCACTCGTCCAGCATTTCTTTTATGAATTGTCTTTTTTTTTTTTTTACAGTCTGGCAGCATAGATGAGTACTCAAGCAGCCTGCTGGACTCTAGGCAATTAGGGGCAATCACTGACACTCTCTGGACCTTCCTTCCACCATCTTTCCATGATCTGAGCATGGAGTTATGATGTGAAAATAAAAAGACGGTAGCTGGCTGTGTTTAAGGTTTGGAAAGATGAGTGCTACCACTGCACTTTTCCCAGTTAGATAAAGCTAATCAGTATATTTGATTACACCTGTTGGAATGGGTCCAGAGCAGAGCCACAAAATGACTGGAGACATGGAACACCTTTCCTGTGAGGAAAGGCTGAGGGAGTTGTGGTTGCTCAGCTGCAGAGGTGAAGGCTCCAAGACCTCCAGAGCATCCTTGCAGTACCTAGAGAGTGTTTTTAAGAAAAACAAGGACAGTTTTTTTTAGTAGGGTCTGTAGCAATAGAACTAGGAGTAATGGTTTTAAACGAAAAGAAGATCTGTTTAGATTAAAGACAAAGAGGAAGTTTTTTACAATGAGAGTGGTGCGACACTGGCAGCAGGCTACCCAGAGACGTGGTGGATGCACCACTCCTGGAAACATTCAAGGTCAAGTTGGATGGGGCTCTGAGCAAACCTGGGGAGTTCAGGATGTCCCTGACCTTTCAGGGGGCAGTTGGACAAGATGACATTTAAAGGTCTGTTCCAACCCCAACCATTCCATGGTTCTGTGATTTTGTAGAGCTGGGTGCTTTACCTTGCCACTGCTCGACCATTTTTATTAACTGTGAGCTGTAATGAGTATGCAAAGCCATGAGCCAGCCAGTTTGCTTGCCATAAGGGTAATTTGAGTAATCAAAAGTAGCTTTTTAACAGTGGGTTCTGACTGGTGTCAGGAAGGAATTTGTGTTGATGATCTTCCAATACCATAGCTGTCAATATGTCACAGTCTTCAAGTTTCAGCATATGGCAAGTAATCAAATGCTCCCCAGCTTCTGAAGTAGAGTTCTGGGACAATTTGAAAATAAGAAATTTAGAAGGTGCAGCAGTTTTATTTGATAAGAAAAAAAGCAGTGATGAGAAAACTATTTGCCTGTTCTATTAAATTTTTATGCCAATGCAAGACAATTCAATTTTTTAATTGTTTAACTGGAACAAAACCTTGAATTTCATATTGTGGAAATCTTTCAAGTAACTGTTACCATTTTACAGATTAAAATGTTACAATATTTGGCATTTATGTTAAATCCTATTAAGTGAAACCTGTTACCTCTCTTTTTCACTGCTTCTACTTTCGTATCAAGTAAATCACTGCTATCATCAGTAAATAAGAAGGGGTTTTTCCATTGCTCCCTCACAAGACATATCAGCCCCTAGAACTGGTGCAAAAAAGATAATTTAGTTTTACTTGGCCTTGTGAATCTGGAGGGAACTCCTGTAGATGAAGACAGGTTAAATAATTTTGTCATGGCTGGAAATGTCAGCCAGCTGCTGAGTGCTGGATGAAACCTGTATTACTTGGATTTGCCAAAAGTGACTAGATTTGAATTGTACTTTTCCCAGCTCAGCCTTTCTTAGTTTCTATGTAGGTATAAATTATTTTAAACAAATCACGTAAGTTATAGGATCCAAGTGAGTCTCAGAGACTCATCCAAAGCTGTGACTGTAGCTCATCCTGGCACATTTGCATTGAATTTTATCTTCTGTTGGGTGTATGTGGAGTACCTCTATGGGGTTAGCTACCCCAGTCCACCAGTAGCAGCGGACTGTGACAGCCTGGGCTCACTGTCCCTCTAACTTATGATAAATCGTGTTTACTGCTTCTGCTTATCTCCTTTGATGGCTTTACAGGAGTTTACAGAAGTAAAATGCAATACAGAATTTGTAGCTTTAAGTAAAACAGCACACGTCAGAAATCTTGCTCTTTAGTTGATGGCTACCATTTCAGTGTAGCACTTAGCATTACAAAAGAAACATAACCCCATAATTTAATTATAACATGCTGGGAAGAAAAAAAGAGAAAACCCAGAAAAAAGGAACAAACTAACCAAAACAAAAACACTACCTGATGTTCCTGTCTGAAAAGCATGCATGAGAGTGAAAAGGACTGATAAAATGGTGTGGAATATGTCTTGCCATGCCAGCATTGTGAAGCTGCTGGAAATAAGAAGCTATTACACAAACAAAAGCTCCGCTTTTTCTGCAGTGAGTGGTAAATGGATATGATACAAAGCTTTCTTGTCCCAAGCCCAAGAGACTTACCTTATTCTGCTGTGTTTAATACATGTTGGCATCTGTATTTTCTAGATATTCTGTTGAAATTGGAGCCAGACACAGCTTTTATTAAAACTGAAACTTGGCCCCAGTTCTCTATTCATTCCTGACTTCCTTGGCACGTGGTGCGCTCTGTGACCTTCTACACCAAACGTTTTGTTGCTGCCAGCAAATTTTGCAACACAAACCCTGGCGCTGGTGTGCTGGCACCTCCCTTTTTGGCAGAGCCAGTCTTTGGAGCAATTCAGATCATGCTCTTTTCTCCAGTTCCATTCAGGAAATACCATCAGATATCATTTGCACAGTCAGCAATTCAGTTTTTTAACTAATGTTTTTCAATTTGTTTTTCCTCATTTTCATCTGTCCTTTTTCTTGGATTGGTTCCTTTGCTTTGTCCTCACTTCCAGCTTTCCCCCACTGTGCTTTCCATGCACATTTCTTTCCCACTGAGACTGTATACAAATATTAGAGCTCTAACTCACACTTTTGTCAGCAGGATGTGCCGTACTCTGTAGGCACACTCAGTTCAAATAAAAAGCCCATTGGCAATACAATAAATCAAGTGATTAACAAGAAGCAAAATGCCAACCTCTGCCTTTTTTTTTCTGTCCCAGAAGCTTGTGGTATGCTGTAGCAAACTGAATTTTCTACCAATAAACTGCAGTCAATGGTGTATCCTGAGATGTGAGCACTGTAGTACTGAAATGATGTGTGGGCAGCCTGGAGAAACCTGTGGATTTTCCTATTTCTGGTTGTGTGAAAACTGTAGATATCAAATAAAGCCAGTTAACGAGGACCAGAAAATGTCTGGCATAAAATTGTGCTACAGGTAGAGTGAAGAGCAGAATGTGCTGGTGTAGTGCAGGTTTGTGCACTTAGGAGCTGATGAGCTGAGCTGCCCAGGTTAAAGGTTTGCAGCAGAAAATGCAGAAAAGGTGGTTGCAGGTAGGACACAGTTTCTCCAGCACCTTGTGGTGGTTATGTTAGCTAATCATAAGCCAACTTTCTGTGATGTTTAAACAAACCTGTTGCACAGGCCAGCTTTTCTGCTTACAGATTTGCTTTTGATCATTCACCCAGAAGACGGTAGTGTCCATTTATTAGAAGTGAATATTATCTGAAGATAAGAATGCAGTACTTAAAAATGTAACTAAAATATGGATAGAAATGCACTTAATCTTTTTTACAAGCATTTTTGTTCCATGTATGTCAAGCAACAGCAGTATTGCCTTCATACTCTTGTCCTTTCCAACTTTTAAAGCAAAAAAGAAGGCCAAAATTAGATGGGAAATTGAAATACTTTTAAAATCTCAAGAACTGAATTGTAAGGAAAATCCAGGAAATACATAATGTGTGTGAGACAAATTCTTTTATAAATAAGGGCATACTCATTGGAATATTTCCTTAGAGCTTCAGTGCACCTTGCTGTTTTTCTATTTTAGCTAATTGTTGTTAAAATACTTTCTATTTTCTTTTTCACCTTTTATAATATCTTGGGGCATTGCATGCATTAAAATGGGCAGGGATATACTCTCTGTGAAAAGGACTCAAGTGATATCCTAATTCAGTGGTATTTGTGTAACCTGATTCCTTCTCTCTATGTCCTCAGTATTCTAGTCTAGATCTAATCTGAAATACAAGACTAGATTGCATAAAGAGTTTGGCCTTCAGTCAACAAAACCCTTTTCTGCTGAGGAGTGAAAGATAACGAAAAAGATGTAATTACTGTAATGATGGGTTAGACCTTTAGATTCATGCTGCAATCAGTGATTCCTGTGGTGCTCTGCTGCAATCATGGTTTAGCGCTGACTGGAGAGACAAGACAGGTAAAGACTGTAAAACACTCCATCAGCCCTTGATCCAAATGCCTACAGAGGAGTCACACCTCTCATTCGCACATAGCGGGGCTGGCTCCAAACTCGAGGGCAGCAGAGTGGATTGTCTTGGAAGGAGCATCTTGGAATATTTTTCAAGTGTGTAAAAGATAAATAAAATCCCTGTAAATTACTGCCTCCCTTCTCAACATACAATAGTAGACTCTTTTATCCTGTGAGGGTGTTCTGTCTGCCATACACACACACAAAAACATGAACATCAGAGATTATGTATATTTAGTAATCCAGATTTAGTCTTTATTACCCACATAATCGAAGAAAAAAATTCTGTTGTGTAAGGCTATGCTTGCAGAGCTGTTACACTTAAAGTGCTGTCAAATCAATGCCAAAATCATTCCAAATACTTTCAGAATTTCTTACTTACTTTATTATCAAAGTCAAGCTTGAAAATGTGTGTACAGCATTAATAAGTACTTTTATTTTTATTCTGAATTTGAAAGATTGTTGGATTATGGATTTAAGTATTTCCAGCTGATGCTGATGGAACTCTACAGTAATTTTATAGTAATTTGGGATAAAGGGTATTGGTCCTAATCCTGAAACTCTTATTGACGCAATTAATCCTCATAACTGTGAGCTGTGTCACTGAAGTCAACTGGAACTTCTGCATGAGTAATAGTTGCAGAACCAGCCTCAGACATTTCAATCATTACTACCCCTGGAAAACAACTGAAGATTAGCTCTGGTATTAATTTTTTTATGTGGACATCACAGACCTTAAAAACAGATGTTTTCCAGAAGTACTTACGTTTACCTTCAGTGGGCTTCAAATGTCCTAATCTGTAGAAATTTTATTCTTTTCAATTTGAAAATAAGTTTTCAGCATTATTTGTCAAATTGGCCAACCCAAATAGGTGCGTTCTCAAAACTAGTCAGGAGGATATCCTAGCATAATGGTATGTTTAATTCCAAAATTATGTTTAATTTATTTTGCATTTTTGTTGGCACTTAATGGGATTTGCAAAGGAAATAAAAAGAGTACACTGTTGATAGGACGGATCATTTTTTTACACACTGCAGTAAAAAAGGTTTTAGTTTACTTCTGATCATTAATTGACAAAAGCTGTAGAGAACAACTCATTCCCACTCCATTTCTGGGTTTGGTGATCCCAAGGCTGAGAAACAGAAGGGATAATGGGAGAGCCTTAAATACCAACGTTAAAGGCACAGATAAATTCAGAGTGATTGTCTTAAACTTTATCCATATGCTCAGCAAGTTATTTAACTTGACTTGAAGATATTGATACTCGAGTTTGCGCTTTTCCTACTAAATAGCCTCGTGACACAATGTGTCACTCACTGCATGACTAAAACCGTTTGACGAGATACAACATCCTCAGTTAAAAACCATGGTATTCATGAGAAATATTTTGTTTCTGTGAGTGGTATGTATTGCTGTTGTACTTGTGACAGTATGCTTCATTTTTCTAGATTTTGGTAGTAATTTCATTAATTTATGGCTAAATTTGTGCTCTTTATCTTTTATTTATATTCCATAATTGACTCCATAATGCAACACAAAAATTGCTACTTTTCGGAGAGAGAGATTCTCTCCATCTGCTAGTTAAAAACCTTTAGTATAAATGACTGAGATCAAGGGTGCAGCTCTTCAGAATGAGATATTAATCTGATTTACCTTCTTTAATGAGAAGCCAAAGGCCATATAAAAATACTGTGTATGTTTCCAGGAATTTTAAGTAACGCATCTTTGTCTACAGATAATGGGTGCAGTCAAAAGGTAAATTACAGGATGGGCACACAAGTGAGGAGGATTTTGTGAAGGCTTCCCCTTTTAGTCACAGCAGACTTAAAACATTCCAGTAGATAGCAGCTAACCCTTAGCCCTCTGTGTGTGCTTCTCCCAGACAGCAGCAGCACAAATTCACTTGTGTGCCAATCTTGTGTGCTGTGCTGGCCAGCATTCTACCTTGGATAAAAGCAGAAGTGATGCCTCTCACTGTTTACTCAAAGCAGGTGATGAATGTACTGTTTAACACTTAAATAGTCAAATAATAACAAGGACCCAAAGCTAGGTTTACAAGTGCGACTTCACACAATTTAAGGGTTCCAAAGATATCACCTGAATGACACAGAGAAGTGTCTTAGGGTTTGGGATGCTGAGTAAGCAGAGGAAAAGCAGTATTGGTTGCCCATGAATTTTAGGAGTTGTAGAACCAGTGATGATGTCTTGCAACTTCGATAGGCATGGCTAAGTTCATCTGTATTTGTTATGGGCAATGGAAGATTTTGAGGAGCAAGTTTAAGGAAGATAAAATGGTGAGCAGTGAAATGGAAATAAAAAAAAAAGGTACTTGTCAGAAAAATAGATGTTTGAGATAGTTACTAGTGGTGCAAATGTGGAAGGGTGACCTTTGAGCTGACAATTCTGTAGGATGGATTGATATTAATGATGAGAGACCTTTAAATGAAAACAGAAGAAAAATAAGGGAGAAGATCTAGCTTTAAAATTCTCTTTCCTCGTCAAGGTAGGATGATAACCAAGGTGCAAGACTGTAGGCCTTTTGTCTAAGGTGAGATTGCAGAGTGAGGTTATAAAGTGACCCAGTGAATTGTTTCGGCATCGAAGGCTGAGGTGAAAAGGCTCTACTGTAGGAGCTGTTGTGCAGGATGTTCATGGTAGTCTGTTTGTCAGTCATGTTTGTGAGTTTTTGGTATTTTCATTACCATTAGAATTTTGTGCAAAGATAACAAAGTATCAGTGTCTATCAGTATCTTCCTCTTAAGAAGAACTATATCAGAAAAAAGAAAATAAATTTCTCCTTTATCCCTTGCTATCCCGAAGTATAATATTATCTTTATTTAGATGCAGAGCTTCTATTTCAGGCTTTTTTTCCTAAAATGCTCTTTTAAAATTTTCTGTTATGAATTTAAACAGCATTAATCTCATAATATAGAGAAAATATTTTGCAATAGTTGTCTTAAGATAGTTTTGAGATCTAGAAATAAAAATAGAAGAAAATCTATACTGTCTAGAGAAACAGTCTCTAGGGAGATTTTAGGATTGCAGAAAATAACCTTCAATCACTCTCAAATCCATAAAATAGCAGACTTTCATTGGGGCCAAAGACACATATACCTTCTGAATTTGAAATGTTTATTTTTAAATTTTGTTTAGGCATTTGGGTTTGTGATTATGACAGCTGTTTTTCTAATAGCCTGCTTAGAATGTGCAGTATTCTCATTATTGGGGTGTTTCTTGGAGAGAGACACAAGAGAAAATTCATTAAAAAAATATGGTAAAATGTACTCCTCTTTTAATAGATAAAAAGAGCTACTTAGATAAATATTTAATGTTAAGTAATTATCTGGAGAGTACAGATGACTTGTGGAATAGGTGGAAAGAACAGGGAAATAAAATGTTATGAGGACAGTTGAACTTTAGGGGAAAGTTTAACTTTTATTAATCTTGTTAATATTCAAAACCCAGGCATATGAAATAGTTTAGGCTCTCTGGACAGGAAGTTTCATTCTGGAGCACAGTGAGCATTTCATCTACTGGCAGTGAAGTGGTCTTATAAATGTTAACTGAATGTATATTATTAGCTGTATTTTTTCTCTAACTGGAAGCCTAATTTTTTTATTCTGTATATTTGTATAGTAAAGCATTCTGGCTTGAGAAGGAGGCTGGGTTGAAGCATCTCAAAAGATCCCTTCCAACCTAAACCATTCTGTGACCTGTTTCACAAAACTTCTTTTCTGTAGATTTTCTGGTAATCCTGTAATTATCCAAGCTTACACCAGTGAAAGAAACGTGATCTCTGGAACTCACGACATGATTAGACTTCAGTGGGTAGTTAGTGGTCACATTTTTTATATTGGCATTTTAACAGGAACATTCTAAGCTAGAATTGTGTACAATTAGTTCATTTTACAATATTCTAGGAGAGAAATTAAGACTTTTTTTTCCCCCCTATTTTTTGTTTTGTTTTATCTTCCCTGCAGCTGGGCCTCTGGAACTCCCTCTCTTTGAGCTGATCCCATCACAAAGACAAGTGGTTTTCCACGGAGACCGCTTGCCATTCCAGTGCACTGCCACCTACGTGGACAACACCACCCAAGTCCATTGGTACCACGGTGGGCGCCTGATCGAAACAGATGAGGAGAGAGGCATCTTCGTGGAGGACAGCATCATTCATGACTGCTGCTTAATTACACGGTAACACACACCCCTTGGGATAGTCAGGCTTGCAGGCAAGGGGAACAGATTTGACACTTGCAATAAGCCTCGTTAAAACATGCATCAGGAGTTGCTTTGTTTGAAGCAATTCAATTGCATGCTTGAATTTGAGCACAGAGGCAGAGATTTTTCATGGCTGTGAGTGGCTCTGGTTCCAAATTTTACTTTTTGTGTCTAAGTATCCAGATTTGATCAGAGATGGGTTTGAAACAGAGAAAAAGAGTTTCTTATACAGTAAACCATGAGAAGAAACATAAAAAAACAATAAAACAAGACTGAAGCTTCAGTAGCATATGAGAGTGTCTTACAGCCAAACTGCTCCTTCCTGACTCCATCTAGAAATCTGAGTTGAGATGGATCAATGAAGAGCTATCAGTTGAAAAGGCTTCGATTAGTTTTTGTAGGTTCCCCTGAATTGGATCCTATGTTCTTTACTTAGGTAATCTCGTTTTTTGTTTCTTGCTAAATTTTTTTCATTTCTCTGTGACTTTTACCATCTCTGTGCCTGTGTGCTTAAGAGACACAGAGATCTACAGATGCATTTGCTGATGTGAAAAGTGCAAGAGGAATGAAGTAGAATAGGCTTATATAAAGAAGTAAAAACTAATATTTGGCAGTGACTGTATTGCTCCAGTTTTGCTTCAGTTTTCCTTTTAAATATTATTTAATAAATTATAAATTTCAGTGTTTATTTTTGGGTTTCATCACAGAGTATTGGTTTGTCACTAAAAGCTGTTAAGTTGTTACATACATCCTTTTGTCCTCTGCCAGTTTCCATCATTGATCAAAAAGAGAGTCTGATTCTGTGTGCATGTTCTGCCTTTCTCTTTGTAGAAGATGGAGTGAAAATAGCTATGCTAATTAGCTCTGGATAATCATTAACATCTTTTCACTCAAACAGCTTCTATTAATATAATTGACCTGAAATGCTTCTTGAACTATCGAATAGAAGTTATGAAGGGAGTCAAATTAAATCCTGTCCACTGGGGTCTTTTGGCTTTATTAATTTCATCTCCTCACTGATTATTTGACCCCTTTTGGAGTCGTGTAGATGTAAAGGTGTAGATCTGACCTGTTCTCACAGCTATTGGCTTTCTTCTAATATCAATGAAAAGGCCTATTAGACCAATTAGTACAGTAATGCCAAGTGCATGAGCTATTATATAACTGCTGAGGCACTTAAATTAAAACATGTTCTTCCTATTTCCATTATATCAAAATTAAAAGACATGCTGTTAATCACCTCATTATATTTTCCAACTGAATTATATTTTGCACTGTATAAGCAATTTGTAAAGCATACTTATAAACTGAAATAAATTGCCTAAAATTGTTTTCAAAATAGCTATCCTTTTTAAAAAGTTAGAAGTAGCTTGACTGATTTTTACCTTACATTACCTTTTTTTTGCCAGACTGTAAAATAAAAACCACTGTCTACCATAGTATATTTTAATAAGGGTGGTTGATCTCCTGCCTGCCTTGTTTACTGTGCCATTTTATAGGTGACCTTGCTGCTGATGGTGCAGTGTGCACTGGGATGTGCAGTATGCACAGCTATTCAGAAAAAATGTTCTTTAAATATGTCATCACATTTGCTGTTACAGACTGGAAAAATCCTTTGACTTGCCCAAGTTATGTGATATAGACTGTTAAAATAAGACTAAATATTTTTTAATAAAACTCCAAGTCTCTAAATCAGCTGTTTAAAAGCATGCAACATTTTAATTTCTCATTTATTTGCACTGTAGATGTCACTTCACAAGATAGAAGGGCATCAACACTGCATTTACTGCAGAGTACGGTCCTTATCCAGTCAAAACTGCTAATACTCAAGCAGTTGTGCCTCTGACTTGATCAAGGTGCTGATCAAAATGAACTTATTAAAGACATACCTTTGAACCTACTTTTAAAAACTACTATTTTGAATTTTATTTTTTTTTTAGTATAAAGACATGTATTGTCTCTTCATATTAAAAATAAGAAAACATTGGCCATGCTGTGACTACTAAAATTATCTTCATGATTTCTTAATTTTAATCCCATCTTTATGACCATGTGTACTATATCCTAATTTATATCATTATTATTATCACAACAAATTAACATAATATGTAATAGCATGCTTGTTCCATGCTATTACACACTAATTTGTGATAGTTCTTAAGGCTAAATCATAGTTGTACAAGGCACTGAAACATCAGAAAGACTGTGCCTCCCTGAGGCTATCAAATGTTAAGTATACAATTTGGACTAAAAATAAAGGTAACTTAAAATCAGTTCTTACAGTATCGTATTTTGCCTTGGTATACTTAGTCTTTACAGCAAATGTCCACTGTCTGTGGCTTTCTGTAATTGCACTAAAGGACAGGCCTTGGTCTGTGCTACTTAGCAATTTAAAAGTTTCTATAGCTAGCTTTGAACAAAGAGGTGTAGTCATGTTCCAAAAGCTGCTTGTTCAAACATTTTTAGGTGGTTATTTTATTGGGTAGTTCCAGATATTTCTGGACATGGATTTACAACACAAATATCATGTTAAACCCTTCTGTTTTATTAACTGGCATGGTAGAAGGATAAAATATCCAAATGTGTATTTTTTTGTCTCCTATCATAAAGCAGAATAAACTAAAATAAATATTTTTGTTACAATAATTAAACTGAAGTTTTGAACTGTATTCTGGTCTGTGACATTTTTCTTGGCAAGGAGTATTCCCTTATAGGAGATCTTGAGAAGGTGTTTTCAATTCTGCTGCTAGCTTGCATTTATCATTTCTTGCCAATGATAATAATATTTGATTTTGCTGGTGTTTAATTTTCTGTCATTATGCCTGTGTATAAATGTCATAGTCATGCATGAAAATATACATATGATGTGAGACTAATTTCCTATCATTTGTGAATGGATCTAGCTGAAATTGTTAATGGTGCTTCCATGAAGACAGCCTAATTTCTTTAGCCTGGAATATTACATCAGTTTAATCATAAGCGGCAATTCTAACTCAACGTACTCTGCGATTCTCTGATATCCCTGAAGCCACATGGGAGGAAGGTCATGTAGGATTCTCTGCAACATCTTTCCCGACTTCCCCACTGTTCCCTTTCAGTGTTTGGAGAAGCTAGCAGGATAGTTATTAGAATATTAAACTAGAAAAGGAAATTATTTTAGTTCTGTGAACCAAGAAACTCCACAGTGGTAGAGAGACTTTAATTTTCAGGAAGTTTCTTATTTACCACAAAGAAGACAATGACAATTTTGAAGTAGTTATATTTCTATTCTGTAAATACTTGTGTAGAGTGTTTGACAGTGCTTATGCCCCAACAGCTGTAATAGCTGCTCTAGGACCATTCCAGTTCATAAGAGCTCCTTCTGAAAACGTTAAACTGTGCTGAAAGTTGAGAACCCATGAAAAGGAGAGCTACAATGGATAAACTAACATGCTCTCAGCTAAACCTAGACTGACAGGTGCTAGGATCAAAAGTTGTTTTCAGGTGTAATTTTTGTTGCCACTGGAAATACAGACTATTAGGACTGAATTTTGATCCCCCAAAAATCATGGTTTCCTACTATAGTCTGTCCTAAGTATTTCAGTCTTGTAAAAGTGGTTGAAAAAGCAACTTTTATTTTGTGGGGGTTTTTAATTAAAAAAAAAATTAAGCTTAAGAATCTGGGGTTTTTAATCCTCTAAATGCTTCTTCACATTGTGACAGTAGCCACTGCCAGTATGGGCTGGTCAAGAATAAATAATGAAATAAATAGCAATGTTTAAGATGAGAGATATATGGTTATGTGAAAATCTCAAAAATGTTCAGAAGAAAGGAAGAAGTTCAAATCATGGTCCACTTGTAATAGTGAAGATACTAGAAAAAAGATTGAAAACAAATTAAATGTTGTGGGTTAAAAATTCTGATCGTACTTTGTTATCTAAACAGGAGGTCCAGTCCAATTACTACTTTTTTACTGTTTGAAATTATCACTGCAGCTGTTAGTAAATAATTAGGAATTTGATTGAGACATTTTTTCATCAGAAGAATAAGGATTGTTTAAGATATGATTAGAGAAAGGAAATTGATTCCAATAGACAGGTGGTATCATGGCAAGTTTGAGATCCAGGCAGACACTTCTTAAAAGAACGAGCAAAATGCTTCCAGAGCTTTTGGGTGAAAGGCAAAAATTCTAGGAATAAAAGGATCCAAACGATCCTTAAATTTTCTTAACAGTTTATGACAAGAGTACATCTGGAAAAAATGTGAAGCAAGCAGTAGTGCTTTGGACTGATCCTAGGTTAAAAACAGTCTGGAAATCCCTGATAAGTGTGTTGGTAGGTTGGATACTTAATTGGAAGTTCAGATATGTACCAAAATCATGGCAGAATATTGGAGATTGCACAAGATTAACAAGATCAGAACAGATCCAAATAACTTGATTCAGAAATGCAGATATTTTATAATCACTGTGTTCTGCTGTCATGAGTATTTAGAGATGAGCAGCTAAGGGTCACACTGAGAAATCCAGGCAGATAAGCAGAAATTGTTCAGTGCTTATATTTTTGATTTATGTAATTGACTGTGTTTGACCCTTAGTTGTCAAAGAGTTAGGAAAGAAATGAAGCAAAATAACAATTTAAATTGTAAATCAATATTTCTGTATTATTTTGAGGTCACTTTAAACTCGGTAGGCAATGGTCTACAACTCACTTCAGGCACTGGAGGCAGAAAAGGACTCATGACAGACACTGTTTTACCATGAGCATTCTCATGTATCAGATAGGAAGATAATATTTTAAATTATTGCAGAATATTATGAAATGCCCAGGGTAAGGGTTTCATTATGTGAGATTAAGGCTACCTCCATGTGAATTAATTTGGAAGATTAATTAAATTTAGGCCTTTTCTCTAAAAATATTTCAATTACCTGAATAAAACTCAATGACAGTTTTACTACTAATCAGTGTGGGGAATATTCTAAAATATAACCTGTGGACATACTAATACAATGAAAAGCAAAAGTAGCAACCATGGTACCCTCTATCATTAAAATAATAGACCATTTCCTAAGAGTTGTGCTGTGTCATAAAACCTGTAGGCTTAATTTGGGTAAGTGCTTACTGAAACGTGATTGAAAAACAGGTATTTTCACAAAAAATATACGCTATTATTTTGGCTGATAGAATTGAAATACCCTAGAAAAATAGTAAGTCAGAACTATAAAAACATTTTGATGGAGTCCTTGAAGAACAAGAATATGATTTCTTTGGT
This sequence comes from Pardalotus punctatus, assembly GCA_013400915.1. Classification (NCBI taxonomy): domain Eukaryota; kingdom Metazoa; phylum Chordata; class Aves; order Passeriformes; family Pardalotidae; genus Pardalotus; species Pardalotus punctatus. The sequence goes on from VZTX01005519.1 coordinate 306,969, forward strand.
GTTGAGATCACATTAAGAAGATGCCTTGCGCTAAATTTTGACCTCTCACTTCCATCTATGCATATATCCAGCAGCTATATATGGGAACAGCCAGCCACAACACTGAAATGTTCAGTAGTAAGAACAAAAATTGACACTTTATCCCCCACAAGGGAGAATAAGAGGGTTTTGCTTTGACTTTTTAAGGCCAGAATGATTTTAATGTGGCCCTTCAAACAGCTGCAGCTACACAGCTGAGGACATGCTGCACTGCAGCAGCACTTCAGAGTCAACATCTCAGGGCTGGCTTGTTTTAAGTACTTTTCCTGTCAACATCAGTGTTGGGTATAATTATACATTTTCTCTGAGTCCAGGCAGGAGTTTGTAAATCTGTGAATCAAATGTGAGAATATCAGAGCATTTATGACTTACATCCAGAATCTGATGCCAGGTAAACCACCCTAAATAGTGGTGGAGCAAACCGTTTCTTCAAAGCAAAGCTTGTTATAAATGTTAAGACAACAACTGAATTACTTTTTGCTTTTCATGTGTTTCAATCTGTTTGACAATGAGAATGTATTTTAGGGCATATTCCCATTAACATGCTGGAATTCCATGAAAATAGGTCCTAGGTTCCCTCCCCCCTCTTTTTTTCTCTTGCATGATAAAAACCCCCTATATTTAATTGCTTATGATACTGTGATTGGGTGGCTCCTGACCATCACAAAATAAAGTTTACACTGTTGGAGATACACCAAATACTGAGAAAGAATAGAGATTGTTCCTGAAGTCCTTGTGTTGGAAACTGCTATGTCTTACCTTCTTTTTAGATCTTTCCAAATTTCTTCCATTTGGGCAAGTAGAACAGGTCAGTATTCTAACCCTTATATACCAACCAGCCCATAAAGTATTCATTAGGTAATTAATTTCTGCATTTGTTCCATGTAAAAGTAATATGCATTTCACAAAAAGCTTGAAATTGTAAAATTTATGTAGTAGAATTTTTGGTTTATTTTATTTTTTGTGTTGTTTGGGGGTTTTGTGATCATTGTTTGGGGTTTTTTGCTGGTCCCAGTGGCATGTAATCAAATAATCAAGAATTGTCATAAGCAGATTAACACTTCTGAGTCATCTGGGAAATATTTTACTTTAAAAGCTTTCTATGCAATTTTGGCTATTGGTCTGATTGGTGTTATTTTTGTCTAAGAATCTCTGATAGTGTACAGATCACAGGAGTTATGCTAATGAAATAAAGCTTCCTCTGAATATAACATTGCAGCACACAGACTACTTAAGGGCAGATGAAAGGCACAGAGCAGGTGTAGCACCATTTCCCCAGAAGACTGCAGTTGTATCCATCCTGCAGTCCATCAGTTTGCTGGCAGAATAAAATTAATAACAATAAACACATCTGAGCATCACTAAACCTTTCACCAACTGACAGAGCAGCTCAGTGATAGACAAATGATTCATGAAGTACTTCAAATAAGCCCTGGCCCAGGTGTACTCTCTTCAGATAGCTTTATAGCACTGTGCTACCACAGACCTGCCAGCTGTTGGAAGGTTTCTCCAGCAAGAGAAAGTTTTGGGGCTCTAGAGCTGTTGACCGTTTTTTTTTTTTCTCTCCCCACTCTTGTTGCCAGCTCGCTAGATGGCACGTGTTGACTTCAGGACTGTGGGGGTATAAAGATAAATGCAAAAATCGTTAGTACGCCCTTCAGCGTGGAGCAGTAGTTGGTTGTCTCTGCCTGACGAGCTCAATGAGTGAGGATCAGATCATACAACAAACCAAACGTGCTGTGATATGATGTAGAGCTATTTAGATTTTTGATGAAGTTTCTGAAGGTGGTTTGGTAGAGCCACTCTAGTATCAGTAGTGTTTGTCCTCTCGATTCTATGAAAGAAATTAATGGCATATATGTAGGTCACAGGCACTTTGATATCCACGTATAGAAAAGAGATCTCACTGTTGATTGACGGGCAGCAAACGGATATTAGCCTGTGACAGTATTTTTTAACATTTGCATTTCAGTTGAAGTAATTTGAGGAATACAAAGGAAATAAAGTCAGATGGTTTTACTTACTGACATACGGCTCTTTTCTCCTATTTTGGAAGTAGGTTTTTGTTTGGTTTGTTGGGTTTTTTCCCTCTGGGTTTTTGGTTTTTTGGGAATTTTTTTCTGTCAATATATTGTTATTAAAATTAGGTCCTTTCCAGCTCTTGTCATGGCTCTAGCATGCAAACAAATAAGCTGATAGATAACTTATAGAAAAAGTATTTTATAGTACATTACATTTCTTGGGTACCTACAGATGATATTAAGTGGTATGTTAAGCTTTGTTTTTATATGCAATCAAAAGAAACAAAATCATGTGTACTGCATTACCTATGTGTGTGAGAAATCCATTACACCTGAAAAGACTTGCTAGACATCTCGCATAAAATGAGTACCAGCTTTCATCTTCCTTTTCTTCTGCTATTGCCTGGACACAAGTTTACTTCAAAGGCCATCAGCCTTCTAAAGCTGTTTCTTTCAAGGGTAAATAACTAATTTTGTCAGAGAGATCAGACTAGCAGTTTTTGTTCACACAAGTGCCTTGATTTACAGATTCTCTCTTCGTTTTCCATGTTTTAACCTTATGTCCCCTGTGAAAGGCTGTATTCCGAGCAGCACTGTACTCTGGAGACCAACACTCATTTTTTAAATTGCATGTTAGTATTAATAATTTAAGGTGGTATGGGTTGGAGGCATGTTATGTAGACCTTCTGCCTGAACTGTAGAAACACATTAGCTATTTATCTGTCTGAAGAAGAACATGAGAAAATCTAAATGTTTCCTGTGTTTAAGTAAATAAATTTCGTTTCCCTGCAGGAAGAGCAGTTGGTTCTTCCTAAATCTTACAGAAACTTAAGTCAGACTTTAAAATATTTCTTCTGGAAAGCCAATCAAAATATGGTGTTAAACTCTCTTCTTTATTTGTTGCTCTGTTTCCTGGCATGCAAATGACTGCTGGGGCGTTCAGTAAATGTCGCTATAGTACTTCTTCAGGACATGGTTGAGTAACTTTGCATAATGAGACCTACTTCTGATTGTCTAATTAGTTATGCATAGCTGTAGCAATGAAAAACTATGCCTCAAATAGAACTCTATTGTCATAGGTTACTTGATTACATGAGTATGGCTTCCGCTTGTATTATGTTTCCTCTCTTTATAATGACAAATGCCACGGGCTTCTGTTGAAAATTATAACAACTTTTTCATGCAATTGCATCAGCTGTACATTTTAATTAATTTTTCAATATGTCAGTCATCAAATTTGAAAAAAGGAATTCTACCATGCATGAAATTTCCCAGTACAAAAAAGGATCATGTGTATTCCCATTCTTCCTTTCAGTGTATTTACTGAGAAGGTCACTATAATTTCAAAGGGAAACTTGAGTAAAGCCTGCTAGTTGTCCTGTTCTCGTCAGGCATCAATCCAGTTTGCCTTGATACCATCTCATGAATGCCTGACTTAATTTTATTATCACAGAATATCACAGGATTGTTAAGGTTTGAAAAAACCTCTAAGATCATCCTGTCCAAATGTGAATCCAGCATCTCTGTGTTCACCATGAAACCACATCTCAAGTGCCACATCCACATGGTATTTTGAACACTTCCTGGGAGGTGGTTCCACCACTCTCCTGCACAGCCTCCCTTCCCTCCAGACCACTCTTTTCCTAATATCTAATCTAAACCTTCCCTCTGGTACAACTTGAGGCCATTTCTCCTCATCCTGGAAGTCAAAAATTTCCATGGAAAGTGGCAACTGTCACACTGCAGAGGAGTGGGATGTGATTGCTAATGTGGAGGGCGTAGGAATGCTTGTTGACTCATACTCCAACCTTAGCAAAGCTGCGTAGTAGGGGCAAGATATTTCATTTGTGGCTTGATGTTTATTAGCTCCTGTGAGATAGGATAATCAAGAAAAGATTACAGCCAGAGGAGCCATCCTCACTTAATTCTTTTGTGTCCTTGTCAAGCTCCTAAATCAGAGTTCAGCCATGTTCTCAGGCTGTGGGAGAGTTCTTGCCTTTAACCAAGAGAGATCTTGCCATTGCCAAGAAAGATCAAGAGTGCCTTTCTCCTACAAGTGAAACTCTCTGGGCGTGCTTATGTAACTGTGCCAAGACTTAAAATATGGAACTAGTCTTAAAAATGGAACTGACCTACTAGAAAACTTTTTGAAGTAGAGTTTTAATATTCTATGTCCAGGAAAGGCCCACCCTTTCCTTCTGGTCTGCCAGGACTATGAAGTTGAGGTCTCCAAGGATTATAAATGGAGAAAATGCTAAAGGATGGAGTTGACTGCTTTTTTTTGTGTATTAAAAGACTTTTTTTTTTAAATTCAGTCTCCTAAATTCTCCAGAGGTATAAGATCAATTTATCATTTGTCATATCCAGATGGTAAGTAAATGAACAGTTTCACCATTGGGCTTGCTATCCAAAATATTCCAAGAGGAATATAAATGAATGCATCATTTACAGCGGCCAGATGGCAATTCAGAAGACAATTTCATGATCTAGTCATTATATTGCATAAACCTATTCTGGCTTTTTTTTTATCACTATCTGAAGAAATGGCAATAGAAGATTAAAAGTGTGAATGTGAGGAGTTACTCATCTTTGGAGATAATTTGAACCAGTGTTCAGGTGTTGTGTTTCTATCAGAAGTAACACTGATGTATCAGTAAATATTTTTCTGTGAATCTGGGAAACTTCTTCTAATGGCAGGAGACAGGAGATAAATTTACATCAGAACACATTTCAGCAATTTAAATAAATGGAAAATGTACCCTTTATTTACCTTCATACTGATTACTTGTAAAATTTATAATAAGCTCAAATCGTATTTACCTAACATCACCATGGTTTGCAATTTTATCAAATTTGTATTGTTAGCAATGATTATAGATATTTTATAGAAAATGTATCAAAGGATCAGCACAACTATTATACATTCTATTCACTTGTGAAGTCTTTGTGCCTTGATGCCACAAATTAATATTTCTGCTGCTTATTCTTTCAGTGAAAAAGTTTTATGCATAATTGTTTTTATAAGCTCTAGGAATATGATCTTTCTTAACTGTCTATAAAGATGATGTGAGATTGTTGTGACATATGAAATGTAAGATTTAATTAAAACATTGTTATAAACTGTCTAATTTCACTGAATATTTCAACCTGAATGTAAAAAGATGTATTAAGAATTATCTAAGAGGCTGCTGTTACTGGTCTCTTCTCCTGAGACTTCTTAAGAGAACAATTGCTTCTTTTGACATTAAAATTCTGAGCTACTCTCTCTGAGAATGACTAGTAATGCTTTTTCTATGTTTTTTGCTATAAAAAATATGCTAGAATTCATTGTAAAAATTAAATAGGGGTTACAAGGCACTTGGAGCTCAAAGCCATCATAAATAGGAAAAACGTGAAATTTTTAGTTACTATTTAATAATAAATGTCACTGAATATCTGGAGAACTATGCAAAATTTCAGAAGAAACTAACTTAAAGACTATTTACCATGGTTTACTTGTTTTCTGAGGGCCCAGATAATAGTTCTGTAGTAAGTACTTGAGAAAATCATCTTTCAAAATGTCAGGCTCTATATGAAAGTTCCAAAGGTAACAAGTAGAAATTTAAGATTTTATTTTAAATACAGATTTGAAATAAATTCATTAACTTTTAATTCTGTCCTTCAGTTTTTTATAATGTACATTCTTTCTCTTTCTCACACTACTGCATTTCTTCCCACGTAATTTCTAGTTGTCTAAACCACAAGGCATATTCAAAGAGCCATTTTCTGTAAAGCAAAGTAAATATTTCAGATAAATGCTACCTTTTCCCTCTCCCAACAACTTTCAAAAGCTGTAATTTGTTTAAAACTATAGTAAAATTTATTTCTAGCCCAATGGCAGATTTAAGATATAATGTGTTACCTTCTTAAAATGTAGTGGTTAGCATTATTTTTTGTCAGCACTCCTCCTGATAGAGGAGTGCTAGATTCTGCTGTTGAAATTCTGCAGAAGCTGTAATCACAGCTGAAGGAAAACGTTCCCTGTGGGTTGTTTGTGTGGTCAACTTGAAATGCATTTCTGGCTCTTGAGTGTTTGGTTAGCAACAAACCAAATATTCTGTAATACCTGGGGAAAGGAGAACGGGCTTTGATTAAAAAATTGATATTCCTTTGTGATTATTTGTGCTTTGCATAATAGCCTGTTATGATCTGAGAAGTCAATACAAATTGGTGCTGCTAAGAGCTTACCACAGGCCAAACCCCATTTCTATATTTTCATTAAAAATCTCTGAGAATAAGTTAATGTCAGAAAAACAATTACTTGATACCTGTATAATTATGTACAATGATGAATCTTTTATTTTATAGTGAACTTATCCTATCCAGTATTGATGTTGATGCAACTGGAGATTGGGAGTGTCTAGTCAACAATTCCTATGGAAATAGCACTAAACAAGTAGAAATTGTAGTACTTGAAACAGCCGCACCCTACTGCCCTGCAGAAAGAGTTATTAACAACAAGGGAGACTTCAGGTATGAATTTCTAGGTTTGGAGTGTGTTTCATGTACTAATGTGGGTACAAACCATGTTCATGCTTACAGGATACTTCAGTGTCACTAATAAAGACATCACTTATTTGAGTTGTCATTTTTATGTAATATAGCAAGAAGAAGGAGCACTGCATTATTTTGATGGGGGATGGGACCTAGTGCTTCAAGAGAAGCAGTGGTTTGTGGAAGTCAGAAAGTCTAATTCCTCAGTATGCAGTTATGAATTTATTTTTTTAATTAGGTAAATGAGAGAAGGTTCAAAACTGTTCTTGGTCTGTAGAAGATGCTAACACTGCATTATAGCATTAGAAGATTGAATCTTCAGTACTTCTTTATTCTGTTCTAGCTCATGGCTTTGTTCAGCTGAGATTAGAGGTAACAAATGACATGAAACTGCTAGTAAAATACTTCACTGAAGAGAATCAAAATAGAAAGTTAAACTATTTAGTAAAACAAATAGATTGTTTGAGGTGAGCTTAAGGACATGCATGGTTCTACCACTATGTCACATGCTTACAAAATACATCTGTCCTGCTGTCTGAATCTTAAGAATCTGCAAAATTTTGTAGACCAAATGTAGTTTCTGCTTTATCTTTACTTTTATCTACATATGGTGGTGGGGCTTTTTAAAATTGTAATCATTTTAATCTAAAGAAAAGGTTTCTGTGAAATTTGGGATTGTTTTTCAGTTAGCTCTAAAACACTCCAATGATATGCACAAAGCTTTTAAACAAAACCTGCTTGACAATAAGACTGATGTGTGATGGCAATCCCATTGAGAAATCAAGACAGTAATTTGTTACCAAATGAATTATAATGAGAATTCAGCTTGAATAGTTAATGAAAGGAGAGTAGATGAGGAAGGAATCTTCTCTTAACAGCAGAACTTTCTGCAAATACTTCTGACCTGAAAGCCTTTCTTTGTTTTTAGGTTACCTTTAAAATTTTCCCAAAGGCTTTTTGTACTATTTCTGGTATTTGAATAAAAATAAGGGATTGAATTAGAAAGAAGTGGGGGAAAAAAGCCCTACTCACATAATCTGTTTTCTCTTTACTACAAAGCTATTTTACTGTTTTTACCTGCGTTCCAGCAAGTTTGCATCTTTCACTGAAGCAAAATGACTGAGGCAATCCATGTATATGGATTAAAATTCATTAAAGACCTTTTACACTCTCAGCTATAGTTTTTTTTGTCATCACAAAAACTGGAATTGTATTTTCTCATGGTGGATGTGCTTAAATATGTTTTAATTAGATCTTTTAAAAAATATATACTTCCTGTCAGAAATCTGATACTGAATCTTTTAGATGACAACTCTATGAAGTTCATGTTCTTGCCTTAAAATGACATCCTTTTCTCCATAAATAAATATATAGAAGTCCTACAGCCTGCACAAACTAACACCAGGAGCATTTTTCATTTTATAGAAATCAAAGAACAGGAGTGGACATTACCTATTGATCATCTTCCTAGAAATCCATATAAATTTATTTTTAAAATGTACATCAAAATGATGCTGAGTCCATAGGTTCTTTTGGCATTTGAGAGAATGAATTTAAAATTGTAGAGAATTTATCAGGCTCAAACTCAGCATTAGTGCTTGAAATTGTTCCAAAGATTTATCCTCAGAGATGGAGCTATCACACCAGCAATTTTTCTTACAAAGGTCTTTGAGGTAACATAACAAGTATGTAAGTAGAAAGAATTGAACTACAAAGGCAAAACTAGAAAGAAGAGTTCTTTTATTGGGGAAAAGAAAGGAGAAAAGCGTCAACTGTTAGGGAAGTGTGGCTATTTCAGTTGTCCAGCCTAGGTGGTATTTATAATTGCGTAACTGCAGCAAGAATTAGGCACTGAGAGTCAGAATGAACTGGCCTTTTGTACTAAGAGGTTTTCTCTGTCATGGCTGTATTTCACTCTTTTTTTTTGTTTTGTTTTTTTTTTTTTTTTTTTTTTTTTTTTTTTTTTTTTTTTTTTTTTTTTTTTCTTCTCTTGTTTTTTTTTGGTTTTTTTTTTTTTGTTTTTTTGTTTTCTAGCGCTCTCTGAGTTATTTCTGAAAAGCAAATGGTAATGTTGTTACATGCTCTCATTCCTATTCATAGAGGCCAGATTCTGCTCCCAGTGACAATGCTAGGTTCAAAATTACCTCTTTAGTTTTAGTTTTGAAGTAAGTTGCCAGTCAGTGTGGCCCAGTTGCATTCATGCAAATGTTTTACTAAAAATAATATTTCAGCCTGGAGGCAAAAGGCCTCTGTGATACTATATTCTATATACACTACTGTACATATTTTGATTTTTTGGGGAAGCTCCTTTCATGTTTCATTTTTTATCAACTGTTTTTACGTCACAAATTGAAATATTTCAGTGACAGCTGTGATAAATAAAAGTATTTTTCTTCTTAGCTTTTCTTTGAAGTGAAGAAAACTTTTATAGCCCCAAAACAGTTCCATGTATTATGTAACAATATACAATAGAATGTGCATTGTATAATTAAGAGGAGCTAATATATATGTTCAAGGAAAGGTAGGTTGCCAAGCTGTGCTTTCATTAAAAAGCTGAATACTTCTGTGATTTATTGGGTTCAATCATTACATCAGTGCAGTTAAAGAGCCATATCCTTCCCAGAGCTGCTGACTCACTGATGATATTCTTATGGTTTTCTTTGATTTCTCCCAATTACCTGAGCCTGCTGTGTCCATACGAGGCTGTAAGTGACAAAAGATTTGGTGTCTATAGAAATAGATCCAGTTGTGCCATTCTAGAGAATGCAGCAAATATACGGAAAAAGTGTATTTTATAACAGTCCCATCAGCTAAATAGAAGAATTCTGGCTGCTCTTGATTTACTTTGTTTTCAGAGGCTGTTTTGGAATCACACTACATAAATCATGTATACCTAAATAGCTAATATTTGACGGCTAGTTCCTTCCTCCTTCATAACACATGATCTCTGCTGAAATCTTGTTTATTGCGTTCTGAGACATTCAGGGACTTTTGTTTTTCAAGGCTATTTAGTGGTGGGTCAAAATGCAAAGCAGAGATTGTCAGGTATAATTTAAGCACTTACTTTTAAGAACATTTAGTAATAGGGTCTTAGGTGGGGTTTTTTTGTTTCATGATCTTACTGCCCTGCTTTTTGCAATCTGCAAAAATGAATGTAGTAAAAATACCAACCATATCTTTTTCCTTAACACTAAACACCTCCCTGGAATTAACACAGAATGGGTGTGTGACCAGCCAGACTTGAACCTGTATAATTTTGACATTTTCCAATGAAACAGAGTGATTCATTATAAAAAATTATGAAGTTAAATTCAAAATCGCCTTTTTTATCATATATTCTGTATGTTGTTGCGTGTCGTTATATATTGTTATATATATCTTAAGACAGAGTTGTCTTTCACATTTTAATTTTCATTATCACACTGTTTATAGGTGGCCCAAAACTTTGGCTGGGATAACTGCTTATCACCCCTGTCTCCAGTATTCTTTTAACTCTATTGCATTTCACAATGGTGCAGAAGAGGCTAAGGCATGGCGTAAATGTAATCGAACGGGACGCTGGGATGAAGAAAGCTATTCTGAATGTCCTTATTCACAAGAAATAACTCAAGTTCTTCATGCTTTTAGTCAGGTAACATTGTGAAATCTAAGGCTTCTTGGTACTGTTCTTGTTGAAGAGCTTGCAAGAAATCTGTTCAGACACAGGTTTGGGATAGATGGGCTTTTAACAAAATGCTTTACTTGAAAGACAACAGTTTGTTTCTTTGGTAAACTGGAGGTTGTAGTAGGAACAAGTGCGCAGTGCTTATTACCTTTATCTTAACATTTTTTTAATTGGGTGTTTGGGGTCTAGATGATTATTAGTAATGTTGATGGGGTGATCAGTTCTTCAGTTTCATTCCTTCTTTGTCTTCCCCTCATGCGTTTTTCCAGAAAGATGTTAATTTCTTGTGAAGTCCCATATCAGAGTTTCATCAGCTGAAGTGCCTTTCCTCTTTAGAATGCCTTTTTGATGTCTTCAAAAAAAGCAGTACTTGAATTGTTTCTCTTGGATAAGTAGAAGAGAGAATGAGATGAAAAAGTAAATTGATAAAAATTAATGAGGAAAAAAGAGCATAACAGGAAACCCTGTGGAGGATGGTGTGCAACTGCCATACTGCTTTTACAACTTTCAGTTTCCTTGATCATTTCTTCCTTAATAGTATCAGTAGTGCTAGATAAGACCACAGAAAGTTTGTTTTCAGATGGGTTCATAAGTAAGAATAATTAATATATTAAGAGAGCCATTGCAATTAAAGAGTAATGAAATAATTAAGAAGGTGTCTAGAATCCAGTCCGTTCTCCTGTAAGCAATGAGGTGAGGTTGGGTTTCTCAGGGCTTTAGACATTCAGGTTTTTACAGCTTCTGAGGATGGAGGCTGCACAACTTCTGGGTGTAACCTGCTCAAATGCCTGACTGCTCTCATGACAGGAAAGATTTCTTCACAATCATTCTGAGCTTTTCCTGTTCTCCCACCATGTACCACTGTAGACAGTAATCCTTGCTGACACTGTTGTTTCCATGATGATCTAAAGATAGAGGCAAGGCAAAATGAGTAGCTTGGTATATTTTATGAGGCCAGATAGTTAACAGTCTAGAAAAAGTAGACAAAAATCTTCAAAATTTGTTTGCCTGTTGTGGTGTTGTCTTCAGATAACAGCAGTGAAATCTAAAGCATGAGGTTGAAGATACATTCATACGCCCCTGAAATGTGTATCCATGGCATACTGATACACATAAATCCATGTGAAATTATGGCAGGCATAATACAAATGATCTCCAGTTTTTAAAGAGTATGAAGCTAGCTGATTTATTAAGCCTAACAATTCTGATGTATTTTCAGATGCACATCAATTTGACTACCGTGCTTGAATTTTCGCGCCAGCTGACAGCCTACACAAGAGGTGCTTCCCTCTTTGCGGATAAAATGGATGTAATATATTTGGCTTATATAATGGAAAAGTTAATTGTCTTCGTGGATGAAGTTGAAGATGTAAGATATCTTCTCTGTGCTGAAAAAAATTATCACTTAGAAGTGAAGTCTTCACATATGGCCCTGTTCTTAATGTATGCGAGCACACACTGAAGAGTAGCTTCTAAAACTGATTGCTGATTGCAAATGTTCTGCATAAACTGTGATTTGTCTCTTTGTGCCAAAAGGGACAACTAAGCCTTCTTCTCTGATGACAAGGGCATTGCTGCTTAGGAATAAAACCTGTTTTTTAATGAGCCATTTATTTTATTTTGTCTTCAGTTTTAATTTCTGCCATGTTTAACACGTTAGAATGGATTCTCTGGCCACTGGAGCTACACATGCTTCTTTTGCTTTCTCCATTTCATCAGGAGGTTTTCACTGAATTTTGAAAGGAGGTATTACTTCATGTAAAGAAAAGATAGTATGTCTTTATATGCAACTTTGTTCAGAAACTTTTAACATTATGTATGCCATTTTTTCAGGAAAATCTAATCAGAATTATGCAAACCCTATGGGAAAAATAGGTTTTTACAGAGAACAAAAATGTTCATCGTATTTTTTTTTCTGTTAAATTTCAGACTAACTGCTTGCATAAAGATTTCATAAACTGTAATTTTTGAGCACATCATGTTTTCTTTTGGTTTGGCAATGTTCATTCCGTTCTGGCTCTGGGAGTTGGAACAGTTAACATTTTAGTGTCAATTTGAGAAAGTCTCCAACTTCAATTTCACCATTATACACTAGATCTAAAGTATATTATTAAGTGCTCTCCAAGAATCATGTTTCAAAGCTGCAACTTTATTTCCATTCAAAATCCTGATAAGATCTTACTGCCTTCTCACAAAACAAAAATTTAACATTCAAAAGAAACAGCTGGATTTGCCATAAAGACTCTTTATTCTTCTAGCAGCTGATGCATTTTCCATTAAAACTGAGCACCATCTCTAATTGTTTAATTGACTTCTTCCACCTTTCGAATAGGTTTTAGTTTCTGCTTTTTTGCTATCAAAATATCTCTATCTCCATCATTTAGCTCTACATCTCTGATTTAGTAATCCCTTATCTTCTTAATTTATAACATTTCTCCTAATTTTTCTCTGTTTCCTTTTTCCGTTTGGAACTCTACACTTTCTTCTCTCTCTGAGGTTCACTAAATAGGGTCCTCATTCACAAAACTCTTTATAGCAACCATTTCTTAACTCTTGCTCACAAGGTACAATAACATCTGTGGAATTTAAGTGTCAATAGCTTTGTGCATGAGGCCGCAGTCATAATTATAAATGGGACTGAACTTTATTTAATATAAGACAGTTTTGAATTGACTAGCAGCTGAAACTACAATTACATAAATCCATTAGGAATCAATTAAAATGCCATTTTTCAAAATATTTTCAAAAACATTCTTGCTAAACTAGTACAGTTTCTGTACCTCCACCCTGGGATGTGTGTTCCATTCGACACAGGATTGTTCCTTTTCACACAAGCTAAACGTCCTTTGTCCCATCTGGTGCTTCACCTCTCAAACAAGAGAGGTTCAACGGTTGCACAGGCAACATATTTGCAACACACTGTAATTTTTGTCAGGAAGATATACACATATTAGCCCAAATTTTTTTATCTTTAATGACATGCCTTTACTCTTCATTAATGTGTTTAATTATAGTATAAATTACTTCCTTTTCTTATTTCTCTCCTTTTGTGTATTTATAGACCATTGTTCTGCCCTCAGTAAGTTACTGTCTAGCTGATTGGTGTTTGCTTTTATAGTTTCTCATAAGTCACTCCAGACTCTTAATGTGATTCATTATTATTCATTTTGTCAATAACCCTGTCACATTGTCAAAAGCCATCTAGAATTATCTAGTAATTAGGTTCTCAAAAATAGATTAAATATTTCAGGAACAGTTACATAAAATTTCACATATAGTCTCATTATTTGTTTCCTCTGAAATGCATGTGAAATTTATGTATTTTTTATTGAAAATGCAGAGCTAATTTCACAACTTCAATAATCTTTTAAATCTTTTTCACCATTGCAGAGTTTCTGTTTTCCTTTCCTCTGAATTATCTGTGTATTTGCCTTATTTTTCTGTTTCTATTAGTGTGACTTTTTGGCATGAACTTTTCTTTAGCAGTATTTCTTAGTTGTTTTTCTCTTGTATATACCTTTTTATCCAGGCTTATTTGTGACAGCTTGTTGTATCTTTGTCATATCTTTGTCTAAATAATATTTGTAACGTGCTCATGTTAATTTTGAGATTTTACTCAAATTAAGTTTTTGAATTTTAAAAAGTAAACATTTTGATTTCAGCTTGTTATCATTACAAAAAATATTCACAGTGATCTTTATTCTTTCTAAATATAACATCCTAATAAAATTTCAGACACATAGTTATTCTTAACCAAATCTGCAAAATGTCATCTAGCAAAACAAAGTTCTGTCACTCTGGATTTGGCACAAGAGTGAATTAAAACTACCAAAGCCATGGCTAATGAGATGATCAAACTTTGTACCAGCACCTGAGCAGTTTCTCAAATTTACTCCACTTTGTCTGTAACAAAGATGTCTTTCCAATATATTTTCCCTCTTTTTTGGTTTTTCCCTTCCCCCACCCTTCCCCTCCAAGGTCCTTTGATTGAACATGAAGCAGTTCTTTACAAGGGCTTGGCCAATTTTAATTAGTTTAAGAGAGGATGATAATACTGGAATTCTGTTTATTGCCAGATGAGAGACTCAGTTTGTCTGGTTTATCTAGAAGATAAGCTTTAAAGTTGTGAATTAAAAAGCTCTTCCTTGATGTGAGTTGCACTTTTCCTTTCTTGGTTTTTCTTTTTCAGTCCATTTAAGTTTTTTTATAGAATCAAACCTGTCTTTGAATGATGGTTATCAAGAGAAGTATGGTGATGCCTTCATTTGTACTCTTATCTGTACTTTCCTAACTTTGTGAGTTTTAAAGACAATACCTTTTTTTTGCTTGTTTATTTTTTCTCTTCCAGATTGGGGATGCCCTTATTGAAATTGCCAGCAATATAATGCTGGTGGATGACCACGTGCTGTGGATGGCTCAAAAGGAAGACAAAGCCTGCACCAGGATTGTGCGATGTGTGGAGCACATCGCCAGTCAAATACTGACCAACAAGATTCAAGTTATATCAAAGGTATTTCAAAAAAATTGCAAAACGTTTTGTAAGACTGTTTTTTCTCTTGAATTCTACTTGCAAGGCCCAAATAAGTTTTTAAATATCATCAATGGTATTTAAACGGGGTTTTCTTTGATCGACTATTTATTGTTACAATATGGTGTTCACAACAGTATCTTTCTAGTGTTCTTACTATTCACTCAGTTTCTATTTTTAAAGCCATTAAAGTATAGAGGTTTATTTTCAAAGGTCCAACTTGAGTGAGTGAATGAAATTTTTAATAAAAGCATGATCTCTTATAGTTTGAAGCTTTTAATACCCCTTTACAAGAGGATGCTAGATGATTATTGCTTTAAATATTTAGAAGATTATCAAAAATGGTTTATCGTGTCCTAAACATTACTAATTTGAGGTTAGTTTTAGTTTTTTAGAAGAAAACTGTACCTGCTAGAATTAATTTTTTTTACACCTTGGCCTCACCTACACAAATTTGTCACTTGGACAGTGAGATGTTGTCATTTGGAGACTAAGACATTGTCTTTTTGCCATTTTCAGCATCTAAATAGCAGAAATACCTCTAAATCAGAAGCTTGAAAGTTATCCTTTTAAAATTTTAGATAAATAACTTAGTCTTGCCGTGTATTGGGTTAGTCTGCTTGCTTGGCTGATTTTAAACAACCTCTATTCTCTTCTCAATTGTCCACTGCATTTACAGAAAAACACTATTTAAACATGAGTTCAGGTACAGTGTCAATCACAGCAATAATGTATAAAAATGAAAGCAAACAAAAAAAAAATGAAATTATATACTGGAATGAATTATACAGTAAGCCAAATAGCATAATAGCCTTAGTTCCTTCACTGTATGTTTTTAGAAAAGCAGTCTTTCAAACAAAGACAAAAATGTATTGAACTGTTTTTTAAAGGCAGTTTTTTATTTAATTCTCATTTACATGAAAGAATAAAACTTGCTAAAAGTATTTATATGAAATACATATGACAATAATGTGACTTTTAGAAATATTTTTCAATGTGACAGTTAGAAGGGCTCTGTTGTTTTATACTTACATTTCTTTAAATGTCAAGTGACAAAGGTCGAGTTTTTTCCCTGTCACTGCTTCAGGAAGATGGTGACATTACTGAAAACAGTAATTCTGTGTACTCAAACAGATATGTGTCACTTAACTGTTTTGCCATGCTTTATCTTTTAAGTTCTTGTGGTTTTCTGTAGGAGAAGTAGTTTGAGTGTAATTTGTAAATAAACAAAAGCTGTGGAGTATTTCTGGTGTCATCTTATGCCATAGCAAACATGTCTGTTCCTTTGGGAGGCCAGCCAGGAAACTGTCTCATAGAAATTGCATCTGCTTTCTTTATTTTAGAAAACAGCAAATAAAACCCCCACAGTTTAGGTGGGCAACAGCTTCTAGTACTCTTCCAAAGGAAAAAAAAAGAAACTGTAAACTGTGTCAGCCTATATTATAAAGTCTATATGATATAGAATTCTACAAAAGCAAACTCACTATGTTGTTGTAGAATTCTCTATCATATTTTTAAATAATTTCTGTTTTCTTTCTCACCCCAAGAACATATATAATATATATGTGTGTGGGTACATGCATAATCCTTTATAAAGTATATGCACTAAGTACACAATTGCAAATACAACATTGCAATTATGGTTAATGGGTTTGTGACATAACTATTCCCAATGTTTTCACAGATATCTCAGAATATTGCTCTGGAAGCCTTCATGATCAAGCCGTCGAGTTTCACAGGAATGACTTGCACTGCCTACCAGAAAATAGCTACAAACTCGGACAAGTCAGTGACGCCTGATTTGGGAAGATGGGAAGCAAATCACAATCCTGATCTATATTTGCATTTCAAGTGCAACACTGGCAATCTGGATGGTTCTTTGGTGAATTCCTCTACCAGGGTAAGTCATTATGATTATGAATATAAGTTATCTGTTCTATTTATTTAGTGTTTTCAGTAGAACCTTTAGGCAGAATACTGATTTGTAAAATGCATATTTTACATGTTGTTAGCATTGTAAACTCGTTAATAATTTCAGCATACAAGTGAACTTGAACTCTTGTATTGGGTGTAGCATATTTTGTTGCGCAAATGGATATTCCATTAGTATAAACAGGTGGAATGTAGGATATGAATAGAGATGAGTGAATGCCTTTCTTTCTCTGTTTTTTTAATCTGAGTCCAGTTCTGCAAACTTCTCTATGTGTACACACTCTGTTTAAATTAATTTGGAAATATTTGTTTTAGTGAGGCACTCTCAGGGGATTTACATTGCAAAGATGTATTTTTTAGGGAAATTACCTTTACTCCCATAAATAATATTACACTATCTTCTGGACTTTATGCTGAGGGAGAGTGTTTTGCTGGATTTTTGAGTAGTAGCTGAAGAAAATAGTAAATAAGCCTTTTAATAGAATACACTATTGTTATCAAATAATGAAGTGGAACAATTAAATTTTGATCTAGCAGGAAATGGAATTTTGTATTTGGCTGAGCATGTTATTAAATTTAAGTATTAGTGCTGAATTTTTGTTATCCTTCAACTGAATCTCAGTTTAAAAGGCTTATTTCTTGAAACATTTACTATGACAAAATGATGCTTTTCTGGACAATATTACTAGTTTATTGAACTTGAAAGTATTTTGATTGAAGTTTGGTGCCTTTTAATGTGTATGGACTATGCAGGCAGTGATATAGTACTTTGTGCTCCCAGGATCTTCTGCTAAAAGGAGTCATCTTAATAATGGAAGAATAAGTAAAATTTGTTTCCCTTAATGGAGTTCATTTTTCTCTGTGAAAACTTCAAACTTGTCTGTCTATCTGAAAAAGAAAGGTGTCTCTGAAAAGAAATGAGTTTGCCATCCAAAAGATGAAAACCAGATGTCGGAAATCTAAAAGATATAAGATTTCTGCAAGCAACCCTGGGACACTCTGAAATGTATGGGATAGTATAATTGATTTAGAAATATATATGGGATTGCAGGAATTGGAGTTTTCTTTATTACCTCTGCCAATATATTTTGTACTCCTTCAGAAACTGAGTATCAACATTTTTAGTAAATTAATCTCTTTATAGTTGAATGGTCAAGCACTGGTGTATTTCTCCTGTTATAAAAATCCAACCTTAATTGCAAATTTCTCCTCTCTTCTATCAGCATTCATGTGTCAAATATGTAGGGTAAGCTAGACCAGTTATTTGAAGCCCCTTTCTAAAATGTTGTCAGAATGTCACTATCATGATCTCAGTAACATCTTTCCTTGTATTTGAACCTACCTGACTTTATACAATATACAGAAGGGAAGTGCTACTGATTATACAGAGAAGCCAGGAGAACGTGATCTTATTACCATGCAAAGCCATTTTGATGTGTATAATGTATCAAAAGGTGACTTTATTTGGTGGATCTCTAGTTACCACCTGTATATGAATTTGTAAAGATTGTAACAGCGTAATACAGGAGATTATGGACTCAGCTAAATGTTAGCACGGCTTAAGGTTTTAACACAGAGGTGTACTCAGGCTTTAAATGTGCTATGTGAATAAGACTGGATATATTCCTTTAACTTAATCCTGAAAAGCAAGAAGTTTTCATTCACTGCTCTCTGAAAGTTTTAGGCTAAGCACTCCTCTAATTCGTTCTGAAATTGGTTACATGTCCTCAATGTTAAGTAGAGTGATATGTAGAATTGTAACTGATAACAGAAAATGGGATTCTTTATCAGCATCCACTAGCAAAATTATTTCTGTATTTGCTCATTGGAGGCAAACAGTAAACCTACTTGATTGTGCTATGCAAAGTTTAAGAAAAGAGAGAATTTGTGATAGAGGTCAGAATTGCTTCTTTTATTATATCTGACCTTTAGAACTTCATCTTAGATGCTGAGATTATTCATAGAATCTTCCTCTATTTAGCATGGGATTAATAATGAAGAAGAAAAAACATGTAATTAAAATCACCAAGTAGAAGTGGTAATCACAAATTTAATTTACTTCTAATATAAATGTGAAAAATTGTTTAAGAAGCTTGTTAAAAGAGAATATTTATGTTTTTGTGCTAGAAAGTGTAGCCCTCTTCAAATTTATAATATTGTAAATCATCTGCTTGCTAAGCAAAACAATTGTATATGTTGTCTGTTGTGAAGAAATTGCACTAATCAATTAAAAAAGTGAATACTCACAAAGCAAAGTGTGGGGAGTCAAGGGGAGAAGGCTGAAAGAGGTGAGCACAAGCTTTCTTGTGAATACAATCAAGGTTTTGTAGCTATCCTTAGTGGTATTTCCTGGTAAAGGTAGGAAATTGATACATATTTAGACAGTGGTTTTCTGTACATAACTTAGCCTGATCTGGTTCCTATGTGATAGAAAGCCCCCAAAAGATTAAGAAATATCAAAATTTAAATAAAGAAGGTTTTTTTAAAAAAGTTAAAAAATAATAGACTTTGAAAACTAAACAATTTAAAAGACACTGAAAGAGGTCCACCATTCAGAGAAGTTCTAGGATAGCTGTTAAAATATATCTGTATCCACTTACGGTTCAAATGCATTTATAGACTAACTTGCAGTGTTTTCAGATACCCTAAATCAAAATATTACTGCAGTTTGATACACAAATTTTTATCCTTAAATCTAATTCTGACTCTGTCGCCAGCTGCAAGTTTG
Organism: Pardalotus punctatus; assembly: GCA_013400915.1. Classification (NCBI taxonomy): domain Eukaryota; kingdom Metazoa; phylum Chordata; class Aves; order Passeriformes; family Pardalotidae; genus Pardalotus; species Pardalotus punctatus. Next base: position 326,414 of record VZTX01005519.1, read on the forward strand.
AAAAGATTCATTTATCACTGTTGCAGATCAGAAATTTTGTCTGGTTTTGCCTTCTCTTAGATCCCATTTTTGCTGTTAATAGGGGGCTTTTGTTGCCTGACTGGACTCTATTGGGTGGAGAAAAAAAAAGGCTCAGATATATATTCCAAGTTTTTTATACAGTTTTTGGAGGTTTTTTTCTTTACAGTCTTTTTATCTCTGTTTAAGTAGCTTTAGGGGGATCCTCCCACCCCGGGATCCTACCCCAGAAATGCTCCTGAGGCACAGTTCTGTGCCATGACCTGTGTGTGGTCTGAGGATATCACGATAACGACGTGATGACCACACACCAGCCAGGCTGTTGGAACATTGGAACTCGGATAATGTGAGAACAGTTTATGAAATTTTAGTGCCATTCAGTGTGAATCCAGGGTCTGGTTCTCATTTGACATCAGAGCTGAAGCACACTTGGAACCTAATTTCTGTTCCAGCCTGATTCTGCAAAGTATTTCCAGCGTGCAAAGGCAATCATGGAGACAGTTCACCCACCCTCTGACTCAGTAAAATTGCTTCAACACAGAATGAACCTTTAAACTTCCTGTACTATGGTAACGAAATGCGCAGTTTATAGGGGACTGTAGGTTTGGTATTTGTGCTTAGACTATAAGTATTTTGTTAACATCATTTACAGTTTCAGCTATATTGAAAATGCTTGTCAAATGAGAAGTCTATTCCTATCTTTAATTATTCTCCTGATGCACAAATAAATCAGAAGTGAGGTTTTGAAATTTCAGTAATGTGTATTTCACATCTAATCCCTGACTTCGGAATTCCTCATAATATTCTCCATGCATTCTATACAACTTTTCAATTCTATTTATTTCTTCTCTGCCCTGAGTCAGACTGACCTTTCGATTTGTCAGGTTGTATTACAGGTAATGTCCGTGTGATGGAATGTTAAAAGTTAAATTGGTACCAGACATGCTAACCACAGAAACAAATTCTAAAGTGCTTTGACAAAATCCTATGATTACTTCCATGTACCACACTGAGATATTATACAATTTTAGAAATATTCTTGTCTCAGATACATACTGGAAAATATACAATCTGTGTAAGAGAAGGTTTTGTCTTGCATAAAATAAAATTTGATTGTAAGACCATAGATATAATATATACATAATGGTAAATTCTTAGGTAAAATTTACCAGGAATGGAGAAAAGAACTTAATGCAAAGATTTCAACAAAGATTTCAACACTGGTTCAGGGATAAAGCACAGAATTAAAAATCCAAAGAGGAATTGTGAAGGGGAAAATTATTATTGCTGATATCATTGAGTTGCTCGTCCATTTTAGGGTACATTTTCCCAGTTTCAGGATGCGTGTCTACAGAATTTTTTCAATACATAAAAGTCAGCTCAGGAAATTAGAATTCAAATAATGTACAGAATTTGTGAAAACTGTAATACAAAATAAATTTACTTCCTGTACCTTGCACAGAAGATGGTTATTATTGATTTTTTCTGGTTCAGTCTTTCACACTAAATGTTCCCCACTCCAGATCTTTCATTCCATTACATTAAAAACCAGTCTTTTTCAATCTTCTGTTGAGAACATTCACGTTGAAATATTCCATAACCACATGCATCATATTAAGAAAATACCATCCAACATAGTCAACAAAATTCTGGTACACTCCAGTATGTCACAGTATATTGTTGGGATAATTTTGTATTTTTTTTTCTACCATATAATACCTACTAATTTGATAGACATCATGAATGTAGCATGAGTTGTATTGGCATCATCATTTCCATCGCAATTGCCTCTTATTTCGCAGCACATGTTGCTTCTTAGAGAGTATTGCAGCGCTTTCCTCATTCAATATGGTGAACTTTGAGTATGTCTGTGGCATACATGTTAGTACAAGATTGTTATTTTTCTTTTATTCTGTAATTTTTGCAACTGCAGAAAGCATACAATAAAGGAAACATTGCCAAGTAAGCAGGACAGCAGCAAATAAAACATTAATTTCTCAGTTTTATATGTATGGTATATTACAGAGAAACACTGGGCTGAATGCTGGAATACATAATATCAAAGCCTATTTTGTTTCAAAATATTTTTGTTTAATCTTGTCATGTTTGTAAAATATTTTACAGATATGTCAAGATTAAGTGTCCAGATCAAGGCATATCATGTTACACATCAGAATTTGTCATGTTCCTTTTCCTTTTCGAAAAAATTTTTGTCCATTTCTCTCTTTTCTCAATTTTCTTCCCATGTCTTAGTGCCCAAAGCATTTTGCTCAGCTTCTCTTGGATAATGACATTAATTTGAAAAATTTTCCTGGGAACTTATAGGAATGTTTGCTTGGGTGTAAATTTATAAATTGATTTTATAGTACCTAATTTAGGACTGTTTCTGTGAGTAGGTGGTTCCTGTCACAAAGGTATATCTTAATGTGATGTGGGCATTTTAAAGTTTGTTATATTTTACCTGCTTCATCCTCTTACATTTATTCTACTTTTTTAAAGAATCTTTTATGCATAGTTTTAATGTAATCCTCTTGTGGTTTTTATAGTGATTTAGAATCTATCCAGACATATAACATCTATTTATTCAATATTCTAAATATTCACTTGCATTCTAGTTTTCACATTCAAAAAAGGATTTTTTGATATTTGTCCTTATTCTTATACATAATGTCTAAGTATCAAAGAGTAGCTGTTGGTATCTCTCTTATTACAGCCATGGAATCCTTGTTTTAAAATAAAATTAAAAAGAAGTAAAAGCATTTAGCAATATGATTTATAAACTGGTATTTTCTGTGGAGGCATTAATTTGCTTGCAGGTGGGTTTAGATTGTGCACTGAGTACTAGCTGTGGAAAAAGTTGAAATGTCTGTCGTTCAGGTAATTAGAGGGTTTAATTTCAAAATCAAAACCAGACAAGACAAACTGCGCCTCTCTTTCTCTTTCCAGTATGCTCAAATCACACTTTTTATATTGATGCCCCTTACTGTTACTCCTTCTCAAATACTGACTTTATATACTTATGCCTACTACAACACCTTCAATGCTTGTAGTTTGGTATTCTGTGTTCAATATACCTTTGTTTTTCTTTTCTCTGTACATGCTTCTGTGGCCTTTTATAATGTGGATGGTCATCCTGCACTTACAGATCTTTCTAAAGATTGGGAAAAATGAAACAGTGCCAAAATACTATTAATGCATGTATGAAAAATGTCAATTATCTTACATTATATAGAAGATATGTTTTATTTTATAATTATATATTATATAGAAGTCTTTCTGCAATTCTTGTATTGGTTTACCATATGTTTTAACATATAAAAATTAATGTACATATAAAAATTATGTTTTTTGAAAGTAGGAAAAACTTAGCACTTTCTTCTCTTTCATAGGTGCTTAGAAGGAACTTTAAAATGTGCAATTACAAGCTCATATCCTTTTGGCCTTTTTTTTCATGTCCTTTGACACTTCTCTTTTAGCAGATAAAAAGCTTATTCTGCAAATAACAACAGCCATCTGTGTATGTTCTAAATTTCATTGATGTTTCAGGAACTTGTATTTTGTTTAAAACTTAAAGTCATGTAGCCATTTAGTCATTCTCCTTTAATGTTAGGTACAGTTTGAAGCCCAAACTTGAATGTCTGAAGCAGTGAAAAGACATATGAATAGCTTGAATAGAATAAATACAAGGACAAAAGGACTGGGAGAATTAGCAACTTGTGTTTGATATAAAATTCTGTTATTTGAACTCTTATATCTGCTTTCTTGTGAAACAAACTTCTGGTCCCGAACACGTGAATCATATTGATTTTGTATATGCTGTCAATATATATCTGAGAGATGTGCTGCCACTCTCTAATCCACAAAGGCTAAGTAAAAAATGGTCTTCTGATTTTCAGCACCATTGCTCTTGTTACAGAAAAGTTATCTTTGGGATTTCCCAAAGGGCATTATAAGATTAGTTTCCTTGTTATAAACTATCAGACTCCTTCATGTGCATTCTGCTGTAAAATAATAGTTTGTACACTAATTAAGATAAACCACATAACAAAAACCCATTGACACCATAACAATTAATAACACAGTACATTAGTTGTTGGAACATATTTTAAGTTAACTTGGTGGTATAAAGGTACAATGACCAAGTACAATACTGAATACAAGTGCAAGTCCCAGTTCTGCATTGACTTTTGAGGAGTTAAACCCCAATTTTCTCATTATATAAAATAATGTCCCATAATTTTCTTATGGTATAGATAATACACTTTCAACATTTTTATAGAACTTCCTGTGTAAGTGAAGTATTTTCAACTATACTTTTCTAAACTCTTCTTTTTAGTGTTTATTTTATTTTCTCAGATAATGATTGATGCCACATAAGAGAACATTTATCAGTTTCCAATAAATAATTACATTTTTTTTCTCAAAATCTTTTTCACTATATGGTTGCTTAGGTAATTGATTGTTACCTATTTTAGAGAAGGCATTTCCAATTTCTAAATTGATCATTTTAGTAACTGTAGAAATGTGTCTAGAAGGTTTTTTGTTTTCTTTTGTCTTCCTTTTCCTTTTTATTTTTTCCTCTTTTCAGTGTTGTTTTGTTGGCTTATGTTGGACCACAAGTAGACTGGGGGTAACAAAGAGTTCTCTTAAATAGATTGCTTTGATTATTAGGAGATGACATGGCTGGATTTTTTAATATTTTTTTTTCTGAGTGTGGGTTCTCCTAGAAATTCTTGATTGTTTCCTGACATTTTTAGTCTCCAGCTGGATGTGATAATCTGAGAAAATGGCCAATAGCACACAGGTGAGGAGGGTGCTTGGGAGGAGTCAAAACCTGCACGTGGCATAAAGGTGCTTGGGGAAGGGGAGACTCTCTTTCCCTCTGAAAATGACTGTGTTGGCTGGAACTTCTCTTCAGGAAAAGGCAACAGGATATGAGGTCATGTAGGAAAGATTTTTGAGTGAGTTTTGGTTTTATATATGTAGAGGAACTAAGCTGTGTGATTGTCTGTGTAGCAGTTAGGGCACTGTTATTGCCATGCTGTAGGAAGTTTCCAAAAAATATATATGTGTGTGTATATCTCCAGACAGGTGGTCATTACTGAGTGTGCAGTGGAAGTCAGCAGTGGAATGCATGTTTTCAGCCCAGGAAGTGGGTATGTTATCTCTGCTTTAAGCACAGTGTAGACCTAGGGGTGCAATTGTGTGGAATACCTCTTGTAAAGTGACTTCTGAAGAGATGCCTATACTAATGAGTTCATTTTTGAAAGGACTAGAATGGTTCAGAGCCGTCTTTGTGATACGAGAACTCGAATTCCAGTTAAAATAGTTCTGCCAATACTGCCTTTTTGTTTGCTGTTTATGAAGAAATTTTTTAATTGGTCAGAGTTCTGTTTCTGTGGTTTTGGTGGGTTTAGCTGGGAGAAGGAATTCTCTCCTGATTTCTTTTTTACTTCCAAAAAAAGTAAATACTAGTAGAAATCTCTAGTTTTTTTTATTTTATTTTTTTTTTAGTTGAAGGATTTAATATTTCCTTATTTGATTGTTACTGCTTTGTAGAACTTGTGAGATGCTCTGTGTCAAGGTGAATTAAGAATTACTTTGCATAGTCTGACTTGTCTTTAAAAACAGATATGAAATTCTGCAAAGTAAAAAGTGTTCTTGCAGCAGTTGCTGTTGCAATGAAGATGGGGAAGAGTCTGGAGCACAAGGCTTGTGAGGAGCGGCTGAGGGAGCTGGGATCGTTTAGCCTGGAGAAAAGGAGGTTTGGGAGGACCTTATTGCTTTGCAGCAATTGAAAGAAGATTGTAACTGGGTGGGGTTCAGTCTTTTCTCCCAGGTAACCAGTGGCAAAACAAGAGGAAATGGCCTCAAGTTGCACCAGGCAAGGTTTAGATCAGATATTAGGGAAAATTTCCTCCTGGAAGACGTTAGGCACTGGAGCAGAGTGCCCTGGAAAGTGGTGAAGTCACTTAAGTGACTCAAAAAATGTGCTCAGGACATTTAAAAAGGGCTCAAAAGACATGTGGGCGTCACACCTGCGGCAATGGTTTAGAAGTGAACGTGGCAGTGCTGGGTTAACTGTTAGACCTGGTGATTTTTGAGGTCTTTTCCAAATTTAGCAATTCGATGTTTCTAAGTTTTGTGGTTTTGAGGGCTGGAATCCTGCTTTCTGTGCAGCAGTAATTGTGAAAGGATAGCGCACATGGACAGGTAATAGTAAGTGTTTATGGTGCCTATAAGCTATTTCAGTTTAATCTGCTTTCTGAACTTTGGAAATGTCTCCTAAAACTAATACAGAGGGAAATTAAGTAGAAGAGAGTGAGGAAGGGGGGGGAATAGTCATCTTAGTAGAATCAATTTCCTGAGTTTACAGTTCTCATGAGGTCATTGTCTGCTCTGTTACAACATTTAATGTTGGAGCATGTGGGAAGAGGGAGAGATTTTGGTGTTGAGGGAGGAGGAGAGAGTTTTTTACTTAGGTCTTTTTAACAAAAAAACCTTTGACATGACTTGTGATACTAGGAGAGTTGACTGTGACTGTAATGATTCATTCTTGTCTGTCATTTTAGACTGAATGTCATGTGTTCCACTTTGAAAATAGGACATAAAAGTGCATGACAACTGTCCCAGTGGGCATCTCACAAAGATTTGCATGGTATTTCTTGAGCTCATCTCAGTGAAATATTTCTTTTTTAGCTAAATTAATATTGATATCCTGGTTCATGTTTATGCTGTGAGCTCTTTCTGCTTTATTGATTTATGTATGTTTGGCATAATATTTATCAAATATATCAAGGAAAGCTTGTGACCTTGTTGAACTGTAATTGAACATAGTACAGATAGGATCATACCGTAATTTGCTGGCTGTGAGTTATAAAAATCTCATTTTTAATATTCCATAGCTCTACATAAGAGTTAGTTCATTATTCTAAACTATTGTTATTGTGCTTCCAGAATGTCAGTGAAGGAACCTACAGGTGTTAATTGAGTTTCCAAGTCATCAGTGAAGGAACTTACTATTTTTAATGCCACATTAGTTTGCAACGAAGCACTTAAGCTCTGCTTTACAGAGAAAGGAATTCTACACAGATATTCATAGTTGGACTTCATACATAGACAGCTATTCTTTGTAAAGTTAATTGGCTTCACAATCTTTTTTTAGTGAATGAAATTCATACACAGCTCTCCTTAGTTTCTGAGAAAACTTCATGATGAAATACAGAGATATTTCCTTAATGAATTTGAGAAAAACAAATGGGTTTAAATGACTCTTCATCTAGGCCTTGTACTGCTTTCTTCTCTTGCCATCAATGAGTGACTAAAACATGATTTAAGACAATACTAATCAGAAGTTACAATTGTACTTAAAATAGCTACAAATATTCAGTATGTCAGTAAGAATCTTGAATCTAATGTTTCAAATGCTCGTGAAACATGTTGAATTTAGAAATATAAGAAAAGCTGCAAAACGTCAGTCCAAAATTCAATTTTGACTTGTTTCTTACTCATGGTAGACTCTAGTAAGCTGGGAACTTTGGGAAAAAAGTACATAGAGAAATGGAAATGCAGTGGCACATCTCTCTTATAGGAACATTGGATTTTTTCAAACACAGACTGTATCCAGAAGGTGGTCAATACAGGAACTTGGTTCCTTTTTTTGGAAAAAAAGTTATCTCAACTTTTGAGACATCTTAATGGTTTAGGTCTTATAGTACCACACTTGGATTTATGTATTCACTAAGATACATTATATTTCTTATTATATGTAGAAATAGTTCTTTATCTTAATGAATGCAAATGTACAAACCTGGGAACAGGAGTGATGATGATTGCTAAAAAGCCCACATCCTCTCTGTGTGCATGGGAATACATATTCATACACTATCAAACTACAGTCCTGGAGCTTTTCTGCCATTAATCCTTGTACTGAATTCTTTTCATACACCCTGCATTACTGCTAAGAAGATAAAAAGAGGAAAAAAATTGGCCAATTGTTGCAGATCAAAACAGGCCCTAGGCTGTGAACAAGATAACATTGACTTGTATTCTTCTCATAAATGTAGGTTAAAGCCCTTCAGACCAGAACTCTGATGAACCAGAATTGAAAAACACAATGGCTGATTCGATATGTACAGGTCATAGAGTAGATGTAACAGCTGTGTTGTGTATGCTTCACTGACCAGCATATGCTGCTACTTTAAAAGGAAGAGTAAGCTTAGGACTTGACACTTAAAGGAAAAAAAATTGCATTTCTGCAACATTTTATTGCAGAAAGCCTTCTTTATTTCATAAGCTCCATTTGATCAGTGCTGTGTAAAGTGTCTTAACAGATTGAAAACTCTTACTAAATATAGTCTAGCAAAGTTGCATATAATTATCAGAGTCATTGAACTGAAGAGTTATTTACAGCTATGTTGTGTTTCTTCAGCTTTATCGCTGCACTTCTGATGATAGCAGTCATCTACAGAAATGCCACAGAATATCGAATGTACTATTTACGTGGTACTGATCATTTAAATGCGTAAATTCTTAATTTCCACATAGAATGGAATTAATATGTATTCCAAACTATTGTAATAGCTTCTGTTCACTACAACTATGGTTTTCAGTCTTGTGGACTTTCAGAGTACTTTATTGATTTGGCATCTATATTTTAATCCTTATTTTTCAGAAATTTCATGTCTGATTTTACTGAAGTCTGTAGTAAATAAATGTCTAGCAGAAGTATATGTCAGAATGTATGTAGTATGTTTAAACAAAGTGCATCTTACCCTTAGAGTTAATTTAATTCTGTCAAATAACAAATCAAATCAAATGGCAGCATCAAGCTTCAGCATTAAGTTTTCCTCCACAGTGCACCTGCTAGAATTTCTGTAAGGAAGGAACCTTCAAAGAGGATCAGACTCACTGGGTACGTTTGCTACAGTGCTTCTCAGTGTCTCGTTTCTTGGGAATTCATTAATGTGTGAATCACTCTAGACATTTGAAAACTAGCAATAAATGTTAGAATCTATTGATAACTGACTGCCTGCAATAAATACCCAGAAAACCTACTGCTGTACTATTTGGGCCTGATTCACCCTCATATAATCCCAATGAAATCACTGCACTGAAGTCTATTTATTTTGGCTAACAATGTCTGTATTCCTGCAAATATCTTACCCAGTTTGTTAGTGCTTAAAAAAAGCAAACATAGCGTGACTAGGGCCCTATTTTCTATTTTAATTTTTAAAAACTCTTTATAGGTTATCTTTTTCATTTATTATTAGGTGCAGATGTACTTTAATATAAATCAAACTTAAACCATCAGCAGAAGGAAGGTAATTCAGACACTGTAAGCATGAAGTGGTAACCAGTTGCTTTTTGTAATTATCTGCTCATCCTTGGTCTGTGATAATATCTTTGTTCAGATTTATTTGTCCAGTTGCTCTGTGCAGTAGATATGCCCTGGCAATCCTGCTTCTTCTAAAACTCTATCACCACTACGAAGAATAAGATGCATAGATGATGCTGATTTTCTTTCCAATGTGCCTTCTGTTTTTGGGACATTTGTGCAGTTAATAAGAGCTACCATGTATTTGCTGATTTCTCAGTATCCTTGAAAGTAGTACAACAGTAAAACTGACTTGCCTTGTATTTGTCTCAATATGGAAGTTTTTAATAATTATTAGGATCTAAGAATAAACCTCCTTTAAAATGAAATGGGTCTTCTGTGACTGGAAAATGGATAGGAGAATGAGAAATGAAATATACCTTCTGTAGGCAAAATGTGCAGATGTGTCATGTGAAATTGTTATATAATCTGAAGAGTCAGGGAGGAGATGTTTATTCAGCTCAATGAGCAAGTACTGGAGTGAGGTTCAAAACTTTAGGACACTAAATTAAACATCATTAGTGCCAGAAAGGAACAGGCTACAGCTTTCACATACAGCTAGACTGATGACTTCATGCAACTATGAAGAAGACAAAAATGTAGGAAAACTCTTATAGGACTAGAACTCTTTTTCTGCGGTTGTGGCATTAGCTTTGCTGGTATGTTTTTCTGTGCTGCTGTGAAAGCATACAATGCCGGTTTGCAAAGAAGAACTAAGGATTTGAACTCCATTTTACTTAGCAGTTGAGAAGGTTTGAAAGAGCACAAAGCTCTCTCCTCTGTAGGTGTCGACATGTATATGTTGAAATAACGCATCAAAATTGAAATAGTGCCTAAAAATGTGTTAAAAAGTAGTAAGTTTTGAGCTGCTGAAGATATTGTCTTGGAAATAAGTTTCTAGTGGCACTCCATGCATAATTTCTTCAGTTCCCTTTGTAATCAATTTAAGGGTTTTGTCTACATACAGGCACAGAGGAAAATTGATCTGAATGAATTTTGAAAGTGTTTAAGTGAAACTCTAAGTAGGCACCCTTATCCGGAATCAAAGTAGTTTTGACTCAGTTTGGCTGAATTGAATTAATTTAGAAATGAATTCTGCTAAATTGAATTAGGGCCACTTAGTTATGAAGGAAGGTATCAACAGAAATGTCTAAGTACAGTTTATTAACTTACTTTAATTTAGGACTTTTAATAACTGGTTCTAACTTTTCCTGATCCTCACTTGCATATGTTCTTAACACAGGTGCACCCTCCAGATTTTCCCAAAAATTTTCCTGTGGAGTGTCAGAGGGTCATTCTATAATACTTCTGCCATGTAGAACAACTTTGCCTTTCTTTGCTTAATCAGTCTTGAAAACATATTTTTCCTCTCCCTCTTTCTCCAGTCCACCTTGTAATTTCATTCTGGTCAAATGCTTTCTTCTGTTAATCCGTACAGGAAGGACTGACTGACCTGTCATTGTCCCAGTAAGAGATTAGTATGTAGTCAGTTTTCATGGTGGAACAGTTTTCGTACTGGAAACTGCTGTATACTTTTTCTCCGATGGCATCACTAAAGCTCAAAAAACCTATTTGACAACCTGGAATGGACATTTGCAAAATGAAGTGTTCAGAAATTGCCTTTGAGGCTTCATAGCCTAAGCACCTGCTCAGGGTGATTTGCTTGACAATAACATCTGAGATGTCATTATCAACAGTTTCATATTGTTATGTAATAGTAGCTGTCTTAGCAGCTAATTTACAGTCCCCTGGTCCCTTATATAAAAATTAAAGGAATACAAGGGAAGGATAAAAGAAATTATTCAGCAGTGGATTTTTCTATGAGTTATAAATAGCAACAAAATGAAAAGGCAGTAAATATAAATATACTGGAGTTATGTTACATAACAGGGTCATGCAGGCAACCCAGGCAAAGCACAATCTAAAATTTAGTAAATATTCATTCCTCAAATTTTATCTCCATAAAGTAAACAAGCATGTAAATCCTGAATCAAGCTGAATGAAGGAAAACTTCTCAGTGAGGTGCCTCGGGTACATAACATTTTCATAAATCTGCTGACAGAGCATGTCAACGCAGCCAGCTGCTTTTGTCATCTTATATCTGTTTATATCTTCCTATAGTATTGGCTCCTAAGTACTTATTATGTAGTACAAGCACATTATAACCCTTAAGCAGCAAGATAAACGCTTAGAGCTGATTCAGTTAGACTTTGTTGGAATAAATGCTGCTCCCTCCTGCCTAATCACAGGAAGCTTTGCAGACTCTGTGGCTGTTTTGTAAAGACACATAAATCTCAGGCTTTTGGAAAGAAATGTCTGCATTTTCAGGTTCACAATACCTGTGTTCAGACAAACGTGGAGTTTCTTGTATTCCAACAGGTTGTGAGGCTTGTAGAACAGGAAGAGTTAGTGAATCCATCGTACCTGAACCTGTTCCCCAATCCATCACAAAGTACAGGAATAGTGAATCCTGCTTCAGTGATTATTGCCATGACAGGCCATTTTCTTTCTGATTGACTTCCTAGAGTGTTAGACACGCACAAATCCGTACTAAAAGAATCCTCTGTGAAGGAGTTACAATTTAAGATCAGCTACTCTATGAATTTCATGTGCTCTGACATTAAGTCACAATGCCATGCTCTTTCTTTTTTAAATTCTACATCTTCTTTGAAAAACTAGGTTTTTAAAAAAATAATCTATGGCTTTTTTTTTTTAATCCCTGCCTAAGAATTCCTTAGAACTTAAGCCAGACCTTCTAAAGCCTTGCCATGAGAAATTTGCTTATTCATTGAGCAAGTCTTGAATAATCACTACAAATTAAGATAATCAGATCTGTTTTCACCTGTTTCTCTTTCACTAACTTTTCAGTTTCTATGACATTTTTATTTCCCTTTACTGTGGTGTTACATCCTTTTTTTTGGATTTAGTTTTTCCATTGATTCAGTTTCCTCTAGAGGAAGGCAGTACATGAGAACCTAAACAAGTAATTTGTTTATTTTTCTAATAATGTACTAATTCACTGCTTATCACTTCAGCTGATATTTAGCTCTTCTGAGCTATTTTTGAATTTTTTCCTTTCTCTTCTCTTGGCAAAAGAAGCTGTCAGGCTCATCTTGCCCTTTGGCTGCATGTGGTGCTTCTGCTTAGGCTCTGCAGATGAGGTGACTGCCATTCTGTAGCAGGCAGAAAAACTCACAATTGAGGAGGTCTGTGTGGGGGCTGAATACACAGATTCACTTTTCCAGTGCAGAAATTATCGGGAAATTGGTGGTTTATTATTATGTAAAGGCAGAATGTCATCTGTTGAGTGTTGTGCTGCTCCGTTAGGTGGAGAAGGGTTTGAATTTTCTTTTATAGGGGCTTTTTTTGGATGTTCTTGGTAATAAGCTGAATGTTTGGTAGAGGAACTTTGTTTTCAATAGTTATAAAACTGAGAGTTACGATTGCCTAAAGTTAAAATTATTTTGAATGTTAGGTTCTCCAATTAAAATCTAAAATAAAAATACCTGTGGGAATTTTAGACATGATAAATATTAAAACTTTTACTGAGTTGTTGCAACAAGCTTTAGTTGTTTGAATATTCTTCCCATGGTTCTCTGTGTGGAATATAATGCAAATATAATACCATAGAAAATAGTAGGCAGGGTGTATATCATGATTATATTTATAAATTGGAAACGTGATTGTTTGCTGGAGAAAAATAAGGCAGTTTGGTTTCTTTTTTTCATTGGATATTTACTTAGCACACAATCAAACTACAAAAGATGTCATTACTGGAAATGTTGTGGTACTTAGACCCAATGGTTTCATATGATCACTGCTCTTACAACTACAGTACCCTGTAACTCAGAAAAACTTAGTGGTGACTTCTCTCTGGGACTCTTCATCCAGATATACCTATAATTTTAAACCTTTATGAATATTGATGGTGGTGCTTACATTCCTCGCTTTAGATAAGATTTCTTACAGAATTCCAAATTACATTTGTCCCAGCAATTATAATGGCAGTCTATAAGCAAACAAGTTGGGGAAAGATTTTTAGACCGATTTATTGGGTAAACATTTCCATTACTTTCTTTTACTTCAAAGAAGCAAACAAAGATTTTTCAGGTGCTAGAATACGTTGCACTGTCTCTGATCCCAATTTTCATGGAACAGGAATTAGGGAAGCATTACACTTAGTATTCATACTATTTTTTAATTTATTTTTTTAAAGATACAATGAAAACCTAATTCACATTGCTAAGGACAAATTCTTGTCACGAGTTCCATTACAAAGGTAGCCCAACGGAAGACACTGACAAAGGTCAATATAACATTGAAAATGTTACTGAAATGTTGAAAGTGTACAGGGTCAGGTATTACAATAAATGACCAGTAGCTTTGAAAAATAATCAAATTAGCTTTGAACACAGCAATATATTTATTAGCATTCTACTCAGAAATGTATGTACACTTTTAAAATTGTACATGCGCTGCATAATGCATGTAAAATAGAGAAAAGTGGTTTTGTCAAGTGAATTGAAAACAGATTGATGCCGAGATAAAAACTGCTTGAAGGACACAGGGGAAATATTTTGCCACAAGAGGATGGGTCCATTTTTACCCTGGTAAATCTCTTGTAAACCTGTAGTAATGGAGATGCCGCTTAGTTGGATTTTTTTACAAGTAACACACAAAATTGAGAAAAAGGGAGGAGGATTTTATTAGCTGTTTGAGTTATCAGATGATGCTCTGTCAAAAAATAAACCATTATTTAACAAGGTTTGTTAAAACACAGCTTTAGGCTAAAAGCTGGCTGCTAATGAAAAGCAAGTATCCTCACTATTTTCAGGGAAATGGATGTCATTCTGATTTAAGAAGTTTGGGAGAGAAATAGTACAATATCCAAGCAAAATAGTTAAGAGTGTAACCTACTAATATTGCTCTATAAATTTTATATAAAGATTTGACTTGTGGGCTCAGAATTATGAGGAATTATAATTCCTAATATGCATGTGTAGCATAATGGGAAAGAATGATGCTGGATGTGTACTTGCAATACACCTTACCAGGAGTTCATGGGAAGGATTTCAAGAGATAGAAAGTATTTCCACATGGGAGAATTTGAGAGGTAAGAGCCAAATGCAAAGTATATTTTGGTAATAAAAAAAAAAAAAATTAAATTAAATAAAATTCGTTTGCTTTTGGGTAAGCTTTATTCTTTTACTTTTTTCTATGAACTTCCAACAGTTCAGCCAAGATAACAATGTGGAGGTAAGACCTTCAGGCTTCACAGGTGTAGAAAATTCTTCCATTTCTTTTGAAGTTTTTGCAGCAAACTTGGAAAACCAAACAAAATAATACTCCTGTGTTATGTACAACATTAACCAAGCAGACTTCAATTCATGTATTTAGTATTCACCTGTTTGCCTTTACATCACTGATATTTTTGTTGTGAAAGCACTAATTATTTTCCTTCAAATTAAAGAAATTCAATGAATGATCATTAGAGAAACTCCTTGGAGACCATCCCTGTAACAGCTAGATAGATAATTAGAAAACAACTAGATTAGATAATTGGAAAAAAGTGATACATGGTACACATTGAGCCAGAAATTCTTTATATTGTTGATTCGCCATAGAATCTTTTTACTCTGCACAGTTTTTCCTTATTTAAACATGCCATGAACTTTTATAAATACCTAAACTAACTGCTACCCCTGAGATAAGTTTAGAGAAGTTGGATAAAACCTTACTCATTATATTTTCATTTTTAATAACGTTTCAGTCCTAAATATACAAATTAATCAAACTAAATGTGTGATTGTAATAAAATAGGATGAAAGATGTGCGCATTCCCAGTGCAGTCACTATCCATAGTTTACTAGAAAATAATCATAAAAGCACTCCAGAGTCACTAACAAGAACTGATCATCAGGGCACAAAGATTCACATATTGCACACCTGTTGCAAAGTATCTGTTCAGTCATTCTGACAGTCATGTCTCCCAGAGCTGTGTATTTAAACAATAGAATAGTGGGGTTTTTAATTATTGGTTTGTAATTTAATAGTCCTTCTGTAGGACTCTCTCTGATTATTTGCAACAATTCAGTCTAATTGTGGTAAACTATATTAATCAGCGCTTGCATATTTCACCTTTCTCTGACAAAAGTTAGTTCATATCAGACTAATAATGTCCAATTGTTAAATAGTCATGCAAGTCAGCCAAAGACAAACATTAAAACTTTTATTTTCCAGATTACTGACAGAGTGGTAATATGTGGGGGAAAGGACTCGTGTTACCAGGATTGTAGACCACAGGTCCTTGTCTGGAGAGGGCTGTGCTTGAGGAAGGTGTGTCCACCTTCGCACGGCTGATGTTGCTGTGAGGAGCAGGCAGGAGCTCAGAGCTTTCTGCTTTTCTTTCTTCTGCAGGTTGTAGAAAATAGAGGTCTGCTGTGTCATTGTTCTTGTTAGATGTAGTCTGAGGTTTGTCTTCTTTTTCTTAAATCTTGACTAGACTAAATTTAGATGGGGAAGCTGAAATAAATAGTTATTTACTTGGTGTGACTGATGTATTCTATGTTGACCTTATGAGGATCAAAGAGATTTAGTATGTTTAAGGCCAAGTGATGGACACAATCATGTAAAATAAAATATAACCTCTCTTAAAGCCTCAATATTACTAACTCTTATCAGAGATATAAATCAGTGATTTTGATACCTACAGTCATTTAAGAAGTGAGATATTTATCACTGCTGTTTGTCTCTGGAAATATCTGCCCTTCCATATTAAGAATCAACTCAGAGCAGGAAATTTTAGTCTCTTTCACATGTGTAGATTAATTCCATGGCTTTTTCAAAAGCTTGAAATTAATTTAGTGCTTCATCTTTTGCCATAATGTATGAAGAACTTTTGAGAAAGATACTGGGATAAGAGAAGAAGGAACCAGCAATTATTATCTATCTGAATATATAAAGTTTTGACCTAAAGAGAGACCCCTAAAGACTGATATGGCAATTCTTTTATATTGCAATATAATATGGCAATCCTTTTCATCTTTGTTTTGTTGTTTTTTTTCTTCTGTCAAGACTAGCAGTATGGTTTCCAGATCCAGTTGTGATAATATATTATTTTTGAGTGTGCAAATGAACAGTAAGAACTGAACAAAAACATGTAAATAATTTTATGGGGAACATTAATTGAAAGGCTGGGTAATTAAGATGTTTGACTGTTACTTTTAAACCTAGATTCAGTCTGGTAGTATAAACAAGAGAATTCCTGAATAATTACATTTCTAGCCGACAAACACAGAAAGAAACTCCTTTCTCTTGTGAAAATCATAAAGGCTAAAGAGTTTGGGATAATTAATTATTGTGCTTGTCCTTCACTGTGGCTACAGAACTTAATGAAAAATTCACTATAATTAATTTAGATCTTAAGATTTTCAGTCTTTTTACTTGACTCTCTGATCACTTATCACTTAAAGTTATTTATCAAACAATTTTAAGTTACAAGTCCAAATAAAGAGGGAGAAAATTTTTTTCTCCTTTGACAAATTTCTTCCATGCCCATGGCAGAAGGGTTGGAACTTGATGATCTTTAAGATACAAGTTGCTTCCAGTCAAGACTAAATGAGAGATATTCAAGCAGAGAGGACATTATGCTTCCCCTTCTCTCTTCCCGCCTTGGTCTGTGGTACTAAGGCAAAGATGAAGGGATTTGTTGTTTGTTTTTTGGTTTTTTTATTCCTGCTTCATAAATTTGAAAAAAAAAAATTAAAAGTAATCATAGGTCACAAAAATACAAGAGGTATTACAGAAGTGTGAGATTCCTTCTAACCCTAACCATTCCATTATTATAAATGTAAGTATTGATGTCTGTTCTTAGGAAATAACTAATTTCAGTGATTTTATTTGGGCATAGAGATAGCCAATCTGAACCTTTTGGAGTGGAAGTGTTGAAAAATCTCTTTGAAAAACAGTCTTCAGGAAAAGCGTTTATTTTTGGCTTTTCTCTAGAAAAATTATCTTCTCAAGTTTTTCTTCAGAAATCAGACCCTTCAAAACACTTCAGAATATCTTTAGTTTCTGACTGTTGACTCTTGTTTCTGAATTTATCTTTATGTAGTGAATTCCCTAAAGGCTGAGACCATCTGGTCCTTCAGTTTATTTAACTGTTTCTCAGTTTTTGTGAGCTTTGAATTAAAACTGTCACGCTCAAGATTTATAACCATAATGATTTCTCAGCCATCATTAATTTTAATGTTTCCAGGATCTGTTCCATTTTTGCTTTTACACTTATCTCCCACAGGAGTAAGAGCTTCCTTTCTTGTAGAATGTGCTTTAAAAGGGGATTAAAATGAAATAAGTAGGGGGAAATCACTGACTTGCAATCCAAATCTTTATTAGAGTTACTTCAAATTTTCATGCATAAAATAGGTGCTTCTGCATTTGCTTGGTTTCATGTAACCTTCCATTAAATATAGAAATAATTCTATTTTGCCAGTGGACAAACGTCCTCTGATGTGTGTGGTGATTATATATGCTAAGTGAACATGTAATAGTACATTAATTATTAATTCTATATTAATTCTAAACTTCTATAAGGGTTAACCACCTAGTCTCAAAATACCTCTGGAAGGCTAATAAGTATTATTTACCCTTGGGGGTTTTTTAATTGACAAGATGTACAGACACTGATTTATAAATACTGATGTTATCTTTCACATCTCTTCTATAGGAATTGAATAGCTAGTATACATTCAGTTAAAGATCTTTTACTCTGTTGAGAGAACTAGTTGCCATTTACTCTCCCAGTGAAAGAGTGAAATCTCAAATATGTTTTTATGGATCATAGGTGATATATATTATGTCAGTCTTCTTATTGATTTTAAAAAAATCTTAATAGTTCACTAAAAATTAATACTTTTGGGATCATTATCTCTGTGTAAAACCAGAAGTTTAATATTGATATAGACATGAAAGATAAAAACATACATTATATTGATCATGACTTTATCATGGTTGTTTTAAATGCCCAGAGCAAGAATTTAAATAGTATAGTAGATAAATCACAGAAATGTCTAGGGATCGCTGCTGTGCTTGCATTCTTGTTTTAAAGTACAAGAACCTTAAATATTATCCTCTTTAAGTAGCATTTTACCGCAAGATAAATCAAGAAAAATGCTACCACATAATGGGAACCTTGGGTCACATCTCCTCCTCTTCAAGTCTGTATTTTTCCATTGCTACCATCACAGCTCCTTTGATTTCCTTTGCTGTGACCTGAATCACAGTAATTCACAGAATGATCAAGATTCCAAATGAAGAAGGGTTTACCAGATCTTAAGAAGGCATCCTTCTGTAAGGTTATCTGTACTTTTCCACATGATGGACTTGCAGTTCTTTTTGGTGGCTCTCCCATCTCTGGAGTCCCAGGGGCCTTGAAGAAAGGTGTAATGCTTTTGTTAGAACTTAAAAACTCATCTGAACTAGGACAAGAGTATTTTACTTTTAAAAATAGATATCTGCTGAGATCAGTTCAACTGAATTTCACACTTCAATATTAACGATTTTAGAAGTGGTTTGCCTGGAGGAGGGCAGCAGACACAATTGTAAATGTGTTATTTTGTATATAAAGGAGGAGAGTTTTTTTAAATTAAGACAATCTCTTAGTTTGTTTTTTTTCTTTTTTACACTCAGAAGTTGAGGTACTGTTAGGATTTTAGCAGCCCATCTATGAAGTGGTTGGTGCTGTCTCACTACTTAGGAAATCAGGGAGGTGCTCTCATTCTTTAGGACTGTCTTCTGTACCTAAAATTGTATTTATAGCCAGTTAAAGAAGACAAAGTTGAGATATCTGTAATAAAATGTTTCATTTCCTGGAGCTGGATCAGCTGGGCGCATCTTTGCTTATATTTTTCTTACTACTGCATTTCATCTAAAATTCTAAGATATTCTTGAGAGTACAGGCTATTTTCCCTTCTTTGGAACCCTCAGTAGTTTTGAAGAAATACTTTCTTTTTTGGGCTATATATTCCTTTGCACTATCATAAAAACTGCTTCTCAGTTCCACGTGACACTTTTTGTATGACCTTCCTACAAGCACCTGTTGTCTTTGTTGTGGTGCCCAAGCATAATTAATGGTGCTCTCCTAGTGGCGAGTGTTGAATGCTAATTTGTCATAGAAAGATTGATAGAAGGGTTTTGCCCTCCTTGTACTTTAACTGAAGGCCACTGTGGCAGTGCATTTATGTTTAGAAGATAATAATTATTAATATTTCATCTTTAACATCAGCTAGATAAAATCCCTAATGGGTAAGACAGCATGGAGTCCTGCCTTGTCAAATTACCGAATTAATAATATTTAACATTAATACTGTTGTGCAGACATGATGAAAGTATATGAAAATACTGTCACTTGTCCTAATGATGTTTAAATTAAAACTTTTTATGTGAAGAGAATTTCCAGTGTAAGATACAGGTCCACTGTGGATTTTTAGAATCACAACTCTAACCCTTATGTATTGGTATTAATCAGTTTTTACCAGTGGAGGTTCCATCTGCAAAGATTAAAACTGCCATCTCTTTGTTTACACTGAATATTAGATTGAGGTTTATTCTGAATTTGTTTCCTAATTCAAACTTTCTATTTCAATCTCAAAAATCTTTAACTGTAACTTAAATATGGTGCAGTCCAGCTTTAAAACTCTGGCAGGTATGTGAGACAGAGATCAGTGCTGTGGTTCAGCTCACCTCTATGAAGTGTTCCAAGAAGAGCTGAGACTGCTTGTAATTACCTCAGTAAGTCTGCTGAGCTCATTCCTGTGCTTTGAAATGAAAAAGTACAGGAATTTTCCTGATTGTCCCCAGCAAGGAAGAAAAAGCATTCCCAGCTTTTCCAGATTCTCATGTGTGAGCAGGAAGATGGAGGAGGCTTGCATGACAGCAGGCTGAGTTATGAGCAGCCACCCTCCAAGGGAGTCATGTTCAGATGCCCCTTTAGTTAGGAATTTTCTGTTTTCTACCTTGAGCATTCACCCTTGGACAAAACCTAGGGCTCAGGTTTTTGGCTATTCTTCTGCCACTTCACACATTGTCAAATGATTGTTCAGGTACTAAAATAAAAATCTCAGTAGAGTTTTAAATTAAGGATTAGAACACAGCTGTAAATTAACAGGAATGTGATTATCTACAGCTAGGCAGAGACAGTAAAAATTAACACTGATTGCTAAGAATTACTGGATAGATACTTCTCTGTTTACAGTTATTAACCAGATGCTGCTTGGAGGATATTTCTCTGGTTTTCTCATTTACAGGTGATAAATTATCACCAGAATGTAAAATAAGCTTTGCCTTTTTCAATATTAGGATATATTTAGTTCAATGCCATTGAATGCCACTGAAGGATATTTTACCTCAAGAGGAACCAATTTGCCTATGTCTCTCAGAAAAAAAGGCACACAAACCCAAATCTGCAGATCTTAGGCTGCTGGAATGTTTATATAACAAAATGCATTATGGCAAAGAAGATTGACAGAGTTAACTTGATTTGCCTCTGTTGAGCCTTATTAAGCACTCTATCTCAATATTACAGACTTAATTAGCTGGAATCACAGTTACATCACCTTCAATGGGGAGGATAATTGATGTGAGTTGGAGCAAGTCTAATAGGCTTGACCTTCAGTCACATATTTGAATGGTTAAGAACTTAAATGCATACTATATTTACCTGAAGGTTCAGACTGCTCAAGTCTTCAAAAGAAAGAGCTGCAAAAGTCAGTGCTGAGAAAGTCAAGTGCTGGCTTACACACACTTTAAATGTAGCTAGAAGCTGGACTTTAAGCACCTATGTAAAACTACTGCTGACTGAGCATGTTCCTATGTCTAGGGAAGGAAATAGCAATCAAAGCAGTAACAGGTTGTCAGTAAGAACAAGAGGAAAAAAATAAGAGAGCTTCATGCTTAATGTCATAATCTACCAACACTAATTTTCTTCCAAAAAATTAAATCTACCTGCTAATCTTCTTCGCAATTTTTGCATATGGTTTCCATATCCACATTTCCCTCAGAAATTACTTAACAGATACTGTGTTTATACCTACATCCTTCCTCAAATGAAGTCCAGAGCACTAAAATGATGCCTGTCAACTGGGAAACATGCCTGGGTGTCACAGCCATGGTCTGGGTATGTTTTTCTTCACTGGACAGGGTTGACAGGGAAAACAGAACAGCCTGAAGTGAAAACAGCCTCAAGTCCTTCACAACAATATCCTCTTGTTGCTCTGAATGTCTTGAGAACCATAACCTGTACATGTGCTCTGGGAGGAGATAGGTCTTTAAAGTGTCCTGCTCTCATTTCTTCATGTAGGTTTTAGCCCATGAATTTCCAAGGCCTCCATAAGGATACGGGGTTAAAATGAAAAAATCTCATCCTTAAATGAGTGACACTGAACCTAGGACACATCAGTGAAGGATGAATAACATAGATACTAAAGACTGGATAGTTTGTTGTGTAGTCTTTGGCAGTGGCTAAAAACATGGGAACATGTTTTAGTGAGTAGTTATTAGGGCCTTTTTCTTCCTGTAGAAAAAGGCAGAACTGTAACTTAAACAAAAATTTAAACCTCAGGTGAATCATGAATTTGATCTGTGACTGCCAGACATACCACTGTGCTTTTCTGTACTGATAACAGCTCAACTAGAAAATACAGTAGAACACTGGACTTCTGTGAAATTCAGATGCCTAATGAGTTTGAGTACATGGCAGCTGAGAAACTTTCCCTGAATAGAAAATTAGGACATTTCTCAAAGTCTTACTGTTGCTAATGAAAATTACAGCACTTTCAGTATCGCATAGTGCATATTCTGCCAAAATATCCTTAAGATCTCGTATTCAGCATCTTTTGTGATCTGATGCACTTGACTGAAAGGCATGGTATGCACTGCCTTAGTTCTGTCATGACTATTTACAAGCATGTCAAAGGAGCTGCCTCTCATAAGTATTTTGGTTTTCCTTATTTTAGGAATTAAATAAAGCTTATAGTGGTCCTGTGTGAGAAATTAATTTAATAATATCAGTAAAATATTAAATTATAAATAATTAAGTGTTTTTTGTAGGCTTCTAGAAATGGCTACTTAACATGAGCAGCCAAAAATAATCTTTCAAATACTGCAAAGTAGCTGCACTGGCTTTGAATTTACTATGCTTACTCTCTAATACAATAAAGATTACTAATACAGTAAAGATGCAGTGATACACTGTTCCCTGAGCTCTGTAGAAATTGTCTTGCTTTTGTGTAACTCTGCTTGAGAAGTTTGACTGAAGACCTTTTAAAATGTGTATATGTGTGTATATATATACACGCTTAAGTATCTATGTATGTAAGTATGATGAAATCAAAAGTATAACGATTTATGCTTAGTTTTGACTGTTGCTGAGTATCTTCCTGAATAGCTTCATGGTTTCAGGAACATTGCTGTCATGGTCTGTTTTAGGTAAGAGTTATTGCTTATTCCACTGCTGTTTCATTATGGTTTGTTGGCAGCTGAGGTCTGACTCTTTTGGATAATGACTGTGATTTTATTTGGGTAGCATGTTAGAGATACTTCAAGAGTGCACTACAGCTCTCTTTCATTAAATCAGAAAATGGAAAACATAGGCTAACTTATTTATATTACTAGTTGTTAATTCAGAAATTAGTTTCAATGCAATGTGGAAACATCAATATACAATCCTACGTGGTCCTTCAGGTTCAAGTACCAGTGATTGTTCAGCTGTTCTTTTTCCTGAGACATTAGTATAGTTTCACTGGTGATGTAGATCAAATTAGGAACTTCCGTTGATCATATGCAGTATCTATGAGTAAGTTTCTCTTGACGCTCTTTTATGGACCTCTTAAAATTAGTTCACAGATTCTCAGGTTCCATAGTCCATATGTTGATATCTGCCGCTTAAATAGATTTGGCATAATTCGTCAGTTAGCCAGGTGATGAAACTTAGGTCATTGGCTTTTTACCTGTGTAGCAGTCCCAGAGGGAGGAGGAAAAATGAGCTCTTGTCATATTTTATTTCTCTTGACTGGCAGCACTAATATCACTTTTATGAAAGTGGAGTGCTTTTTGTTCTCTGGCTTGCCTTTTATAAAAGTGATGTGTTTTGTATCAAATATGTGGTTGAGTCAACATTTCGTAGAATGCAATTGCTATTCTATAAAAATGGACTTAAGTTCTTCTTTATACCCTGCAACAAATTCTTTTTACAAGCAACTACAAAATAGTGCATTTCATTCTCATAGGCTATAAATTGTGTTTATATGGTTAGAATGCCCTGACAGTGGTCTTT
This sequence comes from Pardalotus punctatus, assembly GCA_013400915.1. Lineage (NCBI taxonomy): Eukaryota > Metazoa > Chordata > Aves > Passeriformes > Pardalotidae > Pardalotus > Pardalotus punctatus. The sequence goes on from VZTX01005519.1 coordinate 350,137, forward strand.
TGTATCCAGGAAAAGAGTCCTAGTAAACAATAGATAAAACTCTTACCCAGAATGTTACTAGAAATTGTGCTTCATGTAGCAGTAGAGCCTTAATCTTCTCCAGTGGTCATCTGCTGAATCTTCTAAATTGTATCTAAAAGGAAAAAAGAAAAGTCACAATTGTGTCATTCTATGTCATTAATTCTTTAATGGAAAGTGCTTAAGTTTTGAGTAAAATGTAGATTTTGATATTGTAAGACTATACTAAATAAATACCTAAATGAACTATTGACCATGTTGTCTTCACTCTGTAATGGCAAATCCTAAACCTCAGGTGTCCCATATAGAGAAGGTTGCTAACAAAAGGTATCTATTTGTTGCAGATAAAAATTCCCCTGATAATATTGGTGTTTATCTCATTCACTCGAGAAGATAGCATAATCATTTCACAGAAAAAGTGAAAAATAAAAACTCTGCAATGACCTTTGTGTGGATTTTCTATGCAGGCAGTATTTCCTTCATTCTATGACAGGTTCATTTCCATCTATTTCATTCTAAAGAGAAATGCCAAAGAATTAATGACTTTAGATTATTCACTCTATCTGATTGTTGCATTTTACTTTCACATAATTTGTGCAGTGAATAGAAATACTTAATATTTCAGACAAACTTCCCGTGTTTTCTCATAGTATGAGCCAAACGAGCCACATTTTAATGAACAGATTGGAGAGAGGGACTATTTCTATCTTCTCTCACTTGGTGTCAAATCCATTCCTTACCTCTGAGGCCATTAAACTGATCAGAATGTTTTTTGTCTGCATGGTGTGGGTGGGAGGGAACGTTCATGAAGAATGAAGAGAAACATTCCTGGATGTTAGCCAAAAAAAGAGAAATCAACTTATTTTCTCAGCCTAAATACACCCCTCTTAAGAAAGATTTGTTGGAAAGGTTGAAAAGTTCAGATTCCCCTAATGTAATGTGTTTATGCAACATTTTTATTCCATTTAATCTTTCCCACAGAATCAAATATGGCTCATGGAACTAAGGTTATGCCACCGCTGTACTGTTGATTTTGTGTTGTTTTTTTTTAGTGGTGTTGCTAAATCCACTTCTTTTTTTCTATTTCAAGAACTTTCATTTGGAGAGGATTTTATTTAGCAAGTTGCATCTTCATTTTCCTGCCCTGCAATGGAAAATACCCAGGCTTCATTCTTCATGTGAGCCTCAGAATATTTTCAGTCTTCAGGGCAAGTGCAGGGAAAAGAGAGAAAGCTGATGAACTCAGAAATTTTGGCATGTTTTTACATTGATTTAAGTTAATACATACAATCTTTTCTAACTCTGTTACTTTGAAAGCTTTTTGACATCTGTTGGCACTGCTGGTGAATTTCCAGCTATGAGACCCGTATGGTATGACAGGAACATCGGCTGAGTTCAAGATTTGTTAAAATGTACTCCAACTGCCAAATTCTGTTGATGTTGCAGAGTTTCTTCTAAATTATCTTTTGCTTACTTGTTATCTCAAGTAAAGGAACTTTAATTTCTCTATTCCATTGCCTTTTTTGGTAATATGTGAATTTCAGTCTGTCCAATGGATCTCTCCTTAATCCCACAGACTTGTTTGTTCACTGACACAGAGACACTATGTTCTGGCAAGGTCTAGGTCTTGTGATGCATTTTTTGCAGGGATAGGTACCTTCAGAACAATTTCTTGCTTCTTCTCTGTTACAATTATTAAACATAGATACACAAACACAGTTTTCATTTAAATACCTAAATAAACATTGAATAAAAACAGTACCAAAATAAATACTATGTTATGAGGAGCCAGAGAAAAAATATGGAGGATTTCTCAACTGAAAAAAAATTATTTTCTATAATCTCAATTCAGTAAGGCAAGGAGATGACTTTGGACAACTCAGAATGCTTATAAGATGATTCCTGTCAGAAATGTAATCAAATCCACCTTTCTAATCAAAGAGCCAAGCAAGAGTTTATACTAGTTAAGAACTCAAAATGTACCTAGTCCACAGCTAATTCTGTGAAGGTATTTTCAAGAGTCAACAAAGATCCCTTTTTAAAATACCGCATGTTAAATAATGCTGTTTTCTTAAATTAAAACTATATATATATACATATATATATATGTAATCCTCTTGAAGGCTAGTATTTTAGCTTTTGGTAAATATGGGGTTTGCAATAAAGGAATTCTAAAGCTTCTGAAATAAAGTGTATTTACTAGATATGCAGAAATGGTTGATTGGGGTGTTACTACCTTGTAGTAATAATAATGTTCCTCTCCCTGTTACCTCTTTCTTGAGCAATATGTACTCAGACAGTGAGGCCTAGGCTAATTTGTGCTAAGTAACCATTTGAAAGATGGACCTGTAAGATTATAAAATGTTGCCAGGAAATATGTAACATTGGTGTGAAGAAAAAGTGTTCACTAGAATTGTCTATATTGAGAGTAGTCTTTTGAAAAGAAAAAAAAACCCAAAACAAACTACATTGTATAAACAATTTTCCTGTGTGCAGGCTATACAACATTATGTGGAACATCCCTCTTAAAACATTAAGATATTCTTTGGAGCTGTAACTGATATATCAAAATTTTGAAACAAAATCTGTAATATATATAATCTTTGCTTCTGATTGTGTTAGCTTTTCTGCTCTAGAGCAGACTTGTGCACAAGCTGCCACAAATTTGTAAACGCCTACACTGCAACTGGGATAAATTGAATTTACTTTTTTGAGTGGATGGAATATTTTATGGTCAGAATACAGATCATTTCACTGGTAAGAACTGTAAGACAAAGACCTTTGCATGGTAGTTAGCACAGTGCTTATTCATGCAGTAGAGGAATGGCTATAAAATGTTAGGTTATTTATGTTCAAAATTGGAGATTATTCTGGTTAACTTTTGAAAATTATGTTAAACACTTTTAATGAAGGCCTGCAAGAACTTTGGGTTAAGATACTAAGATCTCTTGAAGTCCTCATATTATCTAGTAAGCCTAAATACAATTAAAGACCTTTTAATATTTGTCTGATACAGGCCTTCTGCAATTTCTTAAATGAGGACCTTCAAATATTTTAGCAAATGTTCAATTTCTTTAAATTCCAGACATATGCTTCATTCAAAATTTTACAGTTTTTTGTTTGTCCAATTAACCACTTTCCCACATCTCACTTTCATGTTTGAATGTATTCTTTTAAACTCTAATAATGTGTTTCCTTTCCTGAAATTTCCCACTTGATCCAAAACTTACCAAAATAATTTTATATAATTTTAGAATAAACTACTCTTAAATTATTTAGAATATCAATGCCTTTCATGTCTTTATCTTAATCAGTCATGACAGTATGTAATGATGGCTGACCCAAACAAACCTTCTGGAATCCAAACAGAAAACTTGTCTGCTGTAATCTTCTGTCAAAATCTGCTTTTTGCATTCCTTATTTTGAGCCCATTTGAGCTCATCTTTTAGCACTTTCAGCAAAATTTTATTTCACTTATCTGCTAAGTTAAGATACATTGCAAATATTTCTTCATTCTTATCCACTAGTCTAATTACTCTGACCACAAAAAATTAAATTAGGGTGGTTTAATATAATTTCTTCTTGCCAAATCTATGTTGTCTGTTTATTATCATGTTATCCCCAGGTGCTTGGAAATTGATTTTTTTAATAATTTGTTTTAGTAAATTTTCAGATATCCCAGTTTACTCAACTATTCTGTCAATCCCAAGATACATATAAAAAGGAGGGGGGAAAAGTCTAAGTACTGGTTTTGCTTCCTTAATTCTCTCACCGTTTTCCAAGTGTCGTCGGGCCTAGCAGCTAAAATCTTGTTTCAGTTGATGACAGCTCTGCTAGAGTGCTAAGGCCTGCTGAAATGCAAGCCTAAATATGGGGTTTTTCTTACCCTATCCCTCTTTCCGTTGTCTGCTCCGATGTCCGTTTTATTAAAATTATTCCCAGTGCTTGGTCACAATTAGTTGCTTTCTAAAGACAAAAGAAAAAATTTCCAAACTGTTTCAGACTTCTCTGTTATCAGTATTCCACTTTTTGTCAATGAAAGACCCTTTTGTGCTTCTTCTGCTTGCAACTTTTAATATTTTCTTGATTGGTTTAATGCATTTTACTTGTCATTACTTGTCACCTCCCTAGGAAATTGATGATAGTTCTTTATAGAAGATGCTGTTTACATTCTTGCTACTATTCTTTTTTTAAATGTCAGTCATTCAAGAGATCTCAATTTAGACTCTTAAGCCCCTTCATGTCCTTCATTTTTATCTTCCCGTTTGGAATAAGTTATTTTTCTGCCTCCAGAACCAGGTTTCGGTTTTGAGGTTTGTTAAGGAGCAAAACAAAACTTCGAATGTTTGCCCAAGAGATCCTATCTTTTGTTTCCTCAGTTTGTTCAAGTCTGGTTTTGGAATGCCATTGTTCTTACTGCACTGTGGCAATTCCTTCCTTTGGTAGTATTTGAGAACTCTGTTTTATGCAACTTTCCCTCAAACTCTTGACTCTTGACCAAGCTCTCTGTATAACCAGGAATGGAAACAGCAGTTATTACCAGTCCTTACCCACTTGTTTAGCTGCCTGAGGATGCTCCCAGAAGAACTTGTTGGACAATCCATATCCTCCGTGGCTTACATAACTGCAGTAGGGTAGTCAGTTTGCCGTCATCCTCACTTCCTATCCTTGGATTGTTTCTGTTAATTGCTCTGGAAAAGTCATTCGCATTCACCTTCTGACTGCATTTGATATTTCACTGATCCCTGCTGTGACAGTGGTTCAGTCTTTCTTTGATTTTATCCTTATCCAAGGGTAGTGGTCTCTGTTAGGTTTTACTCTCACCTTTTCCAGAACAGCAGGAAAATACATTCATCACAGCTGCATCTCTGCCTCCGTTTTTCACTTGTATGTCCTTTCTTAAGTGGTGTTTTATAGCTTGAGAAGATGACAATATCACAGTATTATACATAATGGTAGATTGATACTACATTTTATTTAAAATAATAAAATCTGAGCTTGTAAACTAAATCTAGGGACTTGAGTGAACTGTGCTAAATGACTGGGAAGTATGTCATGATCAATGTATTGAGTACAGCATTTGTGACAGGAGGAAGAATAAGTATAGAAGCCTGAACGAGAAAAAAGAACATTATTCTTCTAAGGGCATGTCCAATGCTGATAAAAGGGTGGTGACTGAAAATGTACCAAGATACTGTTTAGAAATTATAAGATCAGGTAGAAAAAGTCTAATGAGTCTGAGTATAGGGTGTGAAATTATTGGAAAGTCTTATAATGTATAATTGAAGAATAGGATTGAAATCTGAAAGAGAATTGCTTTGTTAACAGAAATTTTTAATAGGATTGGGTAGGAAATGCTTGTGCAGATTAACAATAAGATTAGCTAAATATTCAGTTTCTTGAGAGCACATGTCAAATACATGACCAGAATATAGGAAAAAGAAGTCTGTAGACATCAAAAACAATTTTTAATGACAGAGAAAAATAAAGGGAAAATGAAGATTATATGGACTAAAGATACTGCTTAAAATGCAGATTTCCTCTGTATGCACATGACAGTACATAGGGGATATTTTCTAAGGAAAATGCCATTGCTTAGCATACAAGGAATTCTGCGTTTTTTTGTTCACAAGAAATTTCTTGTTCATGTTCCTTCCCCCTGCCCCACAACAGCGAGGAGAACTTAAGGGGCTCAAGGGAGAGGGAAGATGCCCATTAAAATTTTGATCCCAGGAATCTCCTGTCCGAGGTTCCCGTTTAGGGTAACGTACAACAACCATGGCTGCTCCTGCCGATGGACTGCAGAAATGATTGCAGAATCACTGCTCTGGTGCTGAGAAGCCTAGGGGAGGAATTTGCTCTCTCCTTTTACCCTGCAATGTGTAGAGCTAATTTACTTGCATTGCAAGGTTATATAGAGTTTGTTTCTAGATACTTACCTGAAAATGAAATTTCTCAACAGGAGACTTAACTCAAAACTTTTACGTGGTCATGTACATCTCATACATTTGTTGTAGCTATTCAAAATTATTTATTTGATTATATCAGTGGTTGTTTCTTTCCAGAAATAGTCTGTGGAGTGTAAACATCTGTTTTATAAGGTCATAAAGGGACTTTTTTTATAGTTTATATATGGTTTTATTTAATCTCTCTGAAACCAATATGTAAGGTTTTACTGTGGTGTAGAGGCTGACTTTTTGCTGCCTTCATTACTTTTTTTCTGAAGTGCTTCCTGAGAATTACAGGTCTCTGTAGCAACGAGGGTTTGGGGGCTTGTTACATAATAACAGGTATGCTGCTTTATATTGTTACTTAGTGTGTGAAAACCTCTCAGCACAAAATGTATTATTCGGGAATAATACCATATATACTGCATCACATAATAAATATCTACTGCATTTCATCAGATGAGAAACTATCTAGATTTTTTGGTTACCATTCTTTCTTTGGATAGTAAATATAAAGCACGCACTTCAGTTTTATAGGGGGCTTGAATGTCCTTAGTGCTGCCATTCTCCGCTTCCTTGGTTTTTCATCTACAGGGATTTACTAAAAATAATTTTCAGTCCTGGGGAATTTTATGTTGTTTTTTTTGCATTAGAGGGCATCCTGTATTTCCATTACAAATCCATACCACCTGGTGACTTCAGTAGGAGTCTTCATACAACTACTTTTTTACTGTAGAAGTTCGAGCAAAACTTAGACTTCCACACCAGAGTTTCAGCTAAATTTTGCTCTTCTTTGTACATTTTAAAGCCTTTTGGGGGAAAATGTCGTATGATATTAATAATTATGAAAATGTATGTCAAAATTCACAAAATCTGTGTATTAAAAAATCTAGTAAATGTTTAGGTATTTTTCCATCCTATATGTTATTACTTCTTGTAATTGTGCAGCTGTCACTCCATAACATTTTAACATTCTTGTTTAAGCAACACTAATAACTGTGGGTAGATGTTGGTGAACAGCAAAGGGCTATGAGGGCATGTTCTCAAACTTGTAGAACTGAGTGAAAGCCTATATACAGTATATACACAATCATCCATTTTTCTTCAGATCTGAGTGCATATTTGACAGTTCATGCAGATTCATTCCAAGCTTCCAGAGTACGGGGACTGAAGGTGGTCTTTGATCTATGTTCATTTAAAAGATCAGTAACAGAAATACCACTGAATCCTCTGATTCTACTATAACAACTTAATCAAGAGAATAGGAGTTTACAACCTTTCAAGCAGAAACAGCCTTTAGGCCCATTCCGTGCTATTCTGTGAAAAAGGTATGACATTTAGTGCTTGAATACCAGTGCTATTTCATAACATTAACACAGGTGAGCAGGGTTGTATTTTTGCCTGCATCAATCTTTCTTTGATGAAATCATCACTTTCTGGATGATGATCCTTAAATCATCTGATTTCTTTGAGGCTAAGTACCACAACCTGAGCAATTAAGAGATAATTGTGTGTGTATATAAAATGTTAATGAAGCGTTTTCAAATATTTGAATAGAATATGCTATAGGGGTTAAAAGTGTTCTTTTATTAATGATTGATCTTTCTTTTGCTGAAGTTTACTACAATATTCAGTTCTTGTTGCATTTGATTGTAAGTTAATTCATTGAGAAGCTGAACAAATCCATGAATTCATAACAGATAAATATTTCTATAAAGCAATTTACATGGTCATGCTTGCTAATCTGGCAAAACTTTGTAAAACTATGTAAATAATTTAACTTCAGAATATATAATACAAACTTTCTTATTGCTGCCATAAGAACAACTACAAGACTTCAAATAGTTACATAAAGTTATGCACTCTGACAAGTGCAAGATTTCAAGGGAAACCGTTGTATTAGGCATGTAGAAGTTCGGTAGCAGAAATTTTGTAGTCCTATTTGTTTTGTTTTGTTGGTTTTTTTTTCAAGTGAGGAAATGTTTTCTGTCTATATCTGTGCTACTCTTGTTTCCTGAGACATTAAGTTTGTCCTGGGCCAGATTTGGCTGGTTTTTTTCTTTTATATAAATGCTGTTGCTGGTGGTTTCCTTTACATAACAATTTATAGGGGTGTGAATTACTTTGCATGACTTTAGTTAAACATGAGATTGCAAGTTCTCTCTAGTCAAAAGTGTGAATGGAAAGAGTATAAGCTTCACTCAGCAAAATACTATGATGATGATGTCACTCTAGAATTTTGTCTGCACATTCATACATTAGAGTATACATACATCCTTCTCAGTCTGAATCACACAAAGAACTTGTGGTCTTCCTTGACCTTTAGGATCTTTTTTGTTTTTTCTAAACCTCTGCTTTTGTGTCTTGAATATCAAGACATATTTGGGGGATATTTCTGCCTGAAGTATCAATGGAATTCTGGTATTAAGTGCGGATTTCCTTATCCTGTTTTGTAAAAGCAGTGTTGTTCCAACTGTTTGTGCTCTGCCTGCCAATGCCAGAGTTGCTGTCTGTGACTACTCTCAGAATAGAATGGGAGCAAAAAGACAGTTGGAATATTGTGTGGCAGGTAGGCACATTGCCTGGCCAAATGCCCAGGAGCTTGTCTGAGTCTCCCTGTAATGCTTGCCTCAAAAATGCTCTAATGAGTAAATGGTGTAGACCAACTGTGAATTCATTCTGAAATCCAGCCTGATGATTACTTTTGCACAGTACTGTAGGTCTGGAATATTGAAATCACATTTAAGCTGGGCTTACCTTGTGAGTGTAATATTTTGTAAATGGGTCTTAAATTGCATCAAGGTCCCCTGGAAATCAAATGCATAAACTTTGCTTCTCATATTAAAATGTGTATACACTGCTAGTTCCCATGAAAGCACTATATCATGTCCTTGGAAAAAAAAAAAAATTGTGTTGCTAATTTTCATTATTTGTGTATAGAAGTTGGGGGATTCTAATTAACTAATTAGCTCAGTTACTGAGTCTTCTACATGAATTCAATTTCTTTTGTCAGCATTCTAATTTCATAATAGTTGTTCTACCTTTGAGCAATAAAGGTGAGGGGGTTTTAAGTGTTGTTAGGAGGTAGAAGCAAAATTATTAATTTCCTGCCCTCAGGAACAGTTGGATGCTTTGTTCCCATGTAGGTGTGAGAGTTACATGATGTAACACAATGATGTAAATCATTGGAATTGTTTGGGAGATTTCATCATGAAGTGCTTCATGTCTTACTCCATGCAAGCACTAAAGATGAAAGAGCAGGATTAAAATAATGCTACTATAAAAGGCAATTCTAGATTGGCTTTCTGTCTCTTCACAAATATATATTTTCTGTTGATTCCACATTTGAACTGTACATTTGTTCCCACTTGAGTGACCATTTCATCAGTGTTTTTTTCTGCATCTTGACACAAATCTTTATCATCTTCATACAATTTGTAGCTGTTCTGACCACTGTTTAGTTTGGGTGATCCCCATTAAAAGAATAAAATGTGACTCTTATGATATAAAATTTTGAAATGCCAAAATATCCAAGTAGAACTTCCAAAATTTAACTGGCTTTGCTTCCTGCTAATAAAGAGAGCATGGCAAAATCCAGAGCTTGAAATTGATGCTTTGATCTCTGATGTTCACTCTGTCAGTAGGCAAAGGCCAACATCGCTGGCCAAGCAAATCACTTTGTTTCACCTGTCATTTCTGTTCTCTATTAACATTTTCTAAGAGCATAATTCTGCAATTGTGACATCCTCTGTAGTATATGAATACAGCTGCTTCTAATAAGACTAATTGCTAGAGATGGTTTTGTTGCTTCTGTGGAGTAATTAGATACACCAACCTAACCATGCAAAAACTCAGCATAATATGCAAACAAATTGGCAAAACCATATTCTTTGCCATGAAGCACATGAGCCTACAAAATATCAGACTTGGCATATTCCCAGAGTTTGCTGTCATCCTCCCATCTTGGGGGCTCATGTGCAGAAAAATAGTTTGTGATTTTAAGAAGCAGAAAGGAATTCCTGTATCCATATATCTGTACTTACAGCTGTGTCTTTTCACCTTTTACTGAGTTTCAGTAGGTTACTGAGTTTCACTGCATTGTTGAGAAAGGTCTGTTAAATCAGCATTAAACTGGAGTAATTTTCTTTCATACCGATCATGTATTTCCCAAAACTGTATCGTATATGAGTCTAAGCTAGTTTTGCAGTTCCGAGTTAAAACCCAGTTCAAAGAATTAAGTGTGTATATATATATATGTATGTGTATATATATATATATATATATGTGTGTATATATATATATATATGTGTATATATATATATATATATATGTGTATATATATATATATGTATAAAAGGAAAAGAAATTCTACCGTGCTCCTGCTATGTCTTTAATCCTTGTGTTATTGCATTGGTTATATGATTGATTTGTATTTTGTTATTGATATCATGGTTCTTTTCTTCAATCATACGCCTATTCTTAACGTGTTTGGGTATTTTTATATGTCCGATACTATATGATCCCAATCATGAAAGCTGTTATTCACCATCATGCCCAACAAAATAACAATTTGAGCAAACAAACTAATAGAATATCTTTCATCTTATTCATAAAATCTGTAAAAACCCCCAATCAAGTAAGGCTTGTTGTCCTTTTATTCAGTATTTGTATTTATTAGTATTATTACTTTTACCCTTTCATTGTAAAGATAGTATATTTATATTATGAATATCATAATGATCCTAATCGCAGATGAAAAATATCTGCAGTCAGTTTGCATAAATTACAGCTCATCACTTGACTAAAATAGTGTGTGAAATGCTGCTGGAGCATGTTGAAAGCCACAGTAGTTTATATACTGCACTTTTCCACAAAATCATGCTGCATGAAGAGAAAGACATGTCAGTATGTTCAATTAGGATTTTATCTGCCAGTCACATATCAAATAAAAAGGTTGTTTTAACACTGATGCCTCTGGATGCAGCTGGCTGTTACTAGTAGCTAAGAAACCAAGATCAGAAATTTCAATTATTGGTACTGTGCAGAGTGGAAAATTACTTTTTAAAACATCTATGTTTGCTGAATTTGTTTATCACAGCTAACGCTTGCTGAATGATGGCTGAATATTGGTAATTATGTTTGTAATGAAACATTCCTTAATTTGGTTATAAATTTATTATATAAACTTGAAGTATTTATTCCTCAAAATGACATCTGAAGTACAAACAGGGAAGTAACAATTATATTCATAATTTAAACATACCATAAGCAAATACGATAATCTCTAACTTGATGGAAGTGTGCTAGTGATGTTTGGAGGCAGCTGTAACACAGCACGTATTTATTCAGCAAACACCACCATTATTATCAGGTCTATGCACTGAAGTCCATTTAAAATACATACGTTTTGACTGCTCAGGAATGAAAATAATTAGATTTTATATGCTTCAAGGCAGGTTTGGGTACTGATGATTTAACTATCTACAAAATCCAGTTCATCTTAAATTCCTCCTGATCCATAGCTTACCCTCCATGGATGTTGGAGTAGGTCTTTGCTTAACAAATTCTGACTGAAGTCAGTATCACATTTTTGGCACAAATAAGCTAGAATAATTTTTATTAAATCAGTTATTGGTATTTTAAGGATATACATATATGGCATGTGAATTTTTTCAAAGCATGAAAGCCTCCATCTTTTCCTATGCCTGGGGAAGTCTGAGATTGCTGTTTATCCTGCTCAGCTTTGAAGGCCTTTAGGTTTCTTTCACCTGCAGAAGTGCTAACAATGTTGAGTGCCAGAGCTGTGCAGACTACGTGGTGTGGAGATTCAATGAGAAATCAGATCCTCTGTCTTAAGATGGGCATAGGCAGAGGATAACAGGTCAGGCACATAGCAGACTGTCTGGCATCCTGCCTAATTTGGATAAGATGTAGGTGACATTTATTGTCATCTCCCAGACAATTGGGGGTTACTTCAGTTAATGCTTCTTCATGAAAAACACAAAGTGTGCATAGACTGGTTATACATGCATGTACCAGTTCAAACAAATCCATAATAGAAACTATAATAAAAATCTTTAAAAATTTGTAAATAACAGCAAAAGTTAATAGAAGTAAAAATGTTTGGTGACAATCCAGTTTTCCTAGTAAAATTCCCAAAAAAGCAACTCGTGAAAAAAAATCACAATACAGAAAGACATAACTAAGACACATAAGATGATTCTTTGACCCAGATGTCATAAACTTGGTACCCTTAGACAGCACCAGTTTCCAATACAACTTGCTGCTAATGTCAAGCAGCCTATTGGATAAATTCAAATCATAGCATAAATATAGGTCCAAATCTGCATCTGCAAGGCTTTGAATCTAGTCTGTGCCGACTAATTTGGCACGATGTAAATGTGATGGGCAAACTTATGCAAAGTCAAACTGCATCTCATGTGGGCCTTAAATAGAATTTGGTTTAATAGAGTTTTGTATTTTTAAGCACCAGAAATCTGTGTAGGTGTCAATTTAGATGTTCTCAAAACAAGGTATACAGCTGCAGCTCAGAGTTTTTGTTTTGTCCAAAATTTTGTACTTGAAATTCAAGCAACTGAATTTTTCTGGATACCCATTCTATGGTTTTTCAGTTGTACTAGGAGGATAATTTTCCTGAAGGCAGAGTGTACTTAATTGTAGGTTCCAAAAAAATCTGTTTTTTCATGTTCATATGAGACCTAAACTCCATATGTAGCCTGGAATAAATAGTGCAAGAGATTGAAAAATTGTTGTGGTGCATATAGCTCAAGTTTACCATCAGACTTTCAATATAAAGAGAGGCATTCGGACTTCTTCAGAAAAAAGAAAAATTATTATATGTACAAAGGAACGATTTCCCAATAACTTCATATCAACTCCTCATTGTACACAATAAAGACATGTTTCTCACTGAGAAGTAATGTTGAAACATGATGTGTTTTGAACTCACATTATAAGAAAGGTAACTATGCAATAGTATTCTTAAACCTGGACAAACAAAAGAATGGATTAAATACTACTCTAAGCCAAAGTAAAATTCATGTGCACTTCAGGATTTCTTCTTCTATGTTTCTTCTAATAAAATCTATCATTATATAAATTAGACCTTAAATGCACCACACAAATAGAAGAAAGGGTAAAAGTCGTAATGCTCGGTGTGCCAAAGCAGTATTATCCCAAAGCTGCAGACCTGTAAAAATGTTTGATGTAGCGAAAGAGAATAATGTAGTTAACATTTAAAGTAAAATTGAGTCATGCTAAATTTTGGATTTGAGATTTAAGATAATTGTGCACACTATAATCACCATCTTTGCTGGCGGCTATAAAAACATTATGCAGTTTATCAGTTATAGAACCCAGCACTGAATGTTGCAGACAGATAGGAGAGATGGGGACAAGACTGAAATTAATGCAGCCAGAGAATGTAATTGAATATACTTTGTCTATTCTCAGCTCTTATTTTCTCTATGAATTTATCTAGCTCAGCTTGTGTCTGCTCAGTGTCCTTTTTCCAGTTCTTTTGTTTTAACTCATCCCAATCTTCAGGTATGCTATCTATTCCTTACAAAAATAAAGACCAGTTAACATGCTCTTGTACAGGACTTCGAATCTGTACCAATTAAAAAGGGTTCTTTTCTGAATTAAGTCTTTACCAGTTATGATGTACTTAAAAGTATGAGTTTGTATCTTTAAATCAAAGACTGATTTTTTTATTTTTTTTTTTTAACAGCACAGATTAGGCCACTTCTGACCCTGCTGTCTTAATGGGTTTGTTGTAGTTTGGACTGATTGGACACTACTGTACAAGCCTGGTGATGCATAAAGAGAAACAGAAGCCAGTTTTCTCTGTCTTTTGCTGTGTTACATCTGGGCTGAAGAAAATAAAAAAATCAGAAATAATGATACCAAACAAAGAAATTGCATCATGAATAAGCATGATTAAGACTTGAGCTATCAATTAAAACAATGCCATTTTAGCATAGTCCATTTTGTTTTCAGGGTTTTTTGAGTTACTTAATTTCAAATACTCATGCTTTAAGGCTCAACTTAGCTAGTTAGTTACTAAGACTGTATTAAACTTGTAAAATTAAATCTATAAAAAATTATGCTATAGCAGTTTACTTCTAATTCTTGAACACACAGTATAGTGAAGGAACTTCAAGGACTTTCTGCTCTGCAAGGCCAAAGTAATTAAAGGTTTAATCACATCTCTGGTGGTTAAGGCTGGTAAAATCTCTCAGGCAATATGTGTGAACCATTTTATAGTTCCATTTTTTGGTTATGTAGGCACTAGTTCAAATAATTATATTACTGGACTGCCTTGTAACATTTGGATAGCTCATTTCTGTGCTATCCATTACCAGTGATGTAGACCACACTGTTTCCATAGAGATGATCTCTCTCTTTTATCTCTTGTCATATAATTCTCCATGCAACACATTAAATACTCTAACAGAGCAGAGGGAAAATTTTTCTCTGACATCTACCCCATTATTTTGAACTTCAGTATTGTTTATTCCTATGACAACAGTGATCATTTTGATCCATGTTTTCAGAAAATCAGAGTGTTGTGAGATAACGTGTAAGTATAGAAGCAGCTTTCCCCTTTAACTGCTCCATTGTTAAAGAGCTGATGATCTGTAATTCGTTGCCAGGATCATAGGTTTTAAGAAAGGACTTTAAAATTGTGGGTTTGAACTTTCAAATTAAATTCAGAGTGTGGGGGTTTCTTGATGAGTTTCAGTTGTTGCACTTGTGGGAGCTAAAGGATGGGATTAGGAATTTTTGAAAGGGTCTAAACCTCTGTAACGCTGGACATACATTGGTGTGATCTGCAGTGAATTGATGTAATGCCAGTACAGAGGTTTGCAGAGTTAATGCGTGTATCAAATACGACAGAGTGTAATTACATGAAAATTACCCTTTCACATCTGTGGAAAAACAATTTCAAAAGCAAGTTATATCATACTAGACATTTTGTACCCCAGTGCAGTAATGAAAGGAAGCCTGCACTCCTGATTTTTTTTCAACTTATCATGGTGTGGCTCTGACACCTGGTTACTATAAGGCAAACACAAATAGCTGCACAAAACTGGGACTTTTTGGATGTCTGCCCTTACCTTGCCATGTTTATGAGGTTATTTACTGCTGAACAGAGACAAGAAAATCAATTGGTCATTTACCATGTGAGCAAAAGGACACATACTGGAGGTTCTTCTGGATTGAAACAAATATAATAAATCTATTCTCTAGCCTGTCATGCTCTGTGTAGACATCCCCTCCATCACTGCTTTCTCAAAGTGAAGAAATTTGGTTTTCAACAGAAAATTATTCTATTTTAGACAAACTCTGGCGTACACTCAGTGCTTCTGCCTGTTTCAATACCAGTGTTAAGTTTTTCATTGATTAGCCCGGAAAGGCCCTCAATGTTTAGGATAAGCAATCCTGCTTGTTGCTGAAAACTACAAGTGAAAACCCAGAGTCTGGATTTGAAATCATACAATATTTTTACAAAATTCCTTTTATTTACTGAGAAGCAGAAAAAAGACTAGAGCACACCCTGAACTGTTCAAAATTAGCAGAGCAGGGTAGAGTTGAGTGGCTGATGATCTGCTGCATTCTTTCTTGAATTGTTTGATATTATTTAGGTGCCATTTATTAATATTTCCTGTGTGAAGAGTACACGTTCTCTCTTTCTTTAGAAAAACGGGCAGATATTGACTTGCACTCATTCTGTTGGTTTTGTTAGATGGGTTTGTTTCTACAAGGAATGTACAGCAAGTGATAATTAATGTTCACGGTGTGAAATTGCAAACTCTTCTACACACCCAAGGAAAAGGAGGTGTGCTATACATCAAACTACAAAATTAAAGGTTTTTTAGATTCGGGCTGTGCCAGAGCAAATTCGACTATATTATTGGACTAAAGCTTATGATACATTTTCACCAGGGTATCAAGTTACTGCAAAATATGTATTGCACATGCCTTATATATACAGGGTCTTTCAAATTATGGTATCTTTTCTTAAAATCATTAATGAAAAAAGAATCTAGAAACCTAAGCAGGGGAAAAAAAAAATCAAATACTTTTTGAAACCCTGTGTACCCTTATAACATTCCGTTCTAAACCAGCTGTGAAATTCTCAAATATAATAAATGCAAAAGTTTTGCTTTAGATATTCAAATTACTACACACAACAAGTCTTGCCTGCAGACTCAATTTTACTGCCCACTTCTCCCCACCTGACATAATTATGGACTTCTCTCAGGAACTCTCAGTTCATTATGTACTCACCTATCTAAAACACGGCCTTTGAATTGGCTTAATTGCTTCAGTCATCCACGTCTTAAAAATATCCTATTTGATTATCTCCATAACAGAAAATCTTATTTTCACTGTATGACTGGAAATGCCAATCAAAATTGTATCAATTCCTTTATGTATATATGAAAAGAGGTTAACTGCTCAGAAGAAAATAGTAATTTTTATTTTTTCACTTCATTGATTCAATCCACTAACTAGTCAGACATCACAATGTCTTTCAAAATGTTCATTTTTAAATTACTGCCTTTCCCTTGCTTCAGAGGAAAATATATTTCAGGATTATATTAAAATGTGACCAAATAAATACATACTTTAAAACATTAAAAAGGTTGGTGTTTCTAAGGAATATGGGACTGATGGAAAAATTGAGTTGCTCTGTCTACCTTCAGCAGTTAATCAGCATTGGGAATAGCAATGTATTTTTGTTAGAATATTTATATTTAAAGAGGAAATGCCAGCCTCTCTAGATAAAAGAGTGTAATCCAAATCTCTGCTTGCCAAAATTGCTATAAAAATAGTAATGGAAATAGAGTGAAGACAAAAACTCAAGTCATCCCAAGTCTCTTCAGTTTATGGGTTAAAAAAGGGTTGCTGGAGTGCATTTAGGTCTCAGAAACAAATCCTAGAAGTTTCCTACAATGTGAAAAAATACTGGCATGCCAGGCATTATCTTTCCTGTCCTTATCAGCCAAAGAAATTAATGATCTTTCCTTCTTGTTGAGCTGTGTATTCTGGGGAAAGGGGACACTTTTTCTTGCTTTTTCCAGACCTGAGTCAGGACTTACTGAGCAGGAGTGAAGCTGCTTTTTGTGTTTTGCTGTGGCTTTTAACCTGCCCTTTTCAAATGCTATCCTGTGGATACCTTAAAGCCAGACCACGATGTTACTTCTGGAGTGGCGAGCTTGCTTTCCCTTTCCTCATGTGAGTTCTTCCACCCGTGGGTTAACGCACATTTCAGGACCCCACAAATGGGGGCAGTTTTCTTAAATGAGCTGGTGTTGTATTAGCACCTGAATATGTGAGGTACAGGACTTTGTGCCAGTATGCCATTATTCTAATAAAATAATTTGCAAGGTCGGGTCAGATCAGCTGTCCCTAAATCCTCTGAGGGACCACAGGTTCTTTGTTTCCTCTATCTCCCTGTTTCTTTCTCCTGTCTTTTTCATTAGGATTTAATTGTCTGATTGACATCTGTTTCAGGAGATTTACTGATAGTGATTAAGAGATGAAGATTTTCATCTCAATTTACGTTTGTGGACTCCCTTTGATTTGAAAAGCTACTCAATTCTGGTTCAGCTGGCTGTCCTCTCGTGAGACAATGGGCAAGGCTACCTGTTCTGAGCTGCAGTGATTAGACCATGGTCCAGTTGCTACACTTGCAGGTTGAAATAATTGCGGCCATTGCAGAGCTATCCACAGTTTTAGAAAAAAGGGGAAAAAGAGGGTTAGAGCATAGGGAAGAGGAAGAGCTCCTTTTTAGTTGTTTTTGAGCATCAGGGGTAGACAGAGAACAATCACTCTTAAGAGGAATTGAATCACTAGGCATGAATCACAGAAGGGTGGAAAGAATTTGTAAAAAGTAAGAACTGTTTAATTCCACTTTAATAAGCAGTGCAATGTAATAGGTCCAAATCTGTGGAGTATAACTGAGAAGCCAACAGCAGCATCGTGCATTTGAAGTTGTTTCAGATTAGCTCTTGTCTGGCCCCATGTAACTCATCAGTTACATTTTGTGACTATTTCATCAGAACGGAATCCGCGTTGTGCACTGTGAGAGGGCTTTGTAGAAGCATGGCCATAGAGATCTCATCAGAAAACTGGAAAATTGGCATTCAGATATGAGTGTGATATGATGAAAATAATATCGGAGTATCAGACCAGTTTTCCAAATCTAAAATATTAATACAGACACACCCATAAGTCTGCTGTATTCAAGAAACATGACAAGGTTATTCAAAAATTTTGGTGAGACCTGTTTTAGAGGAATGTGGTGGTGAGACTGAATGATTTTTCCTAGTTTTTATATTGCTATCTGAAAGACCTATTGCATGAGTTCATAATCATAGAACCATAATTTTTCGTTTTAACTATGCTGTAAATACATTTGAAAAGTGTAACAAGAAAATATCCACTAATGTTAGCAATGCTACTTGAACCCTTTTAAGGCATCTTTGACACAAGGGTATAGACACAGCTTCAGGGCAAAATGATTCACATCTGCCTATATTATCATGTTGATTTACTTCTAATTTGTATTTTATTCTATGATATTACATTACAGCTTAATCTAGGAGTTAATGGATTATTACAAATCTGTTGAATTCCAGTAACAATCATATTTGTTTTCCCAGTGTCATTTACCTTTCACTGTGCAGCGTTTTTGCTGGCAAAAAAAATAATAGTTCCTGTCTGGGTTTGTGGATTTGGAGCCCCAGGTTATATTTTATTCCTTCTCTTGCTTTCTGCCTCTTGTCTCCCTTGAATTTTTCTGTTTTAACATTTAAACGTTATGCACTCCCATTGTTGAAGATCGAAGTGTTATATAGAAAATCCATTTCTTTTTCTTTCTTGCATGTAGTGTTCCTGTCAGTTCAGTTTAGTGTAACCTTAAAGAAGGGTTTGATTTCAGTGTGTGCTTGATTTCACATTGCCTGTCACTGATAACAAATGTGTCCACAGTGATCCAGAGCCGAATGAATTTCTGTGCTACTTTCTTCCTCAATCTCTTAGATATTATTCTATGATTATAGTTATTTTTATGTCTTTGTCCTCTGACCAGCCTCCTCCCATAAATGAAACGCTTTAAAACTGAAAGCATTTTATTAAAACTAAAACTTTTTTTCTTATGTATTTTCCTCAGGTTTACGATTCAAAAATCCTCAATCACAGATTTAAAATATTTTTAGTAACATCAGGTTCCTTATAGCCTCTGAATGTTTTGATTTTAAATGCATCACACTTACTTGATCAGTTTTCTTTTCTGATGTGTTTTTAAGGTCTGTGATGCAACAACTGCTATGCCATTTACCAAATGGGAAATCTGCAGTAATATTTAGTTGTAGCACTTCCTCCCAGAAAAATGAATGAGTGTAGAATGTGTCATTAATATGTGCATGGTTCAGTATGCAATATTTGCAGTATGTTTAGTAAATACAGACCCTATTTTTTCTGCCTTTGAGTATTTTTATAGTTGCTTACATAAATAGTAGTGTTATTAATTTGTTATCTCTAGTTTGACTGTACATTACAGTTTTAACAGCTTAGCCATGTTTTTCTCAGCAGTTAGATTCCTCTCTGTCCCCACTCTCAGTGTACAAATGCACAATTTATAGCTGTGTTTCCTGTTCTGGAGGTTCTTGTTTTCCTCAGAACTGTACATCCTACTGTTCTGCAAGCAGCTCTGTTCATTGCCATTATGAGCTTATCCAGTGACAGTCATGGAAATACAGAATAATTTAGGTTGGATAAGACCTCAAAATGATTAAGCTGGCACTGCCAATTCCACTACTAACCCATCTCTCTAACTGCCACACCCAACAGGTCTTTTAAATACCCCCAGGGATGGTGCTGCAACCACTTCCCTGGGCAGCCTGTTCCAGTGCTTGACAACCCTTTCAGTGAAGAAATGTTTTTCTGATACCCAATATAAACCTCCCCTGGAGCAACTTGATGCCGTTTTGCCTCATCCTCTTACTTATTGCTTGGGAGAGGAGACCAAGCTTCTTCAGCCAAGCTCCTTTCAGGCAGGCTGTAAAAAAGAGTAAGGTCTCCCTGTGGCCTCTATTTCTCCAGGCTGAACAACCACAGTCAAATCTGAACATCTACTGAAAGAATGCTTGGTGAATAAAAGGATCTGGAGTAGCCTGGTAGCTGCTTCGTGCTGATGACCAGGCATGCAACTGTGTGATGGTTCACCAGCCGCTGTAAATACGATATTTCAGTTATATTCCAGTTGCCTCATAAACCATGGCTGTTTCAAAAGCAACTGAGGCTTCTCTTTCCATGTTAATTGATTATTGAAAATAAAAGCAAAACCGACCAACCAAACAAAACCCATAAAATCCGGTTGTTTACTAGAAAAGGAATTTGTTTTAGAATTCCCTAGCATAGAAATTATATTCCAAGTTTCAGAATATTTTCCCAATGGAGAATTGCTGGCTGATACTTTTGATGATGGATTAAGCTTTCTTTTCTAGTAAAAATCTGTACAGGGAGCATACACTGATGATGTTAGTGGTACTACCCAAGGTAATCAACAGCATCATTCAAATGTAAATTTTAGAAAATGATTAAATAAATATTCAAATGCATTTTCTTCACAAGATCTTCTATGAATGTTACACTGTCTCTTCTCCAGATGCTTCCTGCATGTTCAGTGGGTTAGGAATTTCAGTGGTCCTCAACTTTGTATTGAGCAGAAGATTACTATTCATCTTTAATTTCTAAGAAAAGTCACTGCAGCTCTCTGAAAATCTTCCAAGATCTACTTGGAATTAATGTATTGAGCTAAGTAATATTATGAAACTGAAAATATTTATTTGTTCTTAAACCAGATTTTTACCTTAGGGTAATGCTGAATTTGTTGACTTAAATCATTGTTAGAAATGGTCTGCACAAATTCAAACTGATGCTGTATGTGGGAGACAGCTGGTTGTCATGGTAACTGTAGTGCAGTTTTTAATTCCACTTGGTGAGTAATGCTAACACAATGTTGCTGAATAGACCATGGCTTAGCAAGTACAAGTATCTTGAATTCTCCATGTCGGTGTTACAGAGTAAGAAAATGCTTTGTTTAGATATATATCCTGCCTCATTTTTGTCTTATTGTTTTTGAACAAAGACATTTAAAAAGTATAGTTAAAAAAACTAGAGGATGTCAAAACTATATGGAGAATCTGCTTTTGGTGTGGCCCACAAAGAGCCCCAACACGGTGATAAAATTAAGATACAGACAGTAAGATATCTATAACTAGTGAATATGTTCGGGGAGTTTTTTACAACTATTTGTAACTGCATTTTTAATGTGGGTCTATTGAAGAAATGTAAGAAAACAAAAATTTAGGATGGCAGAAGAGCACACAGTATCCAATCAATTTTTATTTTTGTGTTTATGTGTGGAAGAAAACAGGACATTAACTGAAGTTATTTCATTTTGTTAAAGCTTAAGACATTCACCTAATGAAGAGCTTAAGAGAAGTCTTTTACTTTTCAGGTAATGTGTCCTATGTGAAAGAAACAAAAGACAATAATTCTAGGTATATTTGGGGAAATAGGATCAAAAGCCATTCATTAGTTTGATAATTATTCTTCTCTAGACCCTCATACTTACTGTAAAAATACTTCTTCTTTGTTAGGTAATAGTCAAAGAAGAATGAGAATACAGTTTTTAGTAGAGTCTGTGCCCTTGGCAGCAGTGTTTCCATATCATTGTGGATATATAGAGCTTCCAGGACTCAGAATTCTTGATGATGAAAGTATTTCTCATTGCAGAGATAGACAATTTGGGAGTCTGCCAATTTTTAAAAAATACAGTGTCTTTCAGCTAATAATGTTAGTTATTAATTTTGTACACGATGTTAGTCCTTCACTTGGCATGAGAGACTCAGCTTTTTTCTGTATTGATTTTTTTCTTTCCCTTTTCCACCATGAGCACATTTCTTTCAGATCCTTGCTCTAAATAATTAATTCATACTCTCAGGTACTCATGTCAGCATCTGGTATAGCAGTAGTAAAAGTCCAGAAGTGGATGTGTAGGATTCACCCAAGTACTCCCATCCGATTTAATGCAGAAAGTAAAACTGGGAAGTCCAGAAGGAAAAGGTAGTAAAATGGTGAACATATTAAGTTTTTATGTTAGAAAATGAACATTGCTACTGTCCAAAATAAAGGTATATCAGTTTAATAGGAGACTGGAAGTGGTTCAGCAAGAATGGTAGCACACTTTTAAAAAAAAATGTATCAAATGTGGCAGTGGAAGTCCTTGAGAATTTCTGAATTATACACACTGTTGATGTGCCTGACTGGTAAAATAAAGCCCTTTAAAATAAAGGCCTCTGGTACAAATTTTTGAACACATTAAATATACTGATGCCAGAAGAATTGACCTTTATGGAAAAAGATTAGAAAATCAGTAGAGCAAGAGGGAAAGACCAAGAATATTCAAACTGTTGAGAATACTTACAATATAACAACATAAACCAATTCACTTTTCTATTTATTAAATTGCAAATTTGCTGCTTATATAACTAATTTATAAGTCTTTAAAAGTGAACACTTCATGGAATATGGACTGCTATTTTTAATGAACATGTTGCTGTTGCTTTTTCAGTATGCAGGCCCTGCAGCACTAATGCTTGAAAACTTCTATTAATTCAAAAGCCATGAGCAAGACAAAAAGGCTATGTTTTCCTGTTCAGTCCTGTAGTGCACTGAAAACTGAAAGCAGCTTCCTATTTGGAAGAATTAAGATAGTTATTTTTCCCATTTGTTTGATCAAAGAAATGGGGGGAGAAGGCTGAGCTAAGTTCTTAGTTATTACTATATGAGTCTCAGCCCATATTAATTTAGCTAGGTTACCACCTGAGTATTTAAAGGAATCTATTATATCCCCAATCTCTTGCATTATATTGGAAATCCTCGTTCTCAACAGTACTTTATATCAATGAGATATACTTTATGAGAAGTATCAAGTGACCTTTAGTGTCTGAACTCCAAGGGACTCACTTGAGAGCGGTAGAGTGCACACTGCCCCAGATATATAACACCATCCTCACCCAATCCAAACTAGGAGTTTTCAAGTGATGAGAGATGGCAAATACTGATAATGTGTGCAATATTTTAAAGTCTTAATCAAGGGAACATAACTATTTCGCAAGCAGTTGAGCTACAAAACTTGATTTGACTAGAGTATTAAGATTTTAATTCGGTCAGCTTTTAGAAATAAAATTATATAGAATATGCCAAGTGATTATTTTTGTGGTAACAAACAAAAACGTCATACACGTGCCTAGGTGGTTTCTTAGCATCTGTAAAATACTAATAAATAAGAGTTAGGTTTCTTCCAACTTTCTTTAACTAACAGGGTTGTATAAAATAATCAGTAGGTTGGTGGAGACATGGTCTGATGAAAGGTTTGCTCAGACTTCACTTCCATTGTGATTTGGTTTGCATTTTTCTGTGGGTAATGCTAGCAAATATTTTTTATTTTCCCATAATTCTGTGGCAAAACTCTAAGAAAAACTTAGTAGAATCAATTGAGGTAGATAGTCCCCAAGCTTTTATTAGAAGACAAGCGTGTCCAGATAAACTACGGATCTGTGCTGAAAACAGAGGAATACACATGATTCAGCTGGAGGTAAAAGTGTTCTCTTTGGTCTGAATGTTTCCTGGCTGAACTAAAGGACCAACACCACAGATTTTCACATGACCTACAGATACAGTAGCCTATGGATGCATCCTGCAGTGCTTTATTTTCAGAGCTTCCTCACGATGCCAGTTGAGATTTTTGGTGAAAATATGCAAATCTATTATTTGCAAGCAAAACAACTTGTATTCTTCCTTTAAAAAAGGAATGGGGGAATATACTATACCCTAGACAGTGCCCATTTTCTATATATAACCCAAAACCAGAATGGCTTGGAAAAGGGTACTATTCTTAATGATTTGCCAACTTACTTTCCGGATGAGCTCCCTATCTCCTTTTCTGTCCAGTTGTCAAGAAAATGAGACAGCAGCAAAGGCTCTCATCACCAGTGTGGCACAAATTTGGACCCACTAGAGCTGATAATTAGCTCGTGTAAATATAGTCTTGGAGAAAATTCCTGTAATATCTGTGGTCTCTTTCTCCACACACAAACATATGTACCAAATTTATGGTTTTGCTCTAGCTGGGTGTTCGGCATGCATTATATTTGGCCAGAACTGAACTTGAAAGGTGAAATTTTGACTAACCTTTCATTGTCACACTGAGCTCAACATCTTCTATTTTGTGTCCACACTGGGTGCATCAGAATCCTGAGGACGTGTGAGCGTCACAGAGCAGGGTGCAGGGTTTTGTGTGGGAGCTTTGGGGAGTAGCAGCTACTGTAACTTCAGGCAGTGGCAGTAGTGGAGTGTCTCGTCTTCATCCTCAACATCTCAATTACAAGAATGCTCTGAAAATGTCACTTGCCATCACAGATACACATCTACTTTAGCTCCATGCAACTCCAGGCCCTTGAGGACTTTCATCCAAATGTGAACACGTCTGTGACACAAAACCTATCTCTTGCTGATGTAACTGTACTCACTTTACTCTCTTTTTTATATTTCTTTTTATGACACATGCTTTCTGACTGTACTAATAAATTGACTCAGTGGCTGAAACTCAGGAAGCAAATAATTATTTTGGCAAGTTGGAAATTAAAGTATATCAGCTTTTCAAAACAGAAAAATTAGTTTTGGAACAGGAGGGAAGAAATCATATTTGCTCCTCTTGAGGGGGCATATTTTCTTGACTATTGTGAGAATAGTTAACTTGGGTACTGTGACAGAGTGAAGGGAGGTGTGACTGTGCATACAGGAGCTAAAGGAAAAGGCATCTTACTGCTTTTCTTTTTCACAGCTTAAACTCTCTCCATCTGACAAAGCAAGGGAATGTAGTGATCTCGCATCTACTTCTAGAAATGTGTGCCTTGTCCAAGTTACAGCTTGCAAGAGTGATGATGGCTCTGAGTTATTTGATGGCTATAGGCAACAGAGATTGTTCTTGATGATAATATCCAAATGATGCAAAATCTTCATAATATTGAGTCATGGCATGATCTGGAACTTTTAAATTCACTTCCTAAAAGATCCAAAATGCTAAAATTATTTTCAGCAGTTTCAGCTTTCTTCCAGTATCAGAGAGGGACAATGTTTCAGTAGTCATCAAGCAGCAATGTCAGCATTTCATTGGAGTCATCTTTATGAAAAGGCAGCATCAGAAAAACACTTGGAGTACTGTGCATTACAGGCAAGGCAGAAGTTCACTTTGCCTCAGGAAATTCATATCAAAATAGTTTATTAAGACTTTCTGAATGAATCTTTTTCACTGAACTCCCATTTATGTTACTAAATGAACTTTTTATTTATCTAACTTAGTTAAGTGTGAATACCACATCAGTGAAATCAGAAATCCTATCATCTTGCATGATTAAATAATTGCAATATTCAGTCAATTTGAATTACTGTATTACCTTATAGTTGCATCACTCTCTACTTGTAAATGGATATATACAAATTATCTAAGTCTTTAAAAAATCATAATATCTCTAATGGTATGTGCTGCAGTCTATTAAAATGCATATAAATTCTGCTTAGTACCAAGTGAATTTTCTCATGCGTATAAGGCACCTAGTAGCCCTTCTCGTTTTAATTAAATTGTTCTTCTCCAACTTTAGAAATAACTTTGATAACACTTTACACCTGATTGTTGGGAAATATTCTCTTTCTTCTCATTCATAATATTTTGTTATACATTATAATTACTAAGCTATGTAGAAATGCTGTTTTGAGGCCTACATTAACACAATTCACATAGTTCAAAAAATAAATTAAAAGTTATCATGGCAAAAAACCTCATGTATGCCAGTTAACACAAGTCAGAATTCACATGATTCCTTTCTCTAAACTGGTAATATTTATGTGTAATTGAATTTGGTGGCCAATGAGCTGTAGAAGGTGTTTGGTTAGTTAGGTGTTCTGTATAATTATGATGTCCCTCCTAAAATCCATGGTGATAGCTTTGCAATTATGTAGCTGAAGGTTCCACATAGACAGTTCATGAGATTTTATCCTCTTTATATTTTAAAATTCTAGCATTTTGGAAGTCCATCCTAGCCTCTGAGTGCATCTGCAACAACTAAAACCACAGTCTCAATGTAATGAACTTGAATATGTTTATTACCTTTCCAGAAAAAAATCATGTTTAATGCCTGAAGATTAATTGAGCTTCTAAATAACAAGGAAAAAT
Source organism: Pardalotus punctatus (assembly GCA_013400915.1). NCBI lineage: Eukaryota > Metazoa > Chordata > Aves > Passeriformes > Pardalotidae > Pardalotus > Pardalotus punctatus. Next base: position 376,438 of record VZTX01005519.1, read on the forward strand.
ACTCCTTCATCACAGGCTGTTTAGGGGAAAATGCATCATTTCTAGGAGCTGATGCATCCCCGAAGGGCCCAGTGAGCCAAACTCCTAACAGGGTGAGTCTTCCTGTAGAGTACACTGCCAGAAGCCATCCTTTTTAAAATTGAAGCTGCAGTGAGTCTCTGTAGGTCCACAGCGAAACAGCAGCAACTCATAGTGTGGATTTTGGAATGTGTCTAAAAGTCTTTAAGACGTCAGTGATCTTCCCCAAAACCCCAATAAATTCTAGCTGAAAACTCAGAGGCCACCCTTAAGAACTCTTAGATTCCCAGGAAGATGAATTTTATGCATTCTCTGGCATAACTTTTTGCATTATGGCAAATCTGTTGTGGACCCTGCTTGACTCACAATAAAGAACCTCAATTGAAGCAGTCATGTAGTGCTGCCTAAAAAAGTTTGCTGCCTTTGCTGCCCGCAGCTCTTACATGTGTCCAGCATGTTTCCAAAAACTTGTTTCTCAATAAAAAAAAAAAGGAATTTTCACACTTTTTTAAAAATCACAGTTAAATCTACCATGGTTTTATATATTTTTAATTCTTGTTCTTCTTAGTGAGATTTTTATGAGCTCTATTAGCTGTATACTGGGGATGTAAGTAGAAAGTTAAAAAATTCCTATAATAAGGAAATTCATGGGTTCTTAAAAGGAATTTTAAACACTTCTTGTAAAATGGAGAAATAAATCAAACCTTTTCTAACTGCATTATGTAATTCTATCATAAAGCTTTCAAATACTCTCTCAAGAATAGGGAATATTTTGTGTCCATAGTGCCTCAAAAGTATCCCACCCTTTCTGTTATAAAAGCTAGGAAACATTTGCATACTCTTAAGTCTGCATTTCTGCTCTTGGCTAATGTCCTGTTTGTCCTTGTGCTCATGCTGGCTATTTGCTTACATGACTTTCCTTTTGCCAGGCTAACAAAGCTAAGCTCCTTTATTCTCCACTTGTGAAAGAAAATATTCATTCTAAAGGTGTCCCTAATAACCATCCTCTCCATCTATTCTGTTCTGGACTGACTTTTCCTCGGCCTCATTGATCAAAATTGTGTATTATGTTTCTGATTAGGCCTTTAAAATTAGAATATTTACATGGAAATGAGTCATCTTGTATGTTCTGGACTACTTGGTGTCTTTTTTTAATTGTTAAATTGTAGTGGCTCTGAGTCATTCTTGATCAGCCAGTGCTTTCACATCCTTTTCCTTATCTTTTGCTTTCCAAAGTGGCCTGTTTCACCAGCTTATAATAGACAATCTCATTATAAATATGTAAAACATGATTTAAAACATTGTCTTAGGTGACATTCCTCTTTGTTTCAACATCATCAAATAAAAATTTGAAGTCTTTAAGCTGAATTTCATACAAACTTTGGATATATTCACTCCAGCCTGTCTTCTCCTTTCAAAGTAAATAATTGTATTATCAATTGCGTCTTGTTCCTTATTCACTTGAAACTAATTGCTACTAATTCTTAAATATCTCAGAAGAAATTAGGTGAATTGTATTGCCCTGTCTGGAAAAACAGTTATCAAGGAGAATTATAATTTGGGTCTGGCATTATTTAACTTTGGTAATACCCTAGTCCCCCTTCATGTTCTTTTTTTTGATTGCCTTTTTGTCACTTTTCCCTTCTCAATAGCACATTAACAGGTCCGTTGTTGCTTGTGGATTTGCACATATTTCCATTTTCCTAGGGAAAATATATTACATCTTCTGACTGTATTTTTGTGCATGATTTGGGGAGTCCTGAATGGTTTGGAGGACTAACACAGAAAGGCAGAAGTAGCTCTGGGTGGTCCATATAGAAGTGCCTGAAGGACACCATATTTTTTATGCCATTTTGTCATGTCAGTGCTTTTGAACTCATAAGTGACCTGCCTTTAGACACAGGAGGAGATCTCTATGGCAGCAGCAGCTGTGAGTGATGTTGAAAACTGCAATGAAGTTGTTCCTTTGTGCAGAAGTCTAGACCATTACCTACATGCCAGACTTGTTCACTCCTTCACTCTAAATGCAGATCATTTTACAGAGCAGTCATCATTGCTGTATAAATTGCAATTGTCCTTTGATTGTTTGTGTCAGTTTTTTCAGAGATTTGTATGACAATATTCAGCTCTTATTGAATTTGCTTTGATATTTGTGGTAATTTTTATATTCTTGTTCTCATTATTGATTTTAACATTGTCTCCTTGCAAACATCAACACTTTCATGGAGGCTAAATAAAAAATGTATTACCTCATTTTTTACAGGGCTGCTGTTCTTCTTTGCTTGTCTTTTTAACATAGATCTGAAGAACTTAACTGCTTTGTGTAAAATATGTTTTGCAATTATCACTGTACCCATCAGTCTCTTGAAACTTAAAATACTATTTTGTTTCACTGATTAGTGGGTTTTTTTCCCCTTTTCATAGTCTGTAATTTTACTCATTGTCCTTTTTGATCTGCTTATCTATTCTAGATCTTGTAAGTCCCATTACTTTTATCAATTAATTTCCTGAGTTTGTGAGGTTTTCAAATATGAAATATAAAATCCTAATGTGGAGACTTTTATTTTTTAGTTTTATAGGAAAAGGGCTACTGACAATCAGAGTTCCAGATTGTTTTATATTATCAGCTTTTCTAAAATTTTAGTGCTGTTTGCTAAATCTAATGTTTCTATAGCATGGGTCTAGAAACTTTTTATTATTAACTAGTGAGGACTTCAAACATTAAGATTGTTTTGTATCTTTTGATGCAATTTGTGTATATTTCCTGTTGATGCCATATTTTCCCTGTGCATCAAACCAGCTTTAATGCCTGGCTAGAAAAAAGATATCTTGGACTCTGTACTTAGTTTTTCAGATATTGAGATGGATGTGGACTGCAGCAGTACTACATAATGACTTTTTCACATAATAATTCCAACACGTTTAGCAATTTCATCTCAATACCCAGGTGATTTTATGTTGCATTTTTGGAGGTACTGCTTCATTTCTTCCTGGGAATCTATATAAATTTTGTTTTTCATTTTCTAGTCATCCCTGAGCCTTTCCAGACTTGTGTTTAAACAGCACTCTAGAAAGGGTAGTTAAACTGTGACAAATTAGTAGCAAGATTATGTAGATAGGTTAGCATGACTGCGGAACTCCTGCTTTCCTTGCTTGGTATCATCCCATTAAAAAAGCAAAAACGCAATCCTATTTCTTTTATCACCTGGAAAGTTGCTTGTCTTGTATAAGCATATTCAAACTGGCATTGTTTTAATTCTTTTTACAAACCCTTTATTTGGGATTTTCCCATCAGGTCTAAATTTTGGGGGCTTTTTGTTGATACTTTTCTTACCAGAAAAAGAGATCAGAACTCATGTACAGACTACCTAAAGCCTTCCAGCACCGGGCCAAGTGCCTGTCCTTATATATCTTGTGCTGAGATAATTCCAAAGGAGTGTTTAAATACCTACCAGGAGGGACAGCTAAAGAACCAATTTTGCTTCTTTTTATTGTGTGAACAACTCAACCTTTAACATAAACCACAAATTGAAATCTTCAGTTGCTTCTAAGGATCTGCTGTCTTATCTGAAGGACTAAATAAAATCTATTATATATGTAAAATAATTTATTTGCTTGATTTTATTATGATGACCACACTGTTAACTCAATCAGTACATATTTTAAAATATAGCTATTAGCTAAAGAGCTTAGTTTCTACTTTTTTTTTTCCTCTGCTACTGTAACTTTATATAGCTTGTGCCTATTTTGGCAACACTCTCGTATCTTTAATAATTTAATATATAGTGTCTTGCATCTGGATCTCTACAAGACCTTATCAGATTCTTTGAAATCTGGAAACAGTTGAAGCTGCTTTTCCAGTTCTGCAGGTTTTCAGATGAATTCATGTACTCTTTTTTTTTTTTTTTTTTTTTCCCCACCCTCCAGACTTCTTCTGACCTGTTGTTAAGGTGCTGGTTTTTAAGTTAAGGAAATTGCTGACTGGAAAATGTACCTTATGACTGTTCTGAGGACTCAGAACTGGATTGTTTCCTATGAAATGTATTTTATCTTAAACAGAAATACTGTGCCTGAGCTCAAAAATCAATCTAGTGCCAAGGCATACACACAAGGAAGAGTTACTGAAGATGGTTTGATTTAGGTCATGCAACAGTGGTTACCACATATGTTTCTTGATAATGAGTATGGTCTCTCAGTATTATGCTAAATTTTAGACAAGTAGAACACTGTAACAGGAAAGCAATGCTTCAAGAGTAAATGGGAGGAGGTCTCTGAAAGGAATTATGAAAGTAGAAGGGCCGACACATCACCAAGTCACCTAAGGCAAGAGGCTGTCTTTCCTAAACACTTAAAAACTCCTTGTAAATGCTAGCATTGATTATAAGGAATGGACTGCTACCAGAATAAAACTGCCTGGGGAAAAACTTCGCTTTAAATCTTTCATTTTTTCCCTAAAACATTTTTAATAAGGGTCACACATGCATGAGTTGCAAGAAAGCTAAGCATCCGTACCTCTCAATATCCTGAGGACCATTTCCTCTTTAGAATGAGATTTTCCATTCTAATTTCAAACTTAGGATCCAGTTAGATTTATTGGTTTGGTTTTGGTGCCTCTGGTATTTTGAAAAATTATGCACACACACACAAAAACAGGTCTAAAATGGAAACAAAAAACAAAACTTCAAAAGTACTTATAAAACTGTACTGTCCAAATTATGGTTTGGAGTATTTGAAACAACCTTTCATTTTGCTTTTGGGAAATTTGACCAGGTTCCAAGAAGTCCTAGGAGCCAGGAGTCCCAGGAGGCCTCCCAGAAAATCCTCAGAGCTGGTTTAGAGCTGATAAGCCTTCTTTCCGTGGCTGCAGGTCACACAGCAGATTTTCAGATATCTGGGCAGATGACATGGGAGATACTTGAGAGGGTTTGAAATTTGCATCATTTTTATCCTATTTATGTGCAAATGGATAGTCTGTGAATAGCTTTCCTTTTAAAATACTGGCATTTTTCAGCAGAAAAATGCTTCTTAGAAGAATCTGCACTATGTTCAGGATTTCCTTTTTCTAATCAATGCCAGTACAATCCAGTTAATAGGACTAAGAGTGAAATGGAGTCATGATGGGATTATTGACATTCTGTTTTGAAAACACTCACAGAACATCTAAATCCTGACTGGTGAATTGCTGACACAAACTCTAAGCTTTTCCAGGGAAAATATGAGATGTCGGTGCTGGCCTGTCATGGTAAAGCTGCTGCTCCTATGGTGGGCCTGTCTCTATTGCTCTTTCTCTCTTCTCAGAAGTGCAGGAAGCTTTTTGAGATGCTGCCCCTGGCATGCCCAGAAATTTTAGTTCTTATGTGATGTGGTAATACAGTGCCCAAATAAAATAAAAAAAAAATCAAAGTGAGATGGTTTATGTGGATTCTGAAGCATCTGAAAAGCAATCATTCTCTCAAAACTTGATGTTACTGTCATTGGTTTTAGTAATATCAGTTCCCAAATTGTATTTCATCTTGGAACTCTGGAGCATCTTACAGGGCAAAATAAATGCCATCATTTTTATTTCACTTAAGTGAGAGGGAAACTGAGGCAAGAGTGGGGAACTGACTTGTACCTCACCTCACATAAGATTAGCAGAATACAAGACTGAACCTTCAGACAAGTTCCCTCCATCCTCTACTACAATAATAGGAACTACCTCAGTGCTCAGATCATCCCTCTCCTGTGAATAATGAGTAATACTATTGAAAATTCTCACACATCTTAGATGAAAAATCGTTCACGTATTTATTCATATTTTTAAACAGCATTGTGAATGTGTGGGCCCTCTCACTATGTGCATGTTTCATTAATATCCTACCACAGGATCTTGTTGGCAGGCATGTCGCTGTAGCAGACAGTTGGGTGTTTAATTTTGAGGAATTTCTAAGTAAATATTTGATGTGCAGTGAGTAATTTGACTTTATGTGTACATTTGTCCAGTCAAGGAACAGACCTGTCCCTTTGCTCTTCACTCCACCAGACAGCCTGCACTCAAATAAAACTGAAGTAACAGGTATGCACTGGGCAGTATTCACAATAAAATTGTACTCCAGAAAGTGACTGTAGGCAACTCTTTAGTGAAGTTTAGTAAATAGTTCTTGTTATGAGTATTCATGTCCATTTTGAGGAGACAACAAGGAAAAAACACTCTCCTAAAGTCTAATCAGCAAAACGTTTTCCGTAAATGTGTCTTTTTGTCAAGCAAATAATTTGATGTTGCTGCACGTTTGCGATTTGCTCAGTCAGCCCAAGCAGTGCACCCAGTCCGGCCGATTCCATTTGTGGGCTGCGCGCGGCTTTTCCTCGCTGCGCTCGCCCTTGCCCCTGTGGTGTGGGGCTGTAATCTGTGGGTAGGACCTGGGGCTCTGTGGGCAGGTTCCTCTGTCCCGTGCTGGGTGCTGAGGGGTCCCTGAGGACACAGGAGGTGAGGGGTGGGCACAGCCTGGTCCTTGCCCAGCTCGGGGGCTGCCACCAGCCCTGCTCGCCAGCCCCCCGGGCGGGAGCAGCTTCTGCCCAGTCCCACAGGCAGCTCTGTCTACACCACTACTTTTTCCTTTTCACATCAGTAAGTCCCAGTGGAGGAGAAATTAGAGAACCACCGTGAATTAGATGATTCCTGCTTTTAGCTAAAGTGCTACAAACCTGTTGTTTTCTCTGGTTTGTGTAGGGTTGCTTTTGTCAAGTCATAGCACATTGTTGCTTAACCCAGTGCCTTTAGCTGTTGGTTTCATTATCATAAGCTTATTCATATGCTTCTAGCTTTCTCTTTTTGTGTATAAGGAGTAATTAGTGTAATTTAATATGTCATCATTGTTGCTTTTCCCAGCACAGAATAATAATAAAAATCCAGTATAAATGTAAAGTTAATCACACTGTAACCTCTCTTACACTTCTGTACATCTCCAGACAAGTCCTCAACAGTGATCTGGGGTTTGACAAATGACACTTCTAAAAAACTCTGTGCATACTTTTTGATAATAATTTTAAGGCCTAAATGATATCATCAGAGGTTCAGCATATGCAGATACTTGGGGTATCATACAGTAAAATATGTCTTTTTCAGAAGCATGAGATAAAGCCAATTATAACAACTTTAGTGAATTAGGCAGTGGAAACAATCTCAGGATGAGTGCTTGATGTTTAGCTCAGTTAATTCCAATTAAAGCCTTCATAGTAATTTAAAATTCTGATGTAGAAATGTTCTGTTGCTATTTGCTCTTTTTTCCTGAGTACGTTTAATGAGCAGCATCACCTAGATTGTATACTTACTTTTAAAAAGGATGGTTTTGCATTTTTACTGTTAAAATCCAAAAACCTTCCTAAAATATAATGATATAAGGTAAATGGTGTGCAGAAGTCTTTATCTCTTTATTTAAGCATCTAAATGACATCACAGACTACTCATGCTTTTCTTCCATATTTATTGCATGGTCAGTAAATGCTTCTCATACTCATTTTAGTTTGGTAGTCTCTGTTGTACCTTTTATCTCTCACATGTGTATTTCTCCCAGCACATGGATGTGTATTAATGTCATGTTTGTTTATATGGTTGTGAAGATCATTGTTTTACTTCTGAAATAGGTAGCGCACATGTGCTATGAGTAAACTGTGATAATCTATGTAAATTATGTGCACAGAGCCATACTCTGCCCTTGGGGGAAATGCAAATTAGAACATTTTGTAGTTTGTTTGTTTTTAAATACATACACTTTTCACTTCAAGGCTCAGGACAGACTCCCTGTTTATTTTCCCACTGCTCGTCATTTGTTATTCCTTGCAAATATCTCAGTCTTTAATGATTAGTTTGCTACTTTGGCAGGAAAAAATGTTTGATGAGTGAAGTCCTCAGAATACAATGTTTGGTGTATTTTATAGCTCTGCTGTAAGGGAATTATCTGCTTGTAAAAGGGTGTATAGCATACAACTCAAAGCCATTATAGTGATCTGACAGTCTTCATTCATTTCTCCCAGTGTTGTCTTGTTTTCTTCTTTTACATTAGTGTTTGTAATATTTTTTAATCCTGCAGGACTAAAACATAGTTAAATTATTTTCCTTATATGAAGCAAAAAAAATATTCATAAACTGTGTTGTTTACTGCATTTGCAGTTTTCTGCAGATGTCATTTGTTTTAATAATAAAATTATTTTTATACTCTTTAAGTACCCTTTCAGAGAAATGTTTTAATGTAAGTTGTCTGATTCTATTTTAAGTGAAGGAGAAAACCTGGTAGAGGTTGTCTCTTTAAATCAGATCTGCAGTGTTGATGGACCCTCTAGCAGGCACGGTAAGAACCATTCTCACCTCTGCAGCAGGGAGCTTGACCATATAGACTCTCACATTCAATCAAAACGTTTTCCCTTTTAATATGCACTGTACCAATCCTATTCCCATGGTTACAGCCCGTGCTTCTTTGGTTGCTTCCAGTCTGTTGGAAAAGGAAGGCAGCATACATTTCTTGTACAGGAGTTTAAAACCTCATGAAAGCAACCCTGTTGTGATTTGCATTTTAAATGTTTCTTTTTTTTTCTCATTGTACAGAATGCTGTAGCAGTAGCTTCAGTTCATTTGCCACAGTCTGTCTTCTCTCAGTCTTCAGCCTGGCAATCTGTTGATAACTCCACTTGCAAGCTACAGTTTATTGTCTTTCGGAATGGAAAACTCTTTCCTAGCACAGGAAACTCATCAAATCTCGCAGACGATGGGAAACGTAGGACGGTTGCCACACCAGCTGTTTTTGCTAAAATAGGTGAGAAGCTGTTATGCTTTATTTTCTTTCATCTAAAAGCTACGGTTTACTTGATTGTGTGGAGAATAGAGGAGCAGAGCGTGCAGTGTGCTGAGAGGCTGGAAACAGGCTCTGTCTTTAGTACGATGTTTGCAATTGTTCCTATCTGCACGGTTTTACTCAGATTGTCCTGCAAATAAAGAAATGCCCTTGCACTACGATTGGAATGCAAATTCAGGGCTACTGTTTGTTGGCTGTGTTGTTACAGACGCTTGCTTCTTTAAGCTGTCAGAAGCAGCCTTGTTTTACTCTTTACAATTGCAATGTTACCGTCCTAGACACTGATAAAAATAAGGCTTTTGGAGTGGGAGTAGTGCCCTGTTGCATGTATCAATACTCGGCAGATACTTTCTGATACGATGGATGTAAAACAGGTGTTGTTAAAGACTTTTATCTAAATAAGATACATTGTATGTGCTAGTGAGTCATTATTTTGATTAATTACTCACCTGTGCTATTTTATTAATTTTGTCCAGTATTGAATAGTGCTCTCATTTCTATTAGCATTTTTAAATGTTTGAATGTGACTTTCGAAGTGCAGAATTGTCTCAGCTATTAATCATATCATGAAACTGAGCCGTTTCTGCACTTACATGGGCAATAGTGTAACACTGGTCGTAACTGAAGAAACTGAAACAATAAAAAAGATCGGTTTTGTGAGGGATGATTGAATCATTTTGACATATTATGTGACTGAAATGTTCAGATTTGTTTATAGCATTGCAAACTTCTCAGATGTGAGCCCTACCTTTGATTGTGACTATTAAGATTTTATATCCACTGGCTTTTTTTCCCCATAGTTTGGTGTATCTGATCTCTTCACAGAGCATTCATCACTAAAGGGTTTTCCACTCCGTCTCTCTGATTCAGTTTGTTCCTTTTGCAGATGGGTGCAGTTTTGGAAACCTCACCAGCCCTCTCACTATAGGATTGAGGCACTTTGCACGGGGTATAGACCCCATTGCAGCCTTCTGGGATTTTGACCTTCTAGATGGCCATGGAGGCTGGTGGGGAGAAGGGTGCCACATAATTAGTTCTGCAGGCAATATTACCACCATTCAGAGTACACACTTCAGTAACTTCGCAGTGCTAATGGTAAGTATATGACTTAGCAAATATACCTATGTTTTTCTCTCTCTCTCTTTTGCCATACATATGTGTTCTTTTTACATGCATCTGTTTCTTTCCTACTTGTCAGTAGCTGACCTTCTGTGTTTTTATAATGTTTAGTATAAAACATCAGAAAAGAAAGTTATTTAACTGCTAGTAAGTGAATAAACCTGGTGGTCAGTTTTAATATCCTGAGACAGGCCTAATCAGAAATTACATTAAATTCAGTCTTATAAATGAAAGTTCCATCAAGGAATGATTAGTACGTAATGGTTATAAATTATAGGACAGGGTTTAAAAATGTATACTCCTGTGTGCTTTTACATCAGCACATCTTAGAGGCTGGTCTGCTTTTGTTCCTGCCCTGCACTGTGTTGATCATACTAATTAGTTGCAGGCATACCGCAATGTTGAATCATTTAATAAATGGAGAGGAATAACATCTTGTGCTCTTTTAGGTAAGGACAGAGCTGTCCTTGTTGATCCTGGAGGAGTTTTGGTTTGTACACCAATGCCGATAGCCTACTTACAAAATTGCTGTTTGTGAGGAAAAATATTCCTGTGCAGTGCTAACACATCAGCTGCTTTGCTCTGTTCTCAGTCACACTTACAGTTCCCATTGCAATTATTTAACTAGCCTGCTTAGCAGAAAGTTACCTTCACAAAAGCAAAAATATTATGCATACAGTAACGAACTGTTATTATTCAGGGACTAAAGGAAAGCAAACAAAAAACTGAAAGGTTTCTAAGCTTTATAGGTGAGAAAATGTTTGTACCCTTAAAAATATTTATTATAAACTGGTTATAAAAAGATTAGACATGTGTGTACTATTAATACTAGATTGATCTTGAATGCTGGTGCATGATTGCACTGTAGATGCTGCTTGTGTACATTGCAGAAATGTTTATAGTTGAGTAAATAATGTATTGTGTGTATGTGTAAGGGACAGCAAACACAGGCGACAGGAATTGCGAGGACGTGTGCAGAGAATACCAATCTGCTGCTGTCAGATGGAGCCCAGATGGCAGCCAATCATAGCACAAAGCTGTGGTACCCACGAGTTAAATGCAGATATTATCGTCCACTTCGTAAGAACTGATTTCCCTGAGACTTAGTTGAACATTTTTTCACCCATTATAGAATTGTTCAGAATTTAAAGAGCTGTTCCTCAGATTTGATGACATCAAGTATACCTCATTTTCTACAGCTCCTGTGAGTTCTCTTTTTCCCCCAGCTGCTTGTTTCCCAGAATGTGAACCGTAATTTTGCTTTGAGGATGTTTTTCTAAATTCATTAAAGAAAGCACCTGTTGACTTTGCAGGTGCCACACCCAAAATGGCTTCCTCCTCCTCCTTCAACTGCTTGAGTTCAGCCTGTTCTTAAACTTTGAGTAGTTACTACTGTTAATTAACTGTTTGCAAACAACCAATTCCGTAGTTTCTTTTTGTTTGAAAAGTTGAATACTGGCCGCAGTTAATTTTTGGTTTGTAAAGCACATTTTTCTTGGATAAGATATAGGAGATGTGTTTTTCTACAACTGTAAAGGCAACTGAGGCACTTTTTACTGGAGATTTGGTATCTGATATGTAATTCTACTTTAGGCCTTGAGTTTACTCGGTTATGAGAATTCAACTTTGTTTTATTTCATGTGGGCATCTTCCAATGTTATCTGTTCAAGACAAGAAAATAGAACGTTAAACTCACCCTTGCTTTGCAATTGCTATGGTGGCAAACAATGGGATATGTTTCTTAGTTCATGCTTCAGAGTAACTTTTAAGAAAACAGATGACAGGTAATTTTAAACCATATATATATAAATATGTGCACACATAAATATGTTTTCTAACTGTTGTCTTTCTGAACAGTTAATAGAAAATTTTTGTAGCTTCATCATGTGCAAACATTTTCATTCAAGTGTTATTTCTTGATCACTGTTTTGAGTGTCATAAAGTCAAGGATTGTTTTATTTGAGAGAAAGTATGCTTTTCTGGGCAGTTCAATTCTCATACCAGAAATGAAAAATACTTCATTTTTATGCATAGTTATTAATTTATAGAATGAACAGTATAAGGTATGTATGTGTATCTTATTAATTCATACCTAAATGCCTAATATATTTAAAAATGCTAACAAACTGTCAGCAACTTCAAAACACCTCACATATGGTGAGTAGCCAGTGAAATTAGCTACAATATTGTGATACATGTCATTAATCTATAATTCTCTAAGCTGTTAAACAACAAAAATTCATGATTATTATGGTTTGGGGTAATTGCAGAAAACATAAGTAGCATCTGTAAACTAAAAAGCAGCACTAAAGCTTTACCTTACCCTCAGAATCGTGTATATCCTGCTGTGGAATTAGTTGAAACAGAAGCCTCAGTCAGTCCAACTGTCCATTTTATAGTTAGCACAGCCCATATTCTGATTTTTCATCTTTTTAAATAGTAAGACAAAGTTTCCTGAGCTGCTTTCATGAAAGTTGTTTATGCCCACATACTGTAAAAGGGTTAAAATAAAGGTTTTCTAGAGTCCTTTTTTTAGAAAGGCAGCAATCAAGGATTTATCAGCTACGATTGATAATTAATAAGCATGAGCATACTTCAAGTGAGAGGAGTCATGTAGAGCCATTTGATTTCTCTCTGTGACAGTTGTTCAAGTGATGTCAGTGAGAGGGAAAGTGTAGTTTGGAGGTTGTGTTGGAAAGGAGGTAGGAGCTCCTTCCCTCACGTGGTCTCACACTTTCACTTTGCTCTGGGTTGGGCTGGCAAATAGAAGTAAAATAATAGAGTCAGACATAATACAGCATTTTTTCTGAGCAGCTTTTGAGCAGCATGTCCTGGAGGTGAGAGTCAAGTACTGTGAACTGACTCCCACATTATATTCCTGCCTTTTACTTCATGTACCCTGTGTTTAGACCAGTCCTCTATTTTGTCTTTTTTTGTGTTATCTGCAGGAGGAAGGGAGACAGTTACACTCCAGTTTCTTTTGGAGGTGTCCAAAGCCCTCTGGGGTCCTGAACTCTGCAATATGACTTTCTATTTTAGAGTAAAATTATGAATTTATATACTTGAAGCTTTGTTGTATCTAGTGATAAGTATTTGTTTCTTAAATAATATGCATGTATGCTCTTGTGTGAACAGAGCTGTATATCAGTATTTTAATTTTTCAGGACAACATGTGTGTATGTATGACCAATCCAGAGACCTCTATATCTGGGTAAAAACTCTTCAGGAGATGACAAAAATATCCAATAGCAACAATGAATTTCAAAATTTGTTAAATATGTTTTGGCATACATTGTCCTCTGTTCTTCCTTTCATTTTTCTTAGAACAGAAGGGAAATTCAATAGTGATGGATATTACTGTAATTGTATACAGCATTTCCTTTCCCTCCTTAGACTGCTTTGTCAATAGTAATTTCCTCAAATCTGACATATAAACACAAACAAAATTCTTAAATCTAAGTATGATACTTCCCAGTTAACATAAAATGGATTAATAAATATTGTTAGCACTTTTAATTGTAATCCTAATAGGTTATATCAACATAAAATCATAAACTACTTTCCTGTTTTGTCACAATTTGTCTCATTACTCCAAGCTACATAGTTGTGGGTTTTGTTGGATTTTTGGGTTTGGTTTATGTGCATAAAGAGTAATTATTTGCAAAAGTAGCCTACATTTGTTGGATGCTTATATGAAATAATTAGGGTTGAGGAGACTGAGCTGACAAAACCAGAGCCTATTTGGAACTGTTCTGGAAGCAAACCTTGGAAAACCAGATGAATGAGATATTGAGGAGAGGCAAGGTACTAGGAATGGATCACAGTAAGGGTTGTGGGTTATTTCTCTTGTTTTGCAAACATTCCCTGAATCTTTGAAGTCTTTCCAATTTGCTATGAAAAAAGATACTTTTTCAACATTTTCATTGTTACTGGAGACAATTGCAGAATTTCTTAAGTCTGTTCTTGAAGTTCTGTTCTGAAAACTGTCTTCTAAACTTCTATCTTCCAGGTCTTCTCCAAATTAAACAGCCTGTCTAAGCCTTTTGAGAATTTAGTTCATGAGTTGGGGAAGTATTACAGAGATGTCATTTAGAAGGTTGACATAATTACAGTATTTGACAATTTCCCCATAGAGAAGAGAGGGTTTTCTCATAACAGGCTGTGGAAACATGGTTCTGTGCTTTGAAAAATCAGACTGCTTATAACAAGAGGTTCAGGAGCAAACATTTCAGGCCTTTTTTTGTGTTTAAACACCAATTTAAACACCTACAGGACAGATGTTAACAGAGTTTACCCACCACAGATTGTGAAAGTGATCCAGAAAGTTTACCTGCTGTATGGAAAATTAATGTTTGGTGTAGTGGGAACTACAAAATTCCCTGGAATTAGATTGTTGTGCACATGTGTAGATGTTTCCCAGTGTGAGGAGCCTGCAAGGAGGCACTTGCTCTTCACTGAAGTCCTCAGCTGGCATGTGCTGCTCACTGCTCATGTAATGCTCATTCTCACAGGAGAATGCTTAGCCCATATGGACGGTATTGAGTCCAGCCCCCAAGAAAAGGCTGCTTTTTAAAGAATATTCCTGCCTGTGTCCTTCTTTTGCACAAAGCCTTGGAAATAGAGTAGTTAATAGCAAGACCTGGTTTTTATTTCTTTTTCCTTGGATTGCATCTACATTTTCTTAAATTGCATTTAATATGTATTATTTGCTCTGTAAGAGGCATAAACTGGCTTGGCACTGGACTCAAACAATCCAGGCTTGTCTCCTCCAAAATGCAATGATTTTATCACAAATCAAGCCTCTGGCTCAAGCTCTTTCCTTCTGTTTATTTTTCCTTTCTATTGGCTTAATGGATCTTGCATTCATTATGGTGCAACTTCAACCAGCAGGTAAATGGATTCAGATTTTAAAGCTCAGTGAAATGGGCCAACTCTTAGGAGACAGATGTAAATTAAAGACCTGGAATCTAGACCTTGGGACATTTTATTGTCTCGGTGGCTTCTACTGGGCTCCTTTCAATTCAGCAATGTCTTTCTTGTACTGAAGTGCCAAAAACTGGACACAACAGTTGAGATTGGGCTCACAAGTGGTGAATAGAAGGGAATAATTGCTTTCCTCACTCTGCTATATGCAGTCTTGGTAATATGGCCCAATATGGGATTCACCTCATGTGCCACAAGTGCTCACCACTGTCTTGGTTTGTTTGGGGTTTTTTAATTAGTTGGAATTTAAATTTGAGCATAACTGGCTGTTCAAATCGGTTGTGTTTCTGAGCCTCTGTGGTGCTTGGATATTACTCCTGCAGTTTTAGGTATCTTGCTTTAAACGCATAAACATCATACTATTGCAAATGAGATATTAAATATAAATGTTTAATTTGCCAATGTGGCTAGATGGGTTAAAAAATTTACATCATGAACTAGATTGCTTTTAGCAACTGTGGTTTGGTGAAGGTGCCAGGTATATAGGATTGGTTTGTTGTACCTTTTCCTCAACTTTCTCAGCATCTGCTCTGAGACATCTCAGGCTGCCTTTAATGTGTAATCTGTCTATACCTCTTTACACTTCCATGCTGAATTTTAACTGAACAGAACAGATGTGTCTGTTGCACCTGATCTTTGGAATAAACATCAATTTAAAGTGAGGCAGTTCCATTTGCACTCTGTTTTTATAACTTTGATTGTTGGATGAAATAGCTGATAAAAATTCTGTCACTAATTTCCATCACTGATTTCAGTTGTGCTTCATGTACTATGGTGGCATTGACCGCTGAAAGAAGCTGGTTTCACACCATCTTATGAGGGTGAATGAATGACAATTTCCCATTTAACAGGCATTGTAGTTGTAGACACTAGTTTGTAATGGTCAAAGTCTTGAATGTATTCATTTTCTTGCAGATAATTCCTGCCATTTTTCAATATCATCATGATTTGAATACCCTCTAGGAAATAAAATCAAACCCAACTTTTTTAAAATGTACCATACAATTATGCTGTTTTGCATACAACGTTAAAAACAATGCTTCTTTTCTGCATGTTGTCTTCCCCAGAAGATTACTCAAGGGAAGTTGACAGATCAATAAGGTTTAATTATCTTCAGAGAACAGACAAGATACATTTGTTAGATATCTTTAATGAAATCAGTTTTCAATATACAAAACTCTTTAAAAGGATATTCTACTTTGGCATTAGTAATGCATTATCATACTCAAAATTTTACCATTTATTTACTGTAAAAGCTTATGTAAGAGATAATAATAAAAAAATAGTATTTTTCAATGAAATTTAAGATGCTGATTGTTCTTCATTCTTCTGTGGGCAAAATGTCTATATTCCTGTAGGACACATGGCATTTGATTTTATACTGATGATCAAACATAGGCAGAGGTTGAACCTTGCGTTTACACTGTTTAAAACTAGTTCTTTAGTACGCAGTGATGGTACTCAAGTAAAATTTCTTTCATATTTTGGTACATAAATGTGTAGCTTCACTGTGCTTCCTTTTTCACAGCTTTAACTTTTCAGAGTGTTTTTTTCAGAAATACCCAACTTACTTATTTCCTGAAATAACTATAGTGCTACTACTGTATAATTACAGTAAAACATTTCTGAATGCAGAAAAATGAAGTAAGTGTGCACCTAAAATTATACCAAAATGTACTATTGGTATACAAAAATATAATTACATCAGTAAGAGCCAGAAGTAAATGTTTTATCATTTTAAGCAGAGTCTTTCTGTTTAAATTGTCCAGTCTTTTCCTTACTACTGTAATAATATGAGCTAAAATTGCATTGAACATTTCTGTTAAATACTCATCTACCTCAAGAAACTTACTCTGTAAAAGAATTAATGGGGAGATGATGCAAATAAAAACATGGGAATAAAAGATAATCAGAAAAAGGGTATTTGAGTGGACATTCAGAGACAGTTCTGAACCAACAAACTTTTAAAGAATTATTTGAAAGCTGTGAATTCATTACCTCCTGAGTGTTAATTCATGCACACTGAAAAAAAATCAACCAAGAAGACGTAGAAGAGCATAGGTCTGTCACTTTAGAAAGCTAGCACATCGAAAGAGTTCTTTTCCTCCTCTATTCCTTTTGTGATTGAGGGAAGGGTAGCAAAAACTGACACCTCTGGATGAGGCAGCATGAGCTGGGCTCCTCCATGAGCAGTGACTCCACCTCTCACTCGGAGTCCTGGTGAGCTGGGCAGGGCGGAGGGAGAGCTCCTGTGAGGGACAGGTGGTGACAGAGCAGGTTTACCTGAGCCACACCTGCAGGCTCAGGAAGTGCCAGAAGAGAAATGGGATGTGATAACACAGAGCTGGCATTTTGCTGATAACTTATTTTTTCATTTTGATGGTCCTGTTTGTGTATGTTGCGAGCTGCTCTCTTTGGAACTGACATTCGTGTGCATCTGGAGAAACCGGTACAATCAATCTTAGAAACTATAAAGCTAGTAATGAAGGAAAATAATAACTGCTAGGGCATCTGTTATTTGTGAGGACCATTTTAGAAGGTAAACGAAATTCTCCCAATTTACTAATTGCATATACTCATGAACATTAGCTGCTTGCACGTGGACAAGTTCCTATACATAAATAACGGTACTAGAAATCAGCTCTCTGCATGCAAATGCAATTAAACAGAGGTATTAGCATTACAGTCCCAGTTTCCTAAGGGGAGATTTCACCTCTGGAAAATAATGTATTGAATCTTCTTCTAGGAGAACCTAAAACTGACAAATAATAAGAAGAGTCTTTTAAATGTATGCCAATATTTTCAATGTTACAGTGTGCTGGATTGTCATATTCAGTACTATGTCCAACTTTAGCTTTTTCTGTGCTGGGATGTATATTCATTTTTATGTGCAGAGTTAGTGCCACTGCACATGGGAAGTGGCACGCAGATGACACTTTGTTTGCACTTAGGTGATAGGTTTTGTGTATAATTTTTAGTACCTGTGTGCAGAAATGTAGTGCCACAAGCAGATGTAGCTTAATGCAGTCAGGGTACATCGGATGTTTCTTTTAATTCACATACTCTGAAGACGTTCTGTTTTATGTGATGGGCTCCTTTTGCTTGCCATCCATCACACCTCCAGATTTAGCTGCCCTAAATGTGTAATTTAGAATGAGAATTTGATAAGGGTAATTTTACAAAGATATTGATAGCTTTTCATTATGTTTTTCATGAAGAATTGTGCCACTAGGCACTAACATGTCCAAAAGGAACACATATCTTTACTCTGCTGTTAATGTAGCTGTCCGAGTCATTTAGGGATTGCTACAGGGAGTAGAGTATTTGCAACTATGTGTGAAGGTCACTGGGTCACAGGAGTTGTATCAACTGGGAATCATATTTGAGTCAGTCGATAATTTGGGTGTATTCTCTTGTCGGGTTTTCTTTCTTTGAGTGGTTCTTCTGCAGCCATATATATGCCATTTAGAGACCTTTATGGTGCTCTGGTATTTTGTGCTTAATATCTTAGTAAAATACACTCATAAAGTTCATGTTATCAGAAGGACCAGATATTGCTAATGCTGGGAAAATGTAATATTCTGTGTATTTTTTCAGACTTTTTTTTTAAAATTAGGATATGTCTGCTTGTATAAAAAGGTTAATTTCTGTCTAGCAAACTGTATGCAGATGAGGAAGGAGCAGTCTGTTATTGTAAATTCATGAACTGTATCCACATTAGAAGTTCATCTTTTTTTTTTCCTGCCCTTGAAAGGGAACAGCTAGAAATGACAGGACATATTGGAATGAAGTCTCAGTTTCACACATGCCTAACGATGTTAAATCATTTTGCTCTTTCCGTAGGATTTTAAGACAGTGCTGTCTTTCCCCCAGTACCCAGGGGAGTTCCTGCACCCTGTGGTTTATGCATGTACTGCAGTTATGTTGTTGTGCCTCTTTGCTTCCATTATCACCTACATTGTCCATCACAGGTAAGAATTCTGTTTTAAACACTTGTGTTAAATGGTCAGCACTGTGCTGAGGCACTTCAGTTTTTATAACCTTTACTGTAAAGATAAGTTAAAATTATCTGAATTACATTTGGATTGTAGTGGCAGCAATGTGATTCACACCACAGAAATCAAAACAAAGTTTATGTCAACCTTTCTTAAGCTGTTCCTGAGCTTTCCTGACACATATATTTGAATTTTCTGTACATTTTCCTAAGATTTCGTACTCAACAATTCAATATAAAACCAGGAACACTATCAAATTGTTTTCTGTCAAATTCCAGTTGAGCAGCCACTCTGGTCAGCTATGCTGGCTGTATTGGCTTTTAGGACCAAGTTTGGTTGGAAGACTGGTAACTATCACTGGATAAAATAAACTTTGTCTTCTAAATTTTGGGTTTAGAAAACTTTTGTTTTCTTTTATATGAAAGATTTATATAAATGCCATTTTAACTACATACTTCTGGTTAAAGAACATTAGCAATTTAAAAGAGTAGGAATGTATTGTACTGTAGAAGCTGCTAAATATTAATTAAGTGAATTTAATGCAATGTCTTCTGATCTTCAGCTTCCATTTAATCCTTTAGAGATGCCATGTTAAAGTTCTGCATCCGTGAATCTATGCAATAAGCCTTTTGCTTTTAGTACTATAAATGCTTGATTTGGTGGAGGAAACTTTAAATCAGTAGACTTTTATAATTTTTAACACTTATTTTACCTTTTTACCATTTATTTCAATGCTTTATAGGTCAAATTCTGCCCTGTGGGTAGATTGCTACATAGGTATTCAAGGATCAGAGAATTTTATTCTACCAAATTGAGTATTTTTTTTCCAAATAGTAATTTTCATAATAGATGTGTTCATTTTTTAATTTTAAAATGTGATTTTTTTCAACAGCACAATCAGAATAAGTAGGAAAGGATGGCACATGCTTCTCAACTTTTGTTTCCATACTGCTCTCACATTTGCTGTTTTTGCTGGTGGAATCAATCGCGTCAAATATCCAATTATATGTCAAGCTGTAAGTATCTTAGTAATAATGATGAAACTTGCAAATGAGTTTTTAACCTAAGATTGGCAGTTCTTCTTCTTTTCTCATATTGTTCCTGGATCTTAAATTTTAAAAAATAAGTCATTATAGCATGTCTTTTCAGGGCCAGCACTGGGAATGTTCAGTGTTTGGTTGTGTCACATGAGTTTCTCTGAGAGGGTGATCAATGCATTAACTTCTCTGAGGCTCAGATTGCCTTGTGTTTGTTGGGGTTGGTTTTTTTTTTAATAAGAAAAGCTCTGAAAATCTTAATATTTCTCTGCTGTACAGGATAGTTGAAAACTATGAATACAAAATACTTCTGTCCTTCCCGTGCTTTGGATTGAATATATGGGACTGGAGTTACTGCTTCGCTTTTGTAATACATATACTGTGCTTGCCTGAGGGTGGCCCTGGCTTCCCTGGATGATCCCTAAAGAGACAAAGCAGACCAGCATACTTGTGATTTATGGACCCTTGTTTGCACTGCTGGACTCTTTCACATCCCTTATTTCAGCATTTTTGGGGAAAGAGTGTGTGAGATGGACAGACAGGGATGGATTCTGCTGCTCTGAATAGAAGGGCTGTCTGTACAGTGTGTAAATAGTGTCATTGCAGTCATCTTCTGTAATGCCTGATGAGAGCTTGTTGCAGCTTTTTTGCCTTAAATATTTCTTCCTCTCAGATTTTGTAGAAGAGCACCAGCTCCCATGAATGTTGTTGGTATTTACTTCTAGTAAAACCCTTTGTGTGCCCAGTGTTCTCACAGATTTTTTCCCTGTCACTAATCTGGTTCTTCTCATTGGCTTGAATGGGTGTACATAGCAAGAGTGAGGAGGCAACAGCAGAGTCACTGCAAAACTTGCATAACTATTGTAAGAGTTACCAGTCTAGTTTTCAGTGAGAAGCCTTTTGTGTATTTGTGTGTGTGACCATCAGTAAACAGCATGTGTGGGTCTGTAAACACTGTCATGTTCTAAATGAGGAGTCTACCTAAGTGTGTTACATGATATTCCTTGAAATAACGCCGTTGTCCACTAGATTATTGTGAGAAAAATATGTCACAGTATCAAGTGTATTGTGGCATAATTAATTTGTGAGTTCTAGCAAATTGAAATATCACTTACCATTGCCTTTGTCTGCAGTTTGCAAGTGATAGTAGCAGATTAGTTTGTAGGGCAGCCATGGCCATGTAATTACATGATCACAAATGACCATCTGTTGTTCCAGTCGTTGTCTGGTTATTTACTTTGCAGCTTGCATGGTAACAACATGCTATTAACAGCTATAATGAAAAATTGATTGAGATAAATGTGTTATTAATCACCTGTTACAAGTAATACATAAACTAGAGGGTTATCTTAATAAAGTGCATTACCAGTGACATCTGTCTCTTGCTGTGGGATAGGGCCAGATTCTGAGCTGCTGAGAAACATGCGCACTTGGCAAAACAGAATTGATCCATACATATATGCCTACTAATCAGCTTCATAAAGTTATTTATTTACCTGACAATATGCTACATCAACAGACCAGTTGCTGGCAATCTGCTATATCACCAGTAGTTACAATACAGGAAAGATGCAGCTCACACAAGACAGAGCCTGTCCTCTATTTCCTGCTAGAAATTGCCTGATGTAATTAGACAGGACTAATGGATGAAGCAGTCCAAACAATCTAAGGCTCCAATAGCTGGTGACAGAGGCTGAACAAAGTTCCCTTTAAGAACATCATACCCCACCACAGATCCTTTCTTGCCTTCTGACAACAACTTTTTCAAAATTCTGAGTCCCAGTGCCTGTGTCCTGTGATAGCCCTGATACGATTACTCTGTGATTTAATATCCAAGGTGCTGAATCTAGGAGGTAGGGAGCTCAGAGATACTAATGGTTTCCCAAGAAGCTTCCCGCAGCTTGGCTAAGTGCTGGTGTGGTGGACAGCACTCCTTCTCTCGTATCTATGGAATACAGCAATTCTTTAAATAATTCAACCAAATTAAATGCATAATTATAGAGCCGCTTAGACCTCAGGTCTAAGTTTTGCCTCTTTCACTCTTTTTTCTTTTTTTTTTTTTTCTCAGTTCTGTAAAAAAACCCTGATATTGGGACTTACAAAATATTTGTGAGAATGTTACTGCTTCAAGCAGCACTAAAATATTAGTTATACCACAGGTGTTCCACCATCGGTTGCCATACTACAGGTATTCAATCTGCTAAAATTCAAAGCACAACTTCAACGTGCAGCAATGCAATTTTTACTTTTTATTTCCGGAGTGCGTAGGGACGGTTCCAAGTGCAAGTATTTTTTGTTCTAATCACTGAAATGTTCTATCAAAGCCAGTGAACCACCACCTTTCCTATTGTAATTATCCCTAAAAGTTCCACAAAAAAGTCACTGCAGCATACTTATCAATGTGAAATAATAGACTAAATTAACTTTTATCCTTCAAATTTAACCAGAAAGGGTGGTTCTACATTAGCTTCATTTAGATCACCTTCTGTCTCTTAATAATTCCAGGTTAGTTTGAAACATCAGGAATTAATGCTCTGGAAATTGACCCATTCTCTGTGATAGCTGGAAGAACCTTCAAATCCCCTTGAAGGCAAAATGGTCTCACAAAAAAAGGTCTTTTCAGAAATGGTCAGACATTTATTTTTATATGGAATCTAAAAACCTAAAATTCCCTTTTAAAACTGCATATCTATTTCAGAGAGGATTTTGTATAGATCTGTCTCTTGCATATGTGCTCTGCAGTCTTTATGATTTACAAAGAAAACTGATGTGAGAGTGCTGATCTAGAAGAGTTGATTGCATCTTCGCACATTTCCTGTGTGAATTAATCTACTCTTCAGACTACCCTTGAATCTCATTCTGGGTGCCACTCAGTGCTGGCTGTTGTAGAACCCAGACTCTTGAGTTTACTGGCAAAATCTTTCACAGAAGTCAAAGGTTGTCTTAGGAGCAGCAGGTTGGGATAAATCAGAGGCAGGTACACAGCCAGAAAGGTGCTGGAGCCAGCCAGTGAGCCCTTCCCTCCCCCAGAGTTAGGGCCTCGGAATAGTTTGCTTCAAAAGGCAGAAGGAAGCTCACTCCTTTCATGTAAAGAATGAGAGATGGAAGGAGACACAACTGTAGCTGGATCACTCCCTGTGTGTGGGAGGTGTCAGTTCTGACCTCTCCAAGATTTCTGTTTTATGGCTCCTACTTTCCAGGAAAGCATGATCACCATGAGGTTATGGATGCTAGGGGATGAAATCATCAGTTAAACATGTTGAAGCATGAAAAATGGACTTCTGGGCACAAGATTTCTGGAGGCAGAAAAGTTATGGAGAGAGAGACAGAATCTTATTTTTTTATTGCAGAGGCATGATCACTCCAGTCACATCTCCAAGAACCTCTTATATGGTTTATAAAATAAAAGCTTCCATGGCAAGGCTTCCTTCCTTCCTTTGGCAAGGCTCAGATCTTCCTTCTCCCTGATGAATGTCATCTGTGAAGCTGCTTGTGAATTCCTTTCTTTAAGGCAGGAAATCTTCAACAAGAAAGGCAAAGCCCGTTCCATACTAGTCGGTAGCCTACAAGTTCAACTCAGAAAGTTCAACTTCTTGTTCTACATTTTCTACCTGTGAAGGGAGAATGGGGTTATTCTAATGATAAATGTTTAAAGAGCATGAAATATTCACATCCAGTGGTGTTACAGACTGCAGAGAAATTCCTGAATGCCTTCATCTCACAGAAAAGAATCACTTTCATTGCAGGATTAATAGTTTAATCAGAATGTCAGTGCATATCTGTGTCCTTCTTTAAATGGAACTGGATTAAGAAGTACAATCTTATCTGAAATATGATTACAATTAGAATAAAAAAAGAAATTAAATTAAAAACTTGGTGAAATCAAATAAATTTGTGTGCAAGTTAAAGCTGATCAAGAGTGCTTTTTGTGCCAAAATGCTTTGCATAATGTGTATTCTGGTTATTACCACGGTAACTGCATCATGTGGAACTTAAGTTATCTCTAGGGTACTGAAATTTATTGAAGGAGCACAAACAGACAGCATCTTCTTACTGAAGAAAAGTATAATCTTCTATTCAAAAGGCTGGTGCTTATTCCCAAAGATAAGAATTGTAAGAACACAGGACATGGAAAAATTGAATCCAAGGAAACAAGAAAATTTTTAATATATAACTGTGATTTTTGAAGAGCTTTAGGTGCAATGCAGTTTTCAATGTATATGTCATGACAGTTTTTGCTGTACCATTTGGCCTGTCAGTTGAAAAACCTTCATAAAAATAGGGGTCATCACTTCAATATTTCCAATCATAATCCTTTGTTCTGTGTGGAAAACTTGACCCTTTTCATACAATTTTATGTGAAATACTAAAGTTCTCTAACAGTGAAAATAGTTTTAAGTTATCACTTGGGTATTTAATTTGTATATCTTTTTTGGCCTTTGAAGCTTTACAGAAGCAGAAATCCAGTAACAAGATAACACAGGGAAATTTGTACCCTGGACCTTCCATGCATAACCTCAAGTTTACATTTGTTAAGACGGTCAAGAAAATTTACTGAACAAAGCCACCTTGCTCTTTCTGTTGAGCCTTCTGCTTCCCTTCCATGCCATGAGCTGATGTCTCATGTATTTCTGCCATAGGGCTCAGGTGCCTTTCTCGCTTAAGAGGATTAGAAGGAGGTTGTCCCACTGGAGGGGGACAAAAGAACTTGCCGTGACCGTCCCTAAGCACTACAGTGAGGAGGATGCATCTCCGTGACATAACTGATGTCAGTGTGGAGACTGTGTGGGAAGGAAGAGGCAGAGAACAAAGCTCAGCATTTTTTCACTAATTATTGTTTGTGGAGGAATAGTAGCAGAAATTCTAGAATTTAGTCTAACAGCTTAGGGCACCCTTCTGAATTCCACACTTTCGTTGTGTCATGTCAAATCTGTTAGTCATAAGGAGGTCCTGTATCATCAGGATATATCGTCTTTTCCTTCAAGCAAGAAATACAAATGGTTGGGGGCTTGGTTTTTTTTGTTTGGTTTGGTTTTTTGAGAGAGAAAGGTGCATATCTTCAAAGAGTTAGCACAGAGGATGATTACATTTTTGCCTCCTCCATGTTTGTTCAATTTTTCCATGTATCAGAAGTAACTCAGTTGCTGAAATATGGGCACACTGTGAAAAACAGTGATGTGACTCAGGTGTGGCATGGCAGTGATGTTTTCAGTCAGTTCAGTTGCCTCCTTGAAAGTTCAATAAAATTGTTTTGTTGGATTATTTTTAGGTCTTGCATTCACTTAAGCGGCTGATGATTTCTGTCTATATGGTCATGTATGTAGGTGCCTTTTCACACTGAATTAATTCCCACTGTTCCTATTCGTGTGCATACTTGTGTGGAACACAGAATATATAGCAGCAGGGCTATGCTGAAATGAGAAAGAGGAAATAAAAACGTAGATTTTTTTCCCAGTTCCTTCTCATTTCTGCCTCTTTTTTCTTCCCCTTCTCTCATCCTCCTCCCTCCCCCCCCTGCTTGTGGTCCTGTTCAGAGCATCCCTACAGAAACTCTGCAAGCTGCCTGTGAACCGAGTGCAGACAGCACCAGTCCCTGAACTCCCAGTGTTGTCTCATTCTTTTATTTCTGCTTCTTTTACCTCAAGCAACAACAGTGATGAAGGCTTTATACACCCTTGTCTAATGTGACAGACAAGTCCCAGAGAAAATTACAAAGGGTTTTCTGTTGATGATATTTGCTGCTATCTTCAAGTTTTGAGCTACAATACTAAATATAAACAAAATGCATGGAAATTTTTTTCTTTACTCATCAATTATTTTGTTTTAAGTGGAGCAAAAATGAACACTGGTTCAAATAAATCATTATAATAGATTTGTGTTAGCTTTATTCAGCAATTCTCTGTATTCTTTAAACATTTATGTTCTTTCCAATTATAGCAATATTTTACTTGTCACTGCAAAATGTCAGGTTATTGCTTCAAAGGTAGCCTCATTTTATATAATCAGATGGAGACTTAGCTGATGTAATAAAGCATTGGAGATTGGATAAAATTCCAATTACTGCTTCCATAGTAATGAATAACAATTACTAACATAACAAAGATTATTAGCATTTTAAAGGTGTTTGTACTTTGTTTTGCTTTCAATGATAAACACACCAGTTTCTTGGAGACAAAGTGGTAATAACACTGTTAGAGTTTAAAATTCCTTTTAAGGGGGAATGCCAAGAGCTGTAATTTAATTTTAAAAATTCTATGGCCAAGTTTATAAGTTTCTTAGAACATGTCTGAAAATAATCTGGTTTTAGGCAAATAGCACAGATGCCATTGCCAGAAGTCAGCCTTGTCTGTGTATAGCAGAGAGGAAACTACAGCAGGGTATTCCTGAAAAATTAAAGGAAATAGCATAACAGCAAGCAAAAATGCTGACCTCTCATTAATTTTTAAATTGCATTGTCATGATAAGCTAACAAAGAGTGCAAAACAAACTAAGATTCACATCACTTTAAATCCAGGTATAAAATGTTGTCATTGAACAGGCTTTTAGAAAATAAATGTTTTTACAGTCTCAGCTTCCTAACATGGCATCTGGTATTACAGACACTATCTATGCTACATTAAATAGTTGTCTTTAAGTGTGACTGTTAGGTGCATTTATAAATTCAGTTAAAGAATGTGTTTGCTTGTGCACTTACGAAGTAAGATTCTTGTAAAACTCTTGTTTTACTGATCCATTTACTGAGTTGTTTAATTGTCCACACTTTTTTTTAGGTTGGCATAGTGCTGCATTATTCTACACTCTCTACTATGCTATGGATTGGAGTAACTGCCAGGAATATTTATAAGCAAGTCACAAAAAAACCTCAGCCATGCCAGAACAGTGACCAACCTTCTTATCCAAAGCAGCCACTACTAAGGTATGGAATATTAGTTATATGGTGTCTTAATGTCTTCCTTAAAACATTCAATTATAAACAAGCTCTCTCTCTCTTATTTCTGTATTCTTTACTTTTTATAGACTATAAATAACATCCATAAAGAATTGAGCCACTGAGCTGTATACAAATTCTGAATACTTGTTGTATGCTAATAGTTAACTCAGGAGATGGAAATCTGCAGAACTGGTATTGGCTGGGTTCAGATACCTTTATCTGAACAGGAAGAATTGAAATGTTTCTGTTTGTTTCTTATGGAGGGGAAAAAAATCCCAAACCCAGATACTGGCTTGCTTCCGAGCCTTATTCAATCATCAGAAACTAGGCTATAATGACTCTCTACCTTTATCTCTTCTGCTGTAATTCTTGCCCACACTTGTATTGAAAGCTGAATAACCTGATAGCAACCTTCCTCATTGCCCATCAGAGATTAATGCTATTACAGGAGCGACTGGAAGTCTGTGCTCCTATCAGTTCTCTGGCTGGAGCAGCCTCACAAATGCGTCTCTGACGGCATCGCAGGTGTAAGGCAGTAGGCGTTCTTGCCAGGCACCTGTGAGATGCTGAAACTCCAAGCTGAAATAGTCAGTCTGCACAAGAAAAAAAAAAAAAAAGGGAAAAAAAAAAAAAAAGGAAAAAAAAAAAAAAAAACCACTAGGAAAACTTAAACCCAAACCAGCATTTCCTGCCACAGATGTGATGATTAACTCATCTTTTTTGAGCTTAGCTATCAAAAAACAAAGTATTACCCAAAGTTGTGTATTGTCCCATCTCTCTTGGATGTTTGTGTGAGGACAGGATTAATTGTCTTATGGAGGTGCCTCTCTTTCCCCCCAGATCATGGAAAAACCTGAATGGTCAATTTAGCCCAAAGAACTCAGTTTTATAGTGAAGGTCAAAAAATATGAATTCTACTTTTTATTCACTTTCTGTGAAAAATCCACATTAGTGTATTCTTTTAAACAGATGTAGCATATTTTATTTTAAACACAAAATTTTTAGCAAGTAGCATTTTTAAATGACTGTGTGATGTTGTCACAACTTGTTAAAAGTCTGCAGAAAGATGAATTCTGTTGTTCTGTCTGATTCTGCAGAGTGAAATTTTTATTAACATGATTTTAGTTGGAAAACTACCTAGTTTTCTTCTTTTTAAAACACACTATTTCTAGAGATGAAATTGATTAAAGTTAAAGTAAAATGTGTATTCTGATGAGGAGTGCCATATTGATCCTTAGCTTTATTAGGTGTAAGCAAGAGGATATTCCTTCACTGAGAGTGCCTGATATTGCTAATCCATGATTTACTATACCATTCTTCAGAGATGAGAATTTCACTCCTTCAGTTACCAGCTGATGGCAAAATGAATAATTGCCAATTTTCAAATGCTGCAGTGTGACTATTAAGGTAGAAAATTGTTACAAGTTACATAGACCCAGCACAGTGTATGTTCTTCAAATTCAAATCTTGTTTGAGTTGGAAAACAATAGACAATCAGGTTACAGAAAAGATTACTCTAATTAGACTCTTTGTTGTACCAGTCATGTTGAGGTTCTCAGACAGTGAAAATAAATAGTAGCTATTTTAAGTTTAGCAATAGAAGTGATAAACTACCTTCTAGCTGTAAGAGAACACGGGTATAATTGTTTAATAGCTAAGTAAAATTATTCTAAGTTATTTTTCTCACACAGGGCATCATATATCCTAGAGACAGAGGCACTGAAATGTCTAATACAATTTCACAATGGTTAGCACTAGTTTCAAAATAGTAAGGATCAGTTTCACTTCATGTAGATAGCAGGCATAGTATACATAAAATTAAAAATCACTTTAAGCTCGAAAATGCTGAACTCATAATTAGTAGTTGCTGTTCTTTTAGAATGATAATGATCATTTCGGGGGGCATTTTACCCTTCCTGGTTTTAATA
Source organism: Pardalotus punctatus (assembly GCA_013400915.1). Lineage (NCBI taxonomy): Eukaryota > Metazoa > Chordata > Aves > Passeriformes > Pardalotidae > Pardalotus > Pardalotus punctatus. Next base: position 405,277 of record VZTX01005519.1, read on the forward strand.
AAATTAAAGTCTGAATTATTCTTTGTCATAATATTTCCATGAAATGCATTTAAGATGCTTACATTTTGATGCAGTCATTTATAAGAAATGTTTTAACTAGTCAGTGTTCTTGTGTCTGTAAGCCAATGCCAGCCTTTATACATACTGTTCCTCAGGTACTTAAGCAAAAACATCTGGGTTTGGGTGAGGGGCTGTTAATTTGTCTCCATTGGTCACCAGTAGATAGCTAAATAGTAAAAAGTTTATTCAAATGGAGATTGAGTTAAGCTTTTTTATATGTCAGGACTGCCAATGATAGGAAGCATATAATACAGTCTACAAGACACCTTTAAACAAGAGGCAGTTTGTCAGAAATCCTTCTCTATAGACGGAGTTTTGTTGAATACAAATATATGAGTACACATATACTACACTTGGCTGTTGTCCTTCAGTCTTTTTTGGTAATGGTTGTATTTGATATACGGTGTTTCCAGTTCACATGTGAGTGTTTTTTATATTCCTTATATATGCACTTGCTATATGAGACACAAGGATACATTTTATGAGTCAGTAAGTGGGGTATGATGCCAAAAATCAGTGCATAATTCTATCATGTGGAATTTACCAGGAAGTTATAAAAATTTTTTTCACCACATTTTTTTCACAAAGCTTAGTCCATTCTAAAAAGTAGCTGAAATAGTGAAAATAAATGCCATAACACCTAAAAGGAGACCTTAGCTGTTAGTAGAAAAGGATGTGCTTGTAAGAGTTGCTTCAGTTGCTCTCCCTGCTGTTTGCATATTCATTTGCAGAAGCAAGACAAATGAGGTGCACTTGATCTTTTCCTCCTACTTTTCTTTGAGCTGTAGCAATAAGTATCATGTTATGTAAAACTGTGGTTCTCTATAAGTTTTCTCTCTTCTAGATACAGTGATCAAATTTGAAACATTTTTGCAGTCTAATGGCAATATGATTTTAAATATTGCCTCTTTTTATACATTAATTTTGTATTATATGATACATTATGTACACTATACATTATACACTATATATATTTTATTATATATATTATTCCTTAAATATATAATTTCTGTTAATTATAGAGTTAAACCCCTCAGGGCCTATCACTTTGATGACTGGAACCAACTGTAACAATTTTGGCATTTTTCTCTAAATGTGCCTGGATGCTAATGAGGTGGATCAAATTAATGCATCATTGAGTTTTGTGTATTGAAATTCTGAACCTTACCACTTCAACAGATAATGAAATTACTTCCTGTAAAACATACTCCCTGGTATTCTTAATAGAAATAAATAATTCTATCTGTTCATCCTCTGTGGACATTTGTTAAACCTGGCAGGGTTTAGCTTCTGACTCATCTGAAGGCAGATTTTGCCAGCAAAGGCAAAGGGGCATGCAAGATTTAGCTATTACTGCAATGTACAAAACTTCTTATCAGCCCAAGCTGAGGCACAGGTAGTGTTAGTTTTTGTGCCTGGTATGTGCATGCATTTTTCATGTGATGCTCTGCGCACATACAGATTAGAGAGAAGTACAGACCAGCAGAAAATACTCCTGAAAGATATTCTGTTAAAATAATTTCTTTCTAGCGAGACAGGAAAAAAATCAGATAGCTTTCATTTTTAATAAGATAACTAGTGTGCACAATTGCATTCTAAACATGTAAAATAAAAAATAAATAAGCTGCCAGCTGGGCCAGAGATTGGTGATAAGGAGACAGATAATTAAGTTTTATCTCAAGGTTAGGTACAAATATATCTCCTAATGTTCTCCCACCTCTTTTATTCAATGAATGTCTTGCAAGATAACTAATATGGCAATATTCAGATTACAGAGTCCAATATCCCATATCTGTCATGAAAAGACATCAATGTGCATAAATAAGGTTGCCGAATCAACAGCAAAATGGATAACAGTTGATGTCGCTGTCTCTGTTGAACTTCATCTTATTTTTTATGTAACATATTTTGATAAGCTTTTTTAAATGTTCTTTCTAAAATTGTGGGGCTGTAAGGAAATGTACCTCATGCAGTGCTTTCTAAAAATTTGTATCTAGCTGTAGTGGCAACTTCAGGATGGATTGTGCCCTTTGCTTTGTATTCAAAGTACTAGCCTTTGTACTATGGCTAAAAAATCATAACTGAGACAAATTGAAACGGTTTTCAGCAGCACACACAGATAACCTACAGTTAATACCACTGGCTTCAATTCCATTCTCTTACTCTTTTCAACCTTAAACAATTTTAAGAATTAAGCATAATTTTTAGAACGAGAAAGCTGTTTGCATGTTTCACATGTTTTGAAATGTCTCAACTGTTTTGTAGTAACTGTCCTTTAAACCTGCCCACAGAGCAGGAAACAGTAGTTGAGAGCTGGAGTAGTTCAGTTAAACTGTAATAATCTGCTAATGGATGTTTACATGCAGATATGTTGTGTGTGTCTGCTATTCTATATGAGCTTGTTCTACGTGGGCAAGTTTCTGTACATCACACGTACAGTTCCAGAGCACTGAGCGATGTCTCGAAAGCAGCAATGAAAGGGATATTCCTAGCGAGCTGTGTTTGGGGTGTGGTGGTGACTAAAAACCTGCACCCCGAGCACACGCAAGATGTGGCAGCACTGCATCCTCCCCTCTCCTTGGGAATGTGGCAGCAGCTCTTCACATTCATTCCCAAGCTCATTATTTCCCTCAGCTACCTCAACATTAATCAGTAGCACCCAGCTAAACAGTAGCTAACGACCTTTGAGACACTGAATTATGTTAAATCCTTTCACTGCAAAAAGGAGAAAGCACACTAAACTTTCAAATACAAGAAAATCCTCTCCTGTTGTTGCTGACTAGTCCTGTGATGAGGTTCTTGCTTTACAGTGAGGGGATTTTACAGACTTGCATGATACCACAGGGGTCACGGCATCCGCTTAGTGCTTTGCTCACAGCGTTAACCCTGCTTGTCTCAGGATGAACATTTAGCTGCTTGATCTGAATTCTGACAAGCTGGAAACCAACACATGGGCACAAATGGACCTACTGCTGTGTTTGCCTAACTGCTGGTCCTGAGACAGCCAGGCAGGAGATGTTGTGGCTTCCTTCACAAATTGATTATATGGAAATTTTTACTGAAGAAGTTACCAATAAAGCAGGCTATGAATATGAGTTGAGCACATTCATTATGTCCTTAGAAATTGTTACATTATATTTTTGCACCATAATGGAGATACTGAAAGCATCCCAGTTATAAAGATTGCTTATATTTAGTTTTTAAAGAATGCTTATGTCCAGAGAAAAACCCTAGAATAAAGAAAACTAATGCTTTCCAATATCCTGAGGCTGAAAGGGTCTTCAGGAAATTATCTTTGTTAATGTCCACTATCATTTATAACAAGTTGGCTACAACTTATTGCATCATAATAGCAGTGTAATGGGGGATCAACACCTGACTATGATAAGAAATCCTTTATTAAACATCAAGTTTGGCAAATATGCCATTTTTTTGGCCATGGCCTTTTCTACATCTCCATACTGAATCAAATGAAGTGACTTCATTTACATTCTGACAGACACAGACATTACTTGTCCCCTTGACACCAGCAGCTCTGAAATGCAGTTAAGTTCTTGTGCATTTTTCATTAGTGCTGGCTCTCATGAATTCATGTCTTCTAGTATCAAACAGGATTGAGAGAGAGGGGGAGAGAGAAAGAGGTCAGATGAAAAGCATCAATTACAATCCATTGTTTTCTTCTTCATGATATGCCCTTAAATATTAACTCATAGAATCTTGATCCATGAAAGCTCATTTTGCCTTCCCACAGAGAATATATCGAACCTCCTCCATAAAGTGTGAATTTAGGCCTGGTTTTCCCAAGGGATCATCTGTCTTTTTCTTAAAAATTCTCTATAGTTTGAGTATGTTGAATTAAATGGAAAGTGCCACAGGGCAGAATTCCCAGGAGCCCTGAGGAGGTCTCTGCAGTTCAGTTTTTACGATTAGCATAGACCCAGTTGTGTCATTGCAGAGTAAACAAAAGTTATGTCTCCCTGCAAGTAAGGTTTTCACCAGCTGGGTGAACTGTGGCATGGTGAGCCAACAGTCTCTCTGAAAGTCTGCTCAAGGAAGTTGGCTGTAATTTAAGTACTTGATTGTATCCTTTGCTTAGAGGACAGAAGATTTTGATGTGGGTAGGATCAGCCATCAGGACGTTTAACTCATGTCTCTGATACTATAATCAACGTTTCTTGTTTTAGATATGGGAAGTTAAGACTAGAAATGTTTATTATTAGATAGTTTTAAAATTGTGCTATAATCATTTTTTTGCAAACCTCATCTATTCTCAAGGCTGCTTATTGCCTCCATACTGTAAGTTCCTAAAAAGAACAAAGTGTGTGACAGCTATTTTTATCAAATGGCTTGGGTTGGGAGGGACCTTAAAGATCATCTAGTGATATTTCTTATATATTATCTGCAAAACACTATTCCCATATTTCTTGTTTCAGTATTTGTGATATTTCCCAGGAAGGAGAAAGGCCATATATTTCTGAAATACCTTTTTTTATTTTTTGCATTTGATAAAAATTGAATGTAAGAAAAGCCATGTTTCCCTTCCAGCTATTTTGTTCATTTTATTCATCAAAATAAGGCTTATATTCAACACAAAAATAAGTTACTGTATTGTTATATTGGATATTAAAATAATCTAAGGATAACAGCCTTTTCAAAGTTTTGGTTTGATTTAATTATAGAGCTAATATTTTGAACAATTCTACATTACTGCTGAAGACAATTTTAATAGCTGACATTCAGAGATGACACAACACAAGTAATACAATAGTACCAACACAAATACTGATCATTTTAGACAGATTGTGCTGTGTCTTCTCAGCCCACCAAATTAGGAAGGTTCTCAAAAAAAAAAAAACAAAAACAAAAAAAACCCAAACCAAACAAACAAAAACAAACCAAAAAACTCCGCTCAAACAAAAAGAATTATAATGCTGGAAGGAACCTTAGCCAGAACACACAGAACAGTTCTGCCCCTTAAAGTATAAAAGTTAGAGATTAAGAAAAAGAGAAACTTAAGAACAAAACATCCAACTAGAAGTATTTCAAAAGTTTGTTGTCATGGCATAGTTGGCAATACTATTCTTCAAAACTGACCTGAATGCACTACCAAATACTTTAAGTGAATGATCCCTGGAGCACAGGCTCTTGCTTGATGTGAACTTAGTTCAAGAGCATGTCAAAATCAAAGTAGAAAAAGGATTTTGTTACTGTCATAACTTCATTAGTACAGGTGAGGTACACACAATGTTGACACTTTCCAGAGTAGAAATACAGTAATACCAAATCTTTAAGAGATGTCCAGGTAAAAGGTGAAGTTTTATCCTATTTGTTTAAAGAACAGTGTCTGAGCTGCTTAGAATAGATGAAAAGAGTTGCAAAAGAAACATAAGTTAACTTACTACTGGTAGACAAGCTATTAAACAGCATATTAAGTCGCTTAGATCCATTCAACTGAAACTGTCTTCAATGCTACAGCTATTGACAAACATAGGAAAAAAATAAAATGACCACACCTGAGTGATACCTGGTCATTTAATGAGGAAATGATGGGCTTCAGACTTAGGAATTTTAACTGTATGAGTTACAGCATTTGCAAGCTTTCAAAATTACGAGTTTCATGCAGACTTATAATGATTCCTATGATATTTTCAGCTTTGAAAGTCTGGAACTGCCACATGCTGATCTGCAGAACTGTGTATTAGATTGAATTTGCAGCTGCTTTATCCTGAGTTCACATCTAGGTATTTCCTGGAAATTCAGGATTCTTGTCACACTATCCCTTGCCTCAGTAGCTTCTAGCATTTGAGCTAGTCATATACATTATTGTAGAGGGTAAGTTAGAGGGTGGATAAGCTTGATAAAATGCTCCATGCTTAGATATGCTGCTCCAGGCAAAATGTAAAACGCTGATTGGAAATTTTACAAGTTCAAGGATTTTTAGAAGATAATATATTCAGACTCCAATGGGGGCTTTGTAGAAAACTTTATCAGATTTGAAAGAGCTAAATATTTTCTCAGATGATTCTCTGGTGTCATGTAGATTAAACTTGATTATGCAAAAATGCTGTAAAGATAAACGCATAAGATCTTTTCAAGTGTGCTTATTGCAATTGTATGGACAAAGAACTAAGCATTCCCAACTGCATGAAATTGTATTCACCATAATTACAGAAAAGACTATCTGCCTTTTAATGGTAGATGATTGTACTCATTAATTATTGAGGAAAATTGGTCACATTAGATACAAATTCTTTCTTACAGAAATTATTCTGGGAGAAAGAACTTAAAGTTTGTTCCAGGACACCTGTCTCGAGCAAGCATCTGTATACATCCAGCTTAACCATAATAAAAACAATGATGTTGCAGGAAAACATAAGTCATGAAGATTTACGAAGTATGTTGTGCAGACTGATAAACTGCAATGTCACAAAAGCCAGAACACTGCAGGCAGCCAATAGTGTCATATAGGATTGTGCAATAGTCTGATAACAACTGCAGCACAGTGCAATCGCTCTGCGTTTAAATTATTGCATGGCACAGGACATAGTAGGTATCGCATTTACCAGTACATTGCTATTATTCCATAAAGTAATTGGCTAAAGGGTATCCTTAGATTCTAAGAGTAAGTGCTAAACAAAAAAAAAAAGTACACGGCTTATCTTAAAATAAACTAGCAGTACAACACAAATATATATTTTTATGCACATATGTATATATACTAGCAGTGATAGTTTTAAATACATAATTTTAATGTTTCAGAATGTTTTTCTTTATTAATTAATTGAAAAATTCAAGGAAATGAAGATATATTCCTTGGACAAACAAAACTGGTGAAATCCACAGATATGCACATTACATTAAATATGTTGGAGCATATTTCTGTATAACTGTTGCAAATTCAGCTTCAGACCTGGCTTATTCTGTGCATACTTCCTGTCAAATATGTGTGATAATCTCTAGTTTATGCCTGTTTGGAAGGAGGGCTTAAAATTCTTGGGAAGAAAAGCTGCATGAGATTAATTCACTTGGTTTTGAGTTGAGACACCATGGAAAATTATGCATAAACTTCCAGTGATCTCCTTGACACTGTACATCCTAAGCAGTTGAAACCCATCACTGGATATATGGATGATTCTTTTCTTTTTGAGTTAGTGATCATTAAAATTTCCAAATGAGAAGGCATTATAGAGAAAATCATACAACAAATAATAAGCCTAAATTGCAGCAAGGGGTAAATAGGTTAATATTAGGGAAATATTTCAAACTATGCTAGTAGTTGGCAATTAAAGCGAGTTACCTGGGAGGCTGTGGGACCTCTGTCCCAAGCAATTTTTTAGCATAGATTAGATAAGGCCAAGCCGGTCTTGACAGGTATTTAATGTGACCCTGACTCAGAGCTTTTGAGTGGACTAGATGACATGCTGATGTTCATTCCTGCCCTATACTTCTGTTATTAGTAAACGAAGGATTTTTCCTAACAGTATTTTCATTCTTCAGCCCTTATTTGCTACTGAATTCTCGGAATTCTTTGTTACAGCCTCACTGGTCTCGTAAGAAACTCTTCTGTTTCATTATGCAAGTGAATTCTGACAGAAGAGACTTTGAAACTAATGTGTTCCAAATATGCCTTCAGTGTTTGGAAATGTTATGAGTCTTGTAGAAACTGGCTGCTGATCCTCCAGGTATTTTTATTCAGGTGCCACCTTACTGTATAAAACATAGCAAAAAATTAGGCCACCTTCTGCTCTGAAACACAAGCACTCACAATGGATTTTCAGTGGGAGTTACATATAATCAGTCACAAGAAGATTTTGATTCATAGATTGAAAATACTGCTTATTTCTACTTTAAAATAAATTTTTGTAAAACTTCTGTAATTTTAATGATATAATATTGAAATTATTTAATGTCTATCTAATATACTTTAGTAAAACAGACTATCCAGATTAAACTTTATGCCTGTATTGATTGAGTACTCATTCAGACAAAGGTTTAATGCCATTAATCTTGGATTACACTTAGTGCTCAGAGAATCACTCAAGATTTTAACAGTTTATCAGAAAGTGAACATTGGTGAGCTTTTCTGTGAAAGAAAACTTGAGCACACAAGATACTTGACTTATTTATCTAGTGATAATGAGAGATACCTAGTATTGCTTTATCTAATGATTATGAGGTAAAAGAACTATGATTACTGAAGAACATTTGTGTTTACTTTACAATATTTATGAGCAGTGTTAAGAAAAAGTCATGAGTGATCAGTCCCATGATCTTGCTGCTTCTTCATATTGGATGAACTTTAGACATCTCCAGGAAAAAAAAGTACCTCTACAGGCAGAGTTCATTTCCAAGAAATAGTTATGCATACCACATTGGAATTTAATTTCTGGAATTACTGATGTCTCTAAAACTCTTTCTCATGAATAAAAAGGATAAGGAACAGGAATTGAGGGCAAATCACTACCTCTGTTATTTGCAGAATAGTTAGCCCATGCTGGGTATCAATTATAGCTAAGGCATTTTGGACTCTTTAATGTGGATTCTTATATTCATGTTATTGTCTTATATAAGAATGACATTAAACTTGTCTATTCATGTATCTCTTAGTCTTCCATTAGAGGTATTGAACAAGCAACCAATTATCCATATTCCCTCTTCATGCTTCTAAAAGAATGTTTTCCAGCTGGAGAGAACATTTCCTTCTGAGGTTCTGGTATTGCTAAATCCAATAACAATTATTGTACCTAGCAAAGCTAGGCAGCCTTTTGACCTGGAAAGTTAAGCAGTGAGATGCTTCTACAGTTTTGTGAAGATGGCTCTTTATTCCTTTTCAAAGCTCTTTTTTCCATGTTAGTAGCATTCTGGAAATATATAATTTCTAGCTTTTAATTAGTATTTTTCAATTAATGTTGATAAAAATAACTCTATCCCTGCTTTTTCTTTTCTTTCAAAGTTTCATGATCACTTCTGGTTGAGCGCTCAAAAAAAGCCAATGATTTTTTAAAAACTTAACTTTTGACTTTTTTATATATGATTGAAAACCTTTCTTTTTGCTTCTGGTTAAAATGTGGGATAGGGATCATCAGAAATAGATTTCTGTATATGTCAGCTTTTAAACAATAAGAAAAAGCAAATGTTCATGCCATCATCGTATATAAAAGATTTTCCATAGCTCAGCTTAGTGAGACTAAGACCGACAACAGCAAAACCTTTCAACATTAAAGTTAAAAATCAGGGTTGACATTCATGAACTCATGCAATTGTACCTTTGTTTCTTACTTTTCAATAGGGTGAATTAAGGACAAAATGTCAACCTGAGTTTTTTCAATAAATCTAAATCTCCATGGCTTTGTGGAGTCAAGTCATGAATTGAATAGTACTTTCTATGGGTTAATAGGAGGCTAATCCATAATATTTTTTTCTAATATAGCATCAAAAAAGAATGTTTTTTGCTGCCTCTAGGACAGCAGATTGAATTACATCCTATGGACTGTGAAAAAGCAAGTGTTCCAGAAAAAAGGCAAAAGTCTTAAAATCATCTGAAAACTAAGTTATTTTCAGCATGTTTTAATGCTTCCTTGCTTCTTGTTACATTTAATAACACCTTCTTGCTAAGTTTTAAGTTCTTGGCTACCTCCATATCTGTCAAGATGAAAAATTTGAAGTGGTAGAAGTGGATAACATTGCATAAATCCTACTATAATATTTTTTCCACAAAAAAACCAAACAAAAAAGTAGACTTTTTCCTTTTTCCAAACTTTAAGGAAGCTTCACAAAGGTTCTTTACAGGGTAGATTAGTTTCTGAAAAAGAATAATGCAGTTGTGATGTACAAAATCAAGGCTGCCTCTCACATGGAGTTTGATCAAAGCAAATGGGGTCACTTAGATAAGTAATGGATGCACAACCTATCAAACACAACTGTGGGGTTTATACATAGCATAAATTTCTCCTTGGTTTCAACTATTCTTAGCTGAGTACAGCCACAGCTGGAGGTATTGTTGATGGAATGTAAAGTGGGGTCTCTTTCTGAGTTCAGTTGTGTCCTATCTTGGTTACATTTTGGTAATGCTTTGTACTCTTCTAAAGAGCTCAGACTTTAGAGACATTTATTTGAAAATTTATATCGGAAGTTTATTTGAAATTTGAAAATATTTTAAATACATTTATATTGAAAAATATTCAGAATATATTTGAGAATTTAGGATTTTTCAAGCTATGCTCATGCACCATTAGTCCACTCTGAGTAGTGCATATGTTTCAATTTACACACTGGTTTATAGTAGAAGAGCAGTGGTTTAAAAAAGCCTTCTCTCAGCACTGACAGGTGGTATGGATGGACCCTCATCAGATTGAAAAGATAACAATGAATAGTAAGTTAATCATAGGGTCCTAAAAATAATAAGATTGGCAGAAACATCTGTAAATCATCTAGTTTCACTCTCCATTCAAAGCAGATGCAACTTTTAAAAGTTTAGCTCAGGTTCTCACCTAGCCCAGTTTTGAAAATCTGCAAGGACTTCTTCCTCTTGGCCTGGTTCTGTGCCCTTTTAGCTTTCGTCTTGAATGGACCACAAACATGAAAAGTAAAGGCTCTAACCTCGCCTGAAATAAATCACAAAAATATCACCCAATCACCAGCAAAATTGAGGAATATGTTACAAGTTGAAATACATGGAAACAAAGCTGTCATTACTAAGGATTTCTGAGGGAAAAAAGAGAGGAGGTAATAAAATGTGCCTAAAAATGTTGGAATACCACCAGAAAAGTCAAGGAGAGAAATTATTTACAATTCATCAAATTAATAGACTTTGCATTTCTACTGTTTTCTTTCTATATGAGTTCATTAAGGTGTAAGTAGTGGTTTCATATAGTATAGTTGCATGTTCCAAGTGTTGTCAGCTGTAAAACTGAATTATCATTCATAGAAGATGACAACTTTTTTGCTATATCTTCTTATTCTGAAAAGGAATATAAACTCAAGATTTAGAAGTGATTATGTGAGAGATATTCAGAAAAAATTCTGGTTGAAAAAAATTGAAATGTTTTATCTTCATAGTTTGAATTTTTTACTTGACCTATATTTTGCAGCTTCATATTTTGGATTTCTGGTGCATTAATTTTCAGTAACTTTTGTCTTTGTGGAGTGCAATTTAATTTTTGAGGGAAGCATTCTATTCTGTCCTGCTGCTCTGTGTGAGGACTGAGATTTTTTTTTTTATTAGCAAGAATTTGTGAACAAAGACAGTATGAGGGTAGGGGGAAAAAAGAAAAAAAAACAAAAACGCACATGGTAAACTTATACAGGCACCTTATACCTAAAACTTTATTTTCAATTTTTCATTGTGCAATCTTGGTAATTAAAGCAAAAATGTAGTGCCTTCAGAATCTATATGTGAAAGCACAGAGGTTGTATCTTAGGATTTTAACATGTGTGCCTTGCCCTGGCTTTACCTGACTGTTTCCAGATGGTTTTCTGTGTGATTGACATTGATGCTGCTGCTTTCAATGAACGTCATGTCTTGATATCTAAGGCTACTACTTCCTCTTACCTTTAAGAGATGCTCCCTCCCCAACTCATGACCTGTGTCAAACCCCAAAAATACTGGAACTATTAAAAAAAATCAAAGTAATTTAAAATGGGAACCAAATTAAAACACAGAGTCCCTTCCTTTACCACAGACATCTTTAGAGGAATTCAAAACCTGTGTGTATGCTTTTCATGTCAGAAAGAATTCCTTTTGGGAAACTGTTTGATCTCCTCTCTAAAAATGTGGGTTTGATAACTGAAAGCTTGGTAGCTGAAAAGATTAAACAGAAAGGGTTTTGTGGTTTCCATGGATCTTCTGCGTAAATGCTTTTCAATTTTAAATGGCCCTCTGGGTTTGTGACTGAATACTTCTCGTAGACCAAGAAGATTTAATAATCAAAATGATATTATTTTTATTTAGTGTGTGGTTCCTTCATGTCTTAAACAAGACTGTTTGTCCTCTCACTTTGCCTGAGGATACATCTTGCTATAGCTGTGTGATTAGATTTTAGATACATGCAGTTGAAAATAAACCCAATTACCTAAATAGATGGAAGGTAGCAGTAAATTGTGATTAGCACCTAATTGTAAACCCAGAGATGCAGAAGCCTGAAACACTAAATGTTTATATTTGGGGATGTAGCTCCTAATCGTTAACAATACTTTGAAGATGAGGCATTTATTACCTTACTGGTAGAATTCTCAGGAACAGTAAGAATGCCTTAATAATTTGAAGTTTTAATATTTAAAATCCAATAGAGATGTTTCCATGTATTTACTATACACAGAAACAGGCTAAATATGACAGTCTAAAGATGTCTTGAGTATGGTACATGGGTGTCATTTAAGCATATGCATAGGATATGCTGAACAAATCTAGAGAGATGAAATTTACCACTGTCCTGTAAACTTCACAAGAAAACACTTTATGAGGACCTATCAACCTATCAAATATGACTCTATCAAATATTACAAATATGTATGTTGCACCGTGGCCATAACACGTAACATTTTGAAGCCTTTGAGGGGACTTGAACAGTAACAACCAAGTCATTGCTTTGTGAGAGAAAGCAGCTGATACATTCAGCAGTTTTACATACGATTATGTCTGAAGTGATAATTTTCATTTTCATTGAAGAAAGACAGTTTAGGGTTTTTTTGCAGAAATGGCAGATTTCATGGGGCAACATTAAATTTCCTAAACAGATTACTTTAATGGCCTGTATCAATCAAACAGGCTGTATAAGATGCTTGAAATGTTTCAGAACCAGCTGAAGAGATGAATATGCTTTTTCGCTTCTCACTGCTGTATTCTCTCTGTAAGTAGTAAAACTAACATTTATCATTCAGGAATCAATAAACTAAAGTAAAAATGGTAGTCTTAATGTAGAAAAGCAGGACATTTTTGAAAATAGTGAATTTGAGGTTCCTGTTTGCTAGACTTTGAACCATTAATGTTCAAATTTTTGTATTTTGCCTATAATTATCTGTAATGGAAAATGGAAATTTACTCTTATTTATATTTTGGCCTCCTCAAAGAAACAGTTTGTTTAAGGATGTGTCTGCCATTGAGACTTTTCATGTCTAATAACTTGGCTGCAGTCGGTCTGAGATCGATAGAGATCATTAAACTTCTCCAGGTTTCACAAGATTGGCTGGGCAGGGGAATAACAAAGATAAATACCTTGACATAAGGGAAGGCTGAAGTTACAGAGAGATGGCATAACTATGGGAAAGATCTCAAAGGGACCTTGTAACTTTTTGGACACCAAAGACAATTGTAAGATTTGTAGGAAATCAGATTTCAGTTTTTCCTGTGCCCACATAGAAAGCTAAGTTTCTTTATCACCTGCCGTCTGGAACAGGGGCATAATTTTGCATCAAAAGATTCAAGGCTTGCCAAAAATGTGCAAATTAACAATGTCTTTTCTTTGGAAATACACATCTTTGAAGTGTTTCTTGTATTTGTCACTTTCTTCTAAATAATTATAGCTCCTTCTGGCACTGTGGGCAAAGATGTTGTCCTTCATACAAGATCATTGACATATAAGAGGAAAAGGAAAAGAATACATGAATTTAGAAGAATAGAATTAGTGTGATCTCTGTAGAGCTGTTTCCCAGGAGTTCCTGTATTCTCTTTTCATTGTCTGCTTGGACATACCTGTCTTAAATGCTCAGTTGAGCAAATCTAAGAACAAGGCACTTGGGTCTACCAGTAAAGCCCCCATCTTCATGACATCAATTGCTTGGCCATTAACATCTTCTGAAATATTCTCTGTGAATACAGTGAAGGGTCTTAACAGAAAATAAGAGTATTACTCCTATATTACCTGTGAGCCTCATGCGATCAAAATTATTTAGCTCTAACTTGAAAGTATGGCTCATAATAAAAATTAGGGCTTCAGAATATCTGTTTTTAATACAACAAATATACTTCATACCTAAATCCAAAAGTATGTCAAGTAGTGAATAAGTAACCTCTAAATCAACTCTCAAAAGTTTCTCATTCTGTGAAAGTTAGTGTATTTTCAGGTGATCTAAAAACTGCAGAACTACAAAACAAGGACTTGAATGGTCTGCTTAAATTTTTTTTAATTACTGCAGAAGAAAAAACCTTCTTGAGAAAAAAATGTTGCCTAAAAAGCAAATGTCAAAAACTCAGCAATGCATGAAACACAGGGGACTTCAGGAAGTTATGTTGGTAACTGCCATAATAAAATACGGGATTGACATAAATTCCTTTTTAAAAATATTATTTAAAAATTTAGTCATGGGGGAACATTGGCCAGAACCTCCTGTCAGTGACTTTCACAGTCAAACCAAATTAAAATATATGTTCTCCTGTTAGTAATTTCATTTGGTTCCTTTGGCAGCCTTAATGAAATATCACCTCAAGTAAAACCAAAGAAATCCATATTTTCTGTTTAAAATGCAAAGGGGTTCTACTGACAGTCATAGGACATTAATACTAATATAAAGTGAACTGAGTATTAAATATGTGACAATATAAGAGTACAGCACTTATTATTTTGCATGCTTTACTTTTCATTTCACTTTCATATTATATAAAATGCCATTGTCATCTATAGGCTGTTAGCAAAATTTCTTGTCTTGATGAGGGTTGATAGGTAATGGTTCTTTTCTCCCCTCGGAAAGGCAGAAGGACATCCTGATGGTAATTGACTTTCTAGAGGTGTACTGCAATGCTCAGTGAAGCAGTTGTGTTTGATTCAGTAGACTGGAACTGCAAAATGATTTCAGCTAACAGCTCTACGCCAGAGTAGTCAAATGTCTGGAAAAATGAGGTAGCAATGAATACCTCCAAACAAGAGTATCAGCCATTTTACTGCTAGAAATTAACTGTGGAAACAGAATTGAAAGGGCTGTTGTGTTCTCTAGGGATAAAATGATTGTGCAAATAAAGAACACTCAAAGCATGAGTGTTATTTCTCCTCTCATGATTTCTCTCCAAGTGTTACCTTAAAGAGTTTTCTCTCTATAAGCATCATATTTTTTTTAACTTTTTCAAATACTGAATCTTTAAGAAATACTAATGAATGTATTTTCTTTCTCATCAACATGATGCTTAGTATTTTACTTACTTCTTTCCTTCAGAATCCATTCAGCATGGATTCTTGCTTACCCTGACTTATTTATTCATTAAATTAAGCAGGAATAGAAGTCAATAGAGCTAAACTGCAGCATGGAATACACTGTAAAAATCATCTCTGTCTTTGGTTTCCAGCAGCCCCCAAGGCATTCTCCAATAAAATAGGGAAAAAAAAGTCAAGGTGTCTCTTGCTTCTTAGATACAATAGCTCTTCAATTAGTCTAGCTCACCAAGAGACAAAAGAGTTATCTCTATGTAAATGAATCTCCTTTCTCTTTCTTCTAAATTTTCTCTGAACATTTTTCTGAGTTCCTGAATTCATTTTTTATCTTTTTGTTACATGCATTTTTATTTTTCTGTCCTTTCTGCTGGCTTAGACTGTCTCACATGGTCATGGTAAAGCAAACTGCACCTGTACTATCAGCCTGTAAATTCCTTTTCATCTGCAAAATTCCAGATAAGACACAACGGCTGCTTTTGCCATGAGGGGTGTTCACCAAGGAAGGTGAATATAAATCCTCTTGACTGCCTCCACCAGCAGGGGATAAACTCCCATCCTGCCTGGCAGTGGCAGAGACTCTCAGAATGAATTTCCAGTGCAGGGAGCTCGCAGGAGAAAAGTAAATGGGTTTGAAGCCGTTTGATGGGTGAGGTTTCAGATCTGGCACTGACTAACATTGTCCCACTTTATTGCCCAGGTGCCCATGACTCTTTGAGGATAAATGAAGAGTATTTAACTCCTCTCACATGGCCAATTTTAATAAAAAAACAGAGACTAGTTTTGTCAAATAGAGTCCTGGACATCTTAGACTGAGCAAACAAATCTGCAAAAAAATCTGCAGAGACTTTTCCTAATAAATTTTTTTATTCATCTTTCTTTGGTTTAGCATCTGCCTCTAAATGGAAAAGGTTATACATATTCTCACAGGGACATTATGACGATTAATTAATTGATGTTTGCAAATCTCTTAAGTTACAATAAGACCTAGAAAAAAGGGGTATATATAAAATAATAACTACCCGTCCAGTGACCTTTATTTCTTCTGTGCTGAATGAGTGAAATGTCTTATGGAAAAAAATAGTGGACTGTGAAGGGGCAGTTAAAGAGAATAAAAATATTGGCACATAAAAGGTGATAAATAGGGTTTTCACACAACCCTTACTTCTGCTATTATTTACCATTTAAATATTGACTCACAAAATTAAAGTTTATTTTAGCATTGTTAGTAGGTTGTTTTTCTTTTTTTCTTTTTTTTTTTTTTTAATCTGTATTCTCTATATTTAGATCTCCTTTGCAGACAGGAGAAAAGCATTGAAAGAAATATAGGCTACTTCTATTCAACAAGGTCATTAAAAAAAACAAACATGGTATTTGTAAATATGTTAGTAAGTCAAGGCTATCTGGGAACAGGATTCAAAACTATGTTGTGGTTTTTTCTTAAAGGAAAAGTATCCTTTCAAAATCACATAATTTCTACAAAGCCTTATTTTTATTTCATCAAAATTCCCAGGAAAAAGGATCACAAAATGATGTGGTGCATGAAAAATTCAGGAAGAATAATTTGAAAATCAGGCTCATAAATTCAGCTTTCTACAGAGCAGCTACTTATCTGTCTGCCTGCCTCCCGGGTACTTGAACTGTGGCATCTGGTTAGCTCTGAAGTTAATGACCATTTTCTATATGGATTATTTCCACAAAGATGTTAAAATCAAATCCCAGCTCAAGGAAAAATAAAAGGGAAAGTCATCTTGCTGTGACTCCTCTTTTATTTTCAAGTCTGTTTTGCAAGTGGCTAGTAGATTGACATCTCTTACTATATGAACTGTGCCCTAAACATAAGTAGAGCTAAACTGATGATTTTCTTTTTTTTTTTTTTTTTATTGTGCTAAAGAAATTAGTGCAGAAAAGAAATTAATGCTTCATTGGTATCGTTATATATATCTAACACGTACCTTTCTAGATTTGTGCATGCCGAGAGGAATACAGTTAAATATACATTTTAATCAAGTAATATATGCAATAAGGACTATTTGAAGCTTTTAAATGACTTCCTGGTACATTGCCATTTTGCCAGCCTCTGCAGAAAAAAAACTTTATAGTCAGTCTTGCATTACGCCCATAAAGCCAAGGTGTGGTTCCTTTTTTGAAAAATTGGGAGTCAAGGTTCTTAGTCTGGAAGAAATTGGGGCTAGAGAATATCCAGACACTCAAGCAAGAAATTCATCACTGGGTACTTGCTGAGTTACTGAGTAACATTTATGGAAATAAACTTAGCAGAATATATTGTATGTTAAGTTATCAGAATGGATGCTGCCTGCAGGCTATTGCAGTCATTCTTGCTGACACTATCCTGTTTCTATCAGATTGGCCATGTAGCTCCCAGTATTTTGTGGTAGAGTTCGCCTTACAAGAGGAGTTTTTGCTGAAAGGAAGCTGGAAAACAGTAAGGCAGGATGTCAACAGAGGGGCATCACCTCCAGCAGCGTCTGCTGCTCTGTTGGGGGGGTTGTGTCTGTGTCAGCGCATGGAACAAAAATTATTGTCCTTGCTGGTCTCAGGCAGTCTCTGGGGCAGAAATCTGGGGCTTCACTGTGGTGTTTGAGTGCAATTCCTCCCCTTCAGAGCCTGCCCATCGTTTGCTCGTGCCTGCTCAGCCTGGTGCTCAGGCCAGAGGTGTTGTCTGCGCTGCAGCTGCGAGGTGCGAGTGCATCCTGCTGAGGCCTACCAGGCTAGTTTTAATCTAATTAGCTTGGATAACAATATTAGCGAAGATGTGATAGAATGAGCTCCAGTAAATAAATGTATGCTGATGTAAAAGCCCGCTAGGAATCATCAGGACATCCCTGGGTGGCCAGCAACAACAATGTACAAATTTGAAAACTTCTTCCCAAGGGCTGTTGAAGCAACGGCTTGGCAGTTGCTTCAAAGCCCCAAATCATCCCACACATAGTTTATAGTTTTCCCTGTAAAACAATTTTAAAATATTATATAAGTTAACTGCTTGTCAAGATAAAATTTTAGCTGGAAAAAAATTTTCATTTTTTCCCTGGGGTTCCCTAGTCTTTAAAGATTTGCATACACGGCTATCACAACTACAGCCAGTCCCTCTGTGTTGTCTGCTTTCATCCTAAGAGTCACATCTCTGTTTTTACTGCTGCATGTGGGGTTCCACTACTGGTAGCCTGAGTGTCACTCTGTGTTCTTGAATGGTAGAAGAGTAACACAAGCAGATGAAATTGGCTCTGGGTTAATGCATGTTCTTTTTTGAAGAGGAGACAGCCTGCTGGTGTAATGAGAAAAATCAGAAAATTAACTCAGAAGTAGAAAAGGTGATTGGAAGGCAAAATCTGATTACTGAACCAAAGGATATAGACCTTTAAAGCTTTAAAACTCTAAGATAGTCATAAGAGGAAATAGTAAATGAAAGGCAGGCAAACACTATATGGAAAACATTGATAACTTTTTTTTTAAAATAAGAAAATATTCTTGGGGTGAGGGGCAAAGATGATTGAAAAACGCACTTGCTCAGTCTGCAAGGTTCATGCTTCTGGTGCAACTTTGCTACTGCTTTATGCTGTGAATGTGCATTTCTGGACAGAAGCATTGCCCCTTACTTTTTTCCTCTTGTATGGCTGAAAGACACCAAAAGTTGCCTGCAGCAGCACGAGAAGCAGACCGCAGCATCTCTCCAGTTGCAACCCTGACACTTGGACCATTTTAACTGGGCTGGAAAATCTGTTTCGTGAGCAAGCCCAGGTGGTGCTGTACCAAATAGCAGGGAATGTTGGTGTTTGGGCTGCACAGGGAACAGCACACACAGGCTCCTCCATGAGTCAGGGTTTGTAGGAATAACAGGCAGGCACTGGCAAGGCTTAGAGATACTGGGAAGGCACCACCCTAATCAGGGGATCATTCACATAATACTATATTCTTGCTCCTGCTTGAATTCAGAGAGAGGCAATTGTGTTTCTTCAGCTTGGAGACAGAATCCTCGATGATTATCCCACTCCCTTCTTGTGCAGTAATAGAGTGGTGCCTTGTGTTTAACCATGGGATGGGGGTTAAGGAGTCTCAATTTCTGTACGAACTTGAATGCCTTATCTCTCCTTGTTTTCTCATCTGTACAACAAGGACAATATTGTTTATAGACCACACAAGGGCTGTAAGGCTAAATTAATTAATGTTAAAAACCCTTTGATTCTCTTAAATGAAAGGTTTTCTAGAAGTATGAATAGCTATTTATTATCTGCATTGTCATAACTTTTTATTTATTCCCTATCAATTCTACTGCAGCTTTTTCTTCAGCATTATTTGCCCTATTCATTTCATTTGCATGAAAAGGAAGAAATTGATAACAACTGATGATTGCATAAAAATTACTGTCTGAAAAACTGGTCTAAATTTTTTAATTTCAAGAGTACTTCCTCACAACTAACCTGTATATGAAACTTCTTGATCAATGTTTCTTTTCTTTGGTGACTTTGCAATAGGGTCTTTTCTTGTTTATATCCATGAGCACATACAAATGGACAAGAGTATGCACCTCTACTCTTACAATTAATTTAACTTCTATATCTTTGATTGTATTTTCTATTCAGTCTATTTTAATCCTATTCCTCTCTTGCTGACTTTTCTTCTATTTGACACGTCTTATTTCTCTACACCCTTCAAGAATCCTGAAGCCACCAATGAAGAATCATTTGTATACACTGTCATTTGTATTTGCTATTTTCCATTTTTTTTCCCCCAGTGAGACAGGGCAGGCAGTGTGATGTGCTGGATATCAGTACAGTGCACCTCAGGTACACTGAAACCATTTGACTTGACTTTATGTCGTTTCTAGAATGTATTTTCTTGCCCTTAGCCCTGTGCCACAGCAGGAATTTGGCTGGATTTTGCCACATTTCTGCAGCACTGTGCAGCTACGTGCTTCCAGAACATCTGTTGCTACTGTTGTGTTCAGCAGCCTGCTGAAAGTGTGAGCTATGGAGTAGATTATCTAACACCCAAATACTGGCTTGTCTGAAATTTTAGATAAGAATTGATTTGTATGTACGTAGCCAATCTGTAAAAAGTGGTGGCACTGCAAAAAATGAAATTACAGGTTGCATTTTAGGTAGATTCTATGGTGCAATCACTTCAGATAAATTCGAAGTGCAGTTTCCTGTACTTACTTCTGTATTCCTATTTTTTTTGCTCCTTAGTATTTCTTAGATAAATTTGGATTAATTTTTCTATGCCTCATTGCTTTACCCTAGTGATTTTCCAAGTTTCAAAAATGCCATTGAAAATGTCTTTGTTAAAAATAATAATAAGCTATTAAGCTATTGAGCTTATTCAACAAGCTCAAGTCAAAAGATATTTACAATCATTAAACTGCAGTGAATGAATGGATTTTGTAGGATGGCAGCTTGTTCATTGGAATTTGTTGAGCTGTTCAGAATAAGCCAAGTTGAAGAGAAAATATATGCTCAGTGACTTTGAATTTATAAAATCAGAAGGGCTTCCTGATGAATGCAAAATATGATTTTCTCTGGTCCGTTTACAATTTAGACCATTAGGACAAAGATTGACCGTAAATGCTAACATGAAATTTTCTGAGGCCTGACACATAATTCTGCTTTGGAAGGAGGTGGGAAAAGAGGTTAAGAAATTCTAACACTAATTCCGGGCTGGAATTAAATGCTGATTTACTTAATCTTACTATTACTCTGTTGCTGTAAAAATCCTACCTTGCAATGACTGTGAAATTTCCTAATATTTATAATACATGATAGAAAACTAGTGGCTAGATTCTGATCAAAAGGTGTCCCACACATTGCCAGGTTCCTCTTAGCCCTGATGGACAGCATAGCAGCAGTGACTGGGAAGTGTCTGTATCCCTGCGCATTTTCCACACCAAAGAAGTGGCTTGAAAAGAAACTAATTTTGTCTGCTGACAGAGGAGCATTGGTTAAGCCAGGAAATGAGTCAGGATTTCTGAGAACCAGCTGAGCTCCTGGGTGCAGTGGAACATTTTCCCTTTGGCCGCTGAGCAGCATCGCTTCCAGCTGCGGGAATGGGGGCTGGTGCTCTCCACCTCAGAGACCGCAGCAGCGCAAGCGCTGTGCTCCAGGCGTAATTCTGCGTTTTGCTTATATAAATGGAAAATGTGATGATGGTTCGTTTTGCCGAGTTTAGATATAGGCATGAAGGATGCCAAATTCCATGAGATCCCCTGGGACCTTCAAGTGGCCTAATGGCCATACCTTGGAATGGCTGCTGCCTCCAGGTAGTTCAGTGGCACTGACCGGTTAAAGGGGTGTGAAACTGCGCTTTCTGCCTCACAATACAAGTCTTTACAGGAACATTAACGCTTTTCTTGGGTATTTTTGAGATCTTGCTGAAGCCTTAGAAGCACTCGAATTTTAATGCATTTGCAAGGATGGGTATTGAAAGAGTGACGAGAAGTGAGGTATATGCAAATCCTCCTGATTTCTTAATCCTCCTGATTTCTTCGGATTTTTCCCTGTGCAGAAATAAACAAAAACATTTTACCAAGTGGACTGCCCCTTTTGTCTTTGGCTGACTGAGTTTCCTTTCTTTCATCGTATGGGAGATACGAAAAGGTTTCTGTGGTTTCACTGAATTTCCTTGGGAAAATTTTCATCTAAAAGTGAACAAAGCTGCTTTGCCTGAATATTTATAATTTATAATGCTTACATATTTAATAACTATTAAACATAAATATCTAGGTGGATATAACTTTATTTGGGATTTAGGTTCTGTCATTAGGGTTTTGTTTTTCGTATTACTTCAATAGTAACTACATTTACTAAAGTTGCAAATCGAGTTTGTTAAAAGTGGGTCCATATGAATATTCAAAACTAAGCTTTCTGCTCTTTATAACGTACGTGCTTATTGAGACAATATTTCATTCTTTGCTTTTCTGGTTTTAGGGGCATGTTTAATGTTTCAGCAATATTTTATTCCCAAAATGCTTCAAGAAGGTACAGTTATTTTAAAAGTATATTTGACTAAAAATCAGGCCAATTATAATATCAATTATTATCTCTCAACAGATTTTACCTGATTAGTGGTGGAGTTCCCTTCATTATATGTGGGATTACAGCAGCAACCAATATCAATAATTACGGGATTGAAGGCAATGCACCATAGTAAGTATAAACTACTATCATAAAACTCTTAAGGAAAATATTCTTTTTCTTCTGTCAGTAAACGTAGCTGACTTCATAAAGGGTACAGGCGTGCAATTTGGGATGATATCTGTTAGGAAATTTTGTTAAATTTTAGCCGTGAAAGAGCAATGTCTTAATCTGGAGCTTGCTGCTTCACCTCCACCAATTTGACTCCATTACTGGCAATACAATCACCTTTCATTTACAGAATTTCTCTTCATTTACCTTTGAACAAGTGAAAGATATTAAAAATACCTAATGAATAGCGTATCTAATGCAGCTATTAATTAATTAAATATTCTCATTTCATTATCTACCTTGATTTGATATCCTTCAGGTGACTTAGAGCAATTTACAAATACTGTTGTAACAAAAGGACAAGTAAAAATCCCTTCCCCACCTCTTCTACCCTCTCCCTCCATTAAAATCCAAACATTTTGTATTTTCACCACCTGGAAATGTTCCTGTCACAATATCTTAAAATCCTGACATAGTTCTCTCACGTCCTTGTGTGTAGGTAGGCGTTCAGTAGACCTCCACAAGCTCTCCAGGCATCCCATTGTTATCAATTCTGAATTCTTGGCATCAAGCATGAGGCATATCAATAAAGTGCAATAAGTCTTTCCATAAAAGCATAGCAGAAAGTGAATTAGACTGCAAAGTTAAATACAGTGTGTGTAACAGATCAGCATGGCAGTGACTGGCACACTAATGGATATTTTAGTACTCTGACAGCACTAATACTCTGGAGGACATCACTCTTAGTTACTGCTTTGAGCATCTATTGTAACACATTTGAAACTGGTTCTGTTCTGGGCATGAAAAGTGGCATCCAAGGAGAATGGTTCATAAGTGAGCATCTGATTCCTTAAAGACATTTTTATAAGTAATTGAAATTTAAATTCCATTAAGAAATCAGTGCATACCGTGGCTACCTGTTTGCTCTGCCTAGAGCCCAACTCATATTCATATATTTGTTCAAATTTATCCAATTAAACAGTTTATAATCAACAGTATATTATAAAACTCTACTATTTATGTTCATAAATGTGAGACATTTTTCATTTTGGTGCAGTTACTGAGGTTATACTTTAATCATGTTAATAGAACAAATCAATACGTGGTGCCACAGTGTGCAGAGAAAACAAGGGACAGATGAGGAATGGTTATGAGACTGAGTAAAAAGACAGCTTCTAATTCAATGGCAGCATAGTGAGTTATGTGCCTTACTCATTTTTTATGGTATTAGTAAAGTAAATGTAGATGCACAAACTTGAACATTTTTTACAGAATAGATTTTGTAAGTGATCCACAATGAGATTCGACTTGAAATAAGAGCATCCCATGAGAGTGTTTAACTTGAGAGCATTCCACTCTCCACTTTGCATCAAATATGCAGCATTCAAATGTACTTCAAGTGTTCATGTAGCTTTGTGTTCTCTGCTTACCCAATTAAGTATAGGTGGTAACTTACCTATCTTTTCACAAATACCTTTCAGGGAATCCTTTCTTGTGCCTGTCTATCAGCAAATTTTATAGTCTTTTGAGTGTTTCTAAGTTCATTAATACGTGTGTGTATGTTTGTGTTTAAGGTTGAAGTTTCAAAAATTCCAAGTCATTATTCTGCAGTTTCTTGTTGTAATACCCAGGGGGACTGTCTATTTAGCTGAGAGGTTCTCAGCCTGAGAGAAAAAGTCATTCTGCCCTTTTTATAGTAACTTGTAGATAATTCCTGGCTAGACAAGAATGTGATATCAGAAGTTTCCTCACTGGAACTGGAGGAACTGCAACTAATCACACATGCCTGAATGAATATGAAGTATCACACAATGTCACTTTTAGAGCTGGAATCATAATGACAGATCACCTGATCTGTCTTTCTGACCCAGTGGGAAATTAGCAATATCCAAACCATTCCTGATACTTATTTATCTGAGGTACTTTAAATGCTCCCATAATGGATAGACCACATTTCATTCCAACAGCTTATTATCCTAATATTCCTAACAGCTAGGAAACTTCAAAAAAATCTAATTTAGATCTTTCTTGCTGCAGTTTAAGCCCATTACTTCTTGTCCAAGTCCAAGAGATAAAGTAACTTATTCCTCTTTCCAGAAATCCATGCAATATTTAGGATATAAGAACCTAATAGCAGCTGTACCAGCCTATACTGACAGCTCAGTTCCCTGTCTGTAACCATGGCTAAAAGCAGATCATAGAGAAGAGTCAAAACTAGGCAAATATGCCTTCTCCCTCTAACCCATGTTCTGCCAGTTTCCATCGAAGATTTCATTAGTGTTTTCTTCCCTTGTGTTTATTTGATCAGTTTATTCATTCTCAGGACAGTTCTCTTAGACTCATACTGTGAGCTACTTTAAGCTGCTCCAAAATAGTTCTAGTCATATTATTTAAAGCCTAGCAAACCATTATCATGCTGCAATGATATTATGCTACCAACATTTCACAGAGACCATCAGTTTCCTTAATTTTTCTGAGTGCATTCAAATTGACATGGATGAACTCCCAGGAACTCTGGAAACAGTGCAGGGTTCAGAAATGGCATATATCTTTCAGGTCTGCTCACCGCAGAAAGTGGTGACAGTTCAACTGGAAGTCTTTTTGCAGCCTCTCTTGGTACTCAGGCTGTTCTCTGGCAAGAAGAAAATTCTGTAAGAACAATCTTCAGGCTTAAGAATTTGTAGCAATATTTGTTGATACAAACCACTGAAATCTGTACATTTCTGTTGCTCACATAGAGTGGATAAACTATGCCTCATTTGCTTTTCTATCAAAGTATTAGTACTGACATTTTTAATAGTAGAAAAAAGGGTTGACATAAATGGTCTTATACTTCACTGCAATTCCAGAGTCTAAACTGACCTACATTTCTTGGAAATTTTCAGTTTTAATGTTCTGTAAATGACACGATATATATAATTCTATTAAAAAATTAGAAAGTGATGCCTCAGCTTAATTAATATTAAAGACACACTCCCTCCCTCCACAATTTGAACTTCTGAGTCGTGTCATACTAGTCAGACATCACTCAGTTGTCCACCACATATAATGTGGGCCCTGAAATGACTCTCTGTTTTTGTTGTTTCCAGTTGCTGGATGGCCTGGGAGCCCAGTCTCGGTGCTTTTTACGGGCCAGTGGCGTTCATTGTGCTGGTGACCTGTGTTTATTTTCTCTGCACGTACGTGCAGCTGAAGCGCCATCCCGAACGCAAGTACGAGCTGAAGGAAAAGGCAGAAGATCCGCAGAGAATGCCAAGTACTGATGTGGGCCATGGTCATATTACAGACTCTGTGTCCGTTCCCCAGGCAACCTGCTCCATGATTTCTTCTTCCTTATTGGAAAATGAGCATTCATTTAAGGCTCAGCTTCGAGCCGCAGCATTCACTTTGTTCCTGTTTACTGCCACTTGGACCTTCGGAGCACTTGCAGTATCTCAAGGTCATTTCTTGGATATGATATTTAGCTGTCTTTATGGAGCCTTCTGCGTGACCTTGGGGCTTTTCATCCTGATCCATCACTGTGCAAAGCGAGATGATGTGTGGCACTGCTGGTGGTCCTGCTGCCCTTCCAAAAGAAACACCTATTCTGTGCAGGTTAATGTGCGCCCAAAGGTGAACATCAACGGCGACACCCAAGTTCACGCCCCTTGTCTTCAGGAATCGCCGTGTCCCAACAAGTCGGCGGTGTTCAATCACCCGGCAGCGAGCCACTGCAAACTCACCAACCTGCAAGCAGTTCAGAACCACGTGAACTGCCTGTCCCCTGTGACGCCGTGCTGTGCGAAAATGCACTGTGATCAGCTGCTCGATGATGAAGCTCACATCCATGTCCACAACGAGGGAACCTTCAGACCCAACATGCACATTCATAGATGTCTGAAAAGCAGAACTAAGCCCCGTTACTTCAGCCGGCACAGGTCTGCAGGGGAAAGAGAGTACGCCTATCACATCCCCTCGAGTATTGACGGCAGCATCCACAGCTCCCACACAGACAGTCCCCACAGCACACACGAGAGCCAGTCAGGTCACAGACGGGCCTGCTGCTCCAAAAGTGATCCCTACCCCACCGTCAACCAGCCTGAGAGCAGCGACGCGAGTACTGTAATATATAGTTGTGGTAAAATGCCAGACAGTGACACTGTGCACCACCCAGCTCATTTTGAAATGCACCCACGGACACAGTCATTGCCATTTAACACAACAAATCACAACGGAATTCTCAAGGGAAACATGCATGAAGCCATGATATACAGCTCAGATAGTACAGGAAATATCAAAACTGGCCCTTGGAAAAATGAAACTACTGTGTAGTTCGTGGGCCATCATAATGTGTTTTTTTGCCCTAAACCATCATTATCTTTGTTCTTATTCCAAAATAAACATGATGATATGTTTGTGTAGCTCATCAGTAAATTGTACAGCTTTTCATTTTCTTAATAAGTGTCTAAAAAAGAGGGATAGTGACAGTTTTAAAGTGAAGTTATTTTTAAAAGTTATAAAACTATTCTGAAAGATAATGAGAAAATGAAGTCTAGACAATTGAATAAGAGAGGCAATATCCTTTTGTTATACAGAATGACATTTCTTTAGAAACATCATTTTCATTCATTGTTTTCACTTTTTTTTCTGTAGTAAATTCAGACACTTTTTATAAACATATCAGCATCTTAAACTTTTACTTATTTATTTTTGTAGAAAAATACTATTACTGGGCCATAGATTTTAATCAGAAGTGGCTATGGTAGAAATGATAAACAGGATTTTATAAAATTGCAGCTTTTTAGATCTACAAAAGTGATACTGCCTCTAAAAACCTTCTGTAGCATATGGCCTGTAAAGTCATGTAGTGTACAGTCTCTGTTCTGTCCTTTTTCTTGTTGGAGAGAAGTGCTAGATAATGTCTCTGTTACATCTTTGGTGCTGTATTGGTTGTATTTTGCATGACATTTGTCAGGATATACCATTTGCTGTTTTCTAGTGTTACACGTGTTAAAAAAAGAACAAAAAAAAGTGTTGTACAAGGCTGTGAAAAACCCTATTGATATTAATCTAGAGCATTATAAATCTACAGGAAAAAGAAATCACTCTGCACTAGTTTAAGTGGCACAATCCTTTGTATAAGGTTATATGATAGCTTTGATAAGGGTCCACTCTAATGTCTTTACGGAGCATGCACTACTCATTGTATGTGGCACTGTGCGGTGTAATAGCAATTGTCTCAACAAGTTTTACACTTCTTTGTAAAGTATGCCTTTTAAACAAATCTGTAAGCTGTTCCACGGTAACCTTTCCACATCTGTTAAGGTAGAGCAGTTTTATCATTAACTCTTTGAGGACTACAGTTATTTTCTTAAAGTAGCTTATTCTAGTTCAGAGATACTGTATATATGATATTGTCTATTTAGTTAAACGATCAATGTAGTCCAGAATTGTCAGGAAGGAGGAAGTTCAGTAATTTTCCAAAACCACACCTTCTTAGAATCCATCTGTTAATTTCACCACTTGCTTTCTGAAAGCCCATTTCTCCCCTAGCAAATTTCAGATTGTCTTAATCCTTTAATGCAAATTTGACCTTCAGAGAAGTTCTTTATGTTCATGATTTCTGCTGAATTGTAGGGCATTCCAGGGTCAGTAGCATTCTCTATTAACAAGGCTCTTGGCAAGATTTTTTCATGTTTCCATGAACATCTGGGCACAAAGCATCAACTCACAGTACAGAACTGCATTGGAATTATCCCTATATGAAATAAAACCGCTTTTTACAAATTGGAAGGGTGCAGAATAATAATAGATTTCAGAAAGTGAATGGGAGCATAGAGCTGTGAGAAAAATGTCTACAGTGGAAAGTGAACATTGCATCCAGAAATGAGAGAAAAAGCACAATTCTGTATGGCCACAAAAGAAAGTTTGCTGTGATGTCTTCACACAATGACTTATGTCATTGCTGCAGAGAGGAAGTAGAAAATTCCATTGAGAGACCATCAGTCTGCGATTCTCTGTGTATATGTGGCAGAAATCTTCACATACTTCAGCCCCATATTCTTCTGTTATTAGCAGTTTATTAGACTCTACCTTTTTTTTTTAATATGTAGGAATAAATTTCCTAATAGTGTACATAAAGATGACAATTATAATTGTTAGAATGTTATAAAAACATGTAAGTCAGATGAATGTGTTCTGCAGTGTTGCAGGTGGGAATTAGTACTCAAAGGGTTAATGCTCAGTATCTGAGTGCAAGAAATCTTGTTTTTCTGTATTTTTGTAAATTTGAAATATATATTGTAAAATCCAGCAGTGCAATGTATCCATCTCAGATTGTGTATTTTTAAAAGGTGAGCAAGAAGAATGCACTAGGTGGTTGTCAAGTTTTAAGCCAATATTCAAGTTTCATGACTGCTTCTTTAGCTAATACAAAAAAAAAAAAAAACCACTGAGCTTTATTATGTATATGCTGTATATGCTTGAACTGTCTCTAAACTAAAATACAGTATTTTTCTTTGTTTGCATACTGAAATATTTTCTGTTTCATAATTGTTTTCTTTTAATATTACTTTCACTCATTCCACATAGACAGTGAGCCCTAAATAAGCATAGACATAATGTGAAATCCACTTTTCTGTGTCTCAGCACTATGTGTATGTATATTCTGTAACAGTAATATTGTAGGAGGTCTGTAGACCATTATGCAAAATATCACACACACACAGAGCCAAGATGAAATACTCACTCTGCAAGAATCCACTCAGTAAGCTCCTTTATTCAGCTTGTGTTTTAATCACCTCTGTTATTTTGTCTGAGAGGCCAATTCCATCTTCATAATGGCTTACAAAGAAGTAAATAGGTGCTGCTTTCCACAGAATATCTTACGTGATAAAACTCTCTGGAATTTAAACATAAAATATTAAAACACTTTTCTTATTGTGTTAAAAATTAACTTAGTGAATATTTCTGGGCTAATTTGGAAGAGATGTGTTATGCAATAATCTGTTTGCATATTATTTTTTCAGAAAATATACAGTATATCTACAGAGTAGGAGACATGATATTAAATAAATATAAAAATGTTTTGTAACATCAAATTTGACCAAAATGCTTTTTATGCTTTTGACTTTTTTTTTTTTCCTTAAGATAAATGAGATAATTTCAATGCGTTGGAAGTCTGGTTTTGATTTATTGTGGGGTTTTGGTCAATTATAGTCAGTGAACCATTACAACTTTACCTGATTTTCTTCCCTATAAAAATAAAATCAATGAAATAACCAGAGTATAAGAGATATATTGTCCTAGTAAATTTCTCGTGGACATACGCATGTAACATTTATCAAAAGCAGTTTTTGTTTTGGTGATTCATTGATGACATAAAAATGATTGAACAGATTTTACTGTTCACTTTCTGTCAGAGATTAAGCAAGAGGAATTTCATCCAAAAAAAGATAATTTTCTGAGAATGATGCAATCAACAGAAATCTGAGTAGCTGCTACCAGGATAAAAATATACTCTTGCTGTAGTGTTGTTCCCTGCATATAGAAATTCCAGCTTTCATAACCAAATTTGAAGTCACACAGGCTGTTTACAAGAAGAATTCCTACCCAGCCTCACATAATTAATTCGGGTGTTAAAATAAAGCATACATTTTTGCACATTATGTCTGGTCATATGTGTTGTTCCCAAGAAGTCTCTTGATTGTCTCTGCACTAATGTGACCGAGCAGTCGCTGTCAGTGGCCATAAACAGCTGTTCTCCTTCACCACACAGCTGCCTGCCAGCCACCCTGTGGGCGCCGTATCCAGATGTTAACCCACCACGGGAGCTTCGCTGGGGCTGTAAAGCATTCGTCCTGTCTGAACCAAAGCTAAGTCTGTGCTTAAAGCAAAGTCAAGGCCACCTTTGATGGACAACGCAGGCAATTGGGCAGCCTCCACTTGAACATGAAGGGTTGAAAGCAGATCAATGTAAAGGAATTTGATTTATGCAGTTTTAAGTCTTCCTCCCTCCATCTCTCTAAAGTACCTGCCTAGTAAGTCTACTGCCTACAGATAGCGACCAAATCCAAACAAATCCAGGCAAAATTAGACAGCTGACCTAAAATTCCTGGTTAGCTGAAATGAGTGAAACAGCACGACCTAGTTAATGATTAGAAAAGCCCAAGCTGGAGAAAACCTCTTTGGATGCTGTTACAAAGCTGCTTCATGTTGGTTATGTGTGGGGACATAGGTCTAAGCTTCCTGGATGCCTGAAGACCTGAAATTGCTCTTGTGCTGACATTGTTAAGGCTTAAAAAGCTGATTTCACCTCCACAAATTTGGAAGTAGCTTCCACTGTAAATTATATGCCTTTTTACAATGAAGAGATTATCTGACATTTCACTATTTGTGAAGAAGAAAGTTGTCATCATGATCAGTGTGGTAACCTTTTTATCATAGGATCTTCTTCGCATGGAAACAAGAAAAAGGAGATCACCTGTACTCCCACTGAGTTTTTGTTGCCTATGAAAAGAAATGTCAGGCTGATGAAGACATTGGCAGCTCAGCAGCTTGCTTGCCAGAACATAAATTCAAGTTCCTGTGGCAGCATCCTCCAATTCAGAAAGAAGCTGTAGAACGCAGCTGGATCAATCAGAATTCATTGGCTGAGTTTAAAGGCTGGCTGGCTGACTGACTTCAGTTAAGCAATTTCAGTAGTAACTTGGTGCTCTAGGCAGCTTTTACTTGCTTAGTTAACTCTGCACTGAAGGGAGCTTTTGGGTTGGTTGGTTGGGGTTATTTTGCTGTGCCCACTTGACTATTTTCTAATTAGCAGTTGAATCGTCAAGAAGAAAACTTGCTCTACAAATTACCTTCACTGTAAACCATGGCTTTTTGTTCCCTGTTAGCAGGTCTGTAAAGGTGCAAATGAATCCCTATCCCCTTACCTGACCAGTCTATTATCTGAGCTTTTTCAGGAGCCAAATAAGCAGTGTCAGTGAATTCAGGACAATATTAGAGGGCTCACTTCTCTGCAGGGAGGGTTGAAATTTGGTTTGCAAACTCCGGAGCCATTCAACCTCAAACAAATATCCTGCCTTGAAGTTGTGCAGCTGGCCATGCCTCTAAGGTAAGGGGTTATTTGTAAACATGGTGTCTGCATACCCCATAGGTACTGCTGTCTCTTTCCATTTTGATCTGTTTGCATTGTGCAGTGCCTTGCAGTCTGAACAACAAAATGACTGACTGTTCCCATCAGCCCATCACTCTGCTCCAGCTGTTTGCCTTAACCTGCAGCACACTGCCAGGCAAGATTCTCCAGCATAGCCAGTGTTTTCATTCATTCCTTGATTTGTTTCCCAGGTACTCAATAACACCTGAGGAAGGCAGCAGGAGGAGCTTATTTTGGGACTAGGGGGAATTTCTGGGAGAAGAAAAAGCAATAAAACACATTATTCATATTCTTCTCACGCTACTTTCTTTTGTTAGCCCATTTGTTACTGAGCTGTAAGCAGTTACAGTCACTTATTCCCTGATTCTTTCCATTGCAAGACCTTGTTTTCCACTAATTAGAACATGGCTGAAAGTTAACCATTTAGCTTCATTTATGCCCTCAGCAATTACTGCCCTCAGATGGATGATTTTACAGAGTTCAGCCAAAGCAGCTGCAATGTTTTCAACAAAGAGGCTTGATGAAAGAATGTCTGTCCACAATAACACCTTTCAGTGATTTTAGAGTAGTTCTGTCTTCAAGGCCCATTATTTGAAAACTTTGAGCAAGTATGGCTATTATGAGAAAAGATAAGGCCATTTCTTGCTGTTTCTATAAAGTAAGTGGTTCAGTAAATATAATTTAGCCACTAAAAATACCACAATATGTTACTGTGAAATGTCTCCCTTCTTAGGATGTGCAGCCCCGACTGGGACCACACTCACTGATCTGGTGCTGCTGCTGCAGGCCCTAGGGGCTCTAAAGGACCAGCCCTATAAGTGATTTACTTCAGCTGCCCTCAGCTAGGATTAGGATTGAAAGCAGGGGGCCTTGTTTCTCAGGTTCTGTGCCAAATGCCCCAGTTTGTCTCTCCTTCAGAGGCACCCTGATGGAATGGAGGAGGGAACTGACTGGTTTTATGAGAGAGAGAGAGAGACAAATGCTGGGCTAGAAGAAATCAGAGACTGAGCTTCTAGCAGTGGATCGAGTTGAATGGAGCAAGCTGATCAGAAGGAGAGAGGTTGGTGTGAGTAGGGAGCTGCAACATGACTTGGGGACTAATTAAGGAAAGGAACAAAATTGAAAAGAGGGACTTGGAGGCTGGAAACAGACCAAATTGGTCATGGGGGAGAGCAGGAGGAAGGTGAAACACTTATATCTGTGAGTCTTTCCAGGCTGGGTGTGAAAGCCAATCTGTGTGATTACTCTGCCATCAGTAAATACCTGCAAAACTACTAGTAAAATAGCTATTCACTTACAATATTGTCCTCATCCAAAATGACTGTATTAATGCTGTCAGCTATTCCAGTAATGTGTCAGAAATCTGGGTATTGAATCACAGATGCTCACAGCTGTTGATTAACCAGATATTTCATGTCCCACATGACAGAATATCTGTATTTTTAATGCCTTCTTTTGAAATCCAGGCGCTATCACAAAAAAGACAACTGATTACAAACAGTGCGAGTGAAGCTGAAAGTCAAACACACCAAACTGAGGAACTGTAAGAATTAAGGTTGTCGTGGAACCTTCATTCACAGCTTCAGTCTGTCTTTTGATGTTGTTTTTCAGTGTTTGAGTTCATGCTGCTTTCTAACACCTTGGCTTTGATGCTGCACATTTAGTGTTCTTTAAATGTGTGGTTTTGTGTACATCCAGAGCCAATCATTTCACTGTAAGCTTTCTTTTCTATCTTTTTTTCCGTTTTTTTTTTTTTTTTGTTGTTTGTTTTTTTTTTTTTCCTGGAACTTTTAGAGAAGAGGTTCTTGGAAGAATTTTGATATTGAAACTTTCTAATAACACAAATCCTGCTTTTCTAACCTTCCCTGTACTATGGAAGAAGTGGATTGAAAGACTTCCCAGTGAGCTTCAGCTTATTTGTTTGGTTTCTTTCTTCAAAAGCAGTTGTGTAATTGTCCCAAATGTTGTCATTGCCATCAGGAGAAGGAGCAGGCTGAAGTGAGGAAGTGCCTGCCTGGCTCTGTGCAGTCTGTAGGAAGCCTGTACCTTAATGATGGTAATTTGTGTTGACAAATGGGCTGCCTGTAAATCCCATCTTCCCTGCAACAGAGCCTATCCTGGGAAGCCTCCTATGGAGCAGCTCCCTGGGGCCCCTGAGAAGGGCAGCCCATGCCCTGTCCCTCCAAACCACAGGATGTGCCAGCTTTGGCCATGAGGGATGGACATGCTGTTGTCCTGGCACGGTGCAGCGGCCTCCTGCAGCCAGCAGCTCACCCTGCACACCGGGAGAGCTTCAGGGCAGCTTTAGGTGGTTGTGCAAAGGTTATTATACGAATGGTCATTCTGCTGGGAGAGCTTCAGGGCAGCTTTAGGTCATTGTGCAAACGTTATTATACAAAAGGTCATTCTGCTGGGAGCTCCAGGAAGGTCCTTTCCTTTCAAACTCACAGTTCCTTGCTAACCCTGAGCCCATTGCCCAAGCCAGAAGCTGGAAAGCCTCAGTCCCCGTGACAAGATGACATAAAAATGTGACATCAGCATGAAGGGGTGGCTCCTCTCCATCTTCAATAAAACGTATTGAAACTTTCCTTGTGCTCAAATATACGAGGAACGAAAAAGCAGGGAGGAGAGAGTTAAATGACCAGCTAATCTCTTCTAGGGTAATAAGGGGAATAGTTTGAGTGCTGCAACAAACAAAACAAATGCCCAGCCATTCTGAGTCAGTATGGAAGCCTTAATTCCGACATTATAACGATGTTGTATTCCACCTGACAGCACAGCACAAGCAACGTGACACACAGTCAAGGGCTATAGTACATTTGAAGTAACTACACTTCACCCACAATGATATTCCCCTGGATAAAAACAAGTTGTACACAGTTGTGCTATGGAAATATTTTCTGCATCTTTTGATCCACTGGTGGAGTGTTGTAGATTAAGGACCCACTTAGTGTGGACATGCACTTAAAATGTTTCTGTAATATTGAAGTGAAAAGAGGGAAAGTTACTTTTTTTAATTACATGAAAGTTCAATCATCAGTGTTACACTGACATGTCATTTTTCTTCAGTACGTACCTCACACAGAGCCAGAGAGCTGCACAACAGAGCACTACACCAAGAGTGAAAAGCAACTGCAGGAAGTGGGCAAAAATCCTCTTACTATCAGCAGTTCTGAACTTTTTCTGTAAGGGAATGATTTCAGATCATGCAATCTGCTTCATTAGCCTGTTCATCTTCTCAGTGTGGTATTAAGGCTCAACTTGCTTAACAAACCAGGAAGATCAGAATATGCCAATCAAATTTGGAATGACTTGAACTGTCTGTGGTATAAGTGGCTTACATATTTCTTTGTAGGTTGATGTGGGGAAACTGCTGATACAGACAAAACATACAGGTTATGATTTCAAAGGCCCTGGTGCTGTAGGGTAAAAAAATCTTTAGCAAAAGTCCTTTTACTTACACAAAATAAGAAGAGAATATCTAATGTAGGAAATAGGAATTTTGAATTTAAATCAGTGAAACAATGAAAGAGACTGACAAAGAGGCATTTTGAACAGCTCAGCACAGGCTTTCCTTCCTTGTGCAACCACTGCTGGATGTGAGGAAATGTTTAATTTATGCAGTCCTTAGCCAAACTTTTTTTCAGTTCAGATGTAGAGTTGAAATTATAGGCAGGAACCTTTCCTTTGGTTTCAATTATCCTTTGGATAATTGGAGGAGCACAAGTGCCTGCTTACGTGTGTGATCATAACCACAAGCCCTGGATGAGTAAAGGAGTGTATTGAGCAGGACTGCAGCAGTGAGCCTGTTTATGTTGTGATGGTCACTCAGGGAGGATGATAAAAGATTAGATGATATTTGGGCAGTAGCCTCAAAGATGAGCTGAAAACTGGAAATATGCTTCAAGGCATTTAATATGTTCACATTGTAGGAAAAAAAATTATGTGATTTAATCACTGTCCACAGGTACCTATATGGGCAGAAACTACTTTACAGGAGGGTCTTTAATCTATCAGCAAAGGTATGAAAAGATCCAGTGATTAGGAGCTGAAAGTAGAACTTCCCCTTTAATCTGCAAAAGTAATTAACTTCATCAAAATTTCTCAGTGATATGGTGTGTTGAAATTTTTAACTCAAGAGAGTATATCTTTTAGCGATATATTTTTCCCTTCAAACACAAATTTTTGACCTTGGTGCTAGAAGAACTACAAGGCAAAATTTTCCAGGCTGTTTACATTACATTTGATGTTCACTAGACTTAGCCTCAGAAAAAAATCCTCCTTTCAGGTAGGTATTGTAGAGATGAGGTAGAATAGGAAGGACAATGTCTCAACCTGCCTATGGATAACCTAGGAAACTGGGTTGTATTCCAACAGCCTTGACTTTGACCTTCATGGCACTGTTCAGTTTTAGTGCTATTTTAATGTTTATCATTCCAGGGTTTTTGTAAGCTCTATATTTGAATGGGAAATCTTTATATTCTGCAACATAATAAAGTTTCTAGTTACTGTTTATAATTAAAAACTCCCTTAACTTCTGACTAAAACCACAATGATGATTGCTTAAGTAGATGTTATCACTATATCCTGAAACAATCTGCACTAAATCAAACTCTTCCTTATCTTCTCTATAGCACATAATGACCAAACTTTGATCTATATTAAAAATTTGATGTTTCTAACTTAACTTATAAACTTCTCAGTGTTGCTGATAGTAGAATAGATTCTTTATAGTCTTCTATTTTTCTATCTTTCCAGTACAATTGGTAAAATAATTCCAGATTTCTCATCTACAGCAGCAGAGAAATTGAAGATCTCAAAAGTTTCCCAAAATATTATTCCAATTTCTAGCTCCAAAGTTTCATCTTCCTTATTCTATATATTTATTTGATCTTGATGTGAAATGATTGAATCTTTAGTGTGTTGGGAACAGGGTAAAGCAACCCTGTGCCAGGACCCCAATGTACTGCACTGAGATCGGCATCTTCTGCGTAGAGACAGCCCTGGTTTTGCACTTACTGTTTGTAACAGTCCCGGAATTTGTACCTGTGGATATCTGTACTCCTCAAACTGTGATGAACAGAATTTCTGTTCCTGGACTGCACTGGGAGATTGTCCCTTTTTGTCCCTCTTTCCAGCCTCATGCACAATGGTTTTTCTTGTATCCTCCTGGTTTTCACTGCCTGACTTTGGTTTGTGCACCGACTGCTCACATTGCTGTTATTCCACTCACTTTTTCTTGTCTTTCTGGAAAGGCAGCTCGAGTTCAGTACTGACCTCAGCTTACCTGACAGCCCCAGGTCTTGTGCTGACAGGATAGGTCATAGCTGTGATCCAAAATGCTCTTTGCTGTCTTATTCTCTCTCCTCCTAGATGTGAATTTATCCAGGGAGGTAATTAAGCTGCAGTCCCCACACTCTCCATTTCTCCTGCCTGCTGCAGCATGCTGGGTCCTGTGACAGGATCATTTGTGTCCTTTCTCGGCCATGTTGTGTAACTTTAGTGCCAGGCGTCCACGTGTCCTCTTCTTTGTTCTCCCTTTCTGAAAATGCTTTTGTGTGCAGCATGCAGTTCTGCTTGATTTTCTGTGTTATTTGTGGTGAAACATCCACATATTGGAAAGGTTGTTCTGATTAAAGACCTGTGGCAAAGTGGATTGGAATGATTTCTGCTTCTTCTTTGAGTAATTATTTTATTTGCCTAGTAACCTATTGTTTGCGTACTGCAACATAAGTCCCACAGCCCGTTTGGAAATGTCCTCTGCTGACATTCCCCAGAAGCACCCCATCTACCAGGAAGTATCATTTCTCATTTCTGTGCTAAGGCATCTGACTTCTTCATTTTTCACTCCTGTGCTGCCCCTAAAGCTTCTTGCTATATCTTGGATTTCATTTTCCCTCTCGCTCTTTGCTCTGTGTGGCTCAGACAGCATCCAGATGGTCTCTTCCTCAAGTGAG
Source organism: Pardalotus punctatus (assembly GCA_013400915.1). NCBI lineage: Eukaryota > Metazoa > Chordata > Aves > Passeriformes > Pardalotidae > Pardalotus > Pardalotus punctatus. The sequence continues at coordinate 442,766 of VZTX01005519.1, forward strand.
CCTGTTCTGGAAAAAGCCTCGCCGTTGTCACTCTCCAGAGGATGAAGCTGACCTGAAAAGGCTGCACAGCACAAAAGGTTATTTTTCTTTCAGTGGCACTTAGGAGTTCCATATCTCTACATTGTATATGTGTATCTATATGTGTGTGCATATGTGTACATTTTATATACGTGGAGATTCACGCTCGCACATAAATGGACATTACAGAGGTGTCAGCTGAATGTTTGTCACTGCCTCCCTCTTTTGAGCAAGCAGATCATGTTTTCAGACTATGTCTTCTAATCTGAAATATTATGAGTATTTTTAGTATTTCCTACTGGTTTTAAATGGAACCTACAATTTTCTAAGTGTTAAAGGTAATCTGACTCTGCATAGAAGGATTGAACCTCAGAAAAAAAAAAAACTCAGACAGTTTTTCAGTAGCCATAATTGCTCTTTCACTTCCAAGTATCTCCCCAGAGGTACAGGGAGTTACTGCTTGTAAAATTAGTGGTATTTTTAACACAGTTTTGCACTGGCTACACAAAATTAGACCTTTTATATATTTCAGAGATATATTAGCAACTTTAAATTTGTTTTAACAGATTTCTCTTCCTTGAAAATGTCTTGATTTATAGGGAAAGACTACTACCATGTGTTATTTCTAGAGAATTGAAGCCATGTGGTTCTAATTCAAATTACTTCAGATGCATGTAGTTTACAAATGGAAATGCCCCCATAAACCATTAGATATTGATGAGTTTCTCCAGTTAAATGAGTCAGACCACAGTCTATCTAGTCATAACAATTAGAGGCAGAAATCATTAATAATTTAATTTAATTATAATCACTCTTTTGACTGTGGCTGGTGTAGAAGATTGCAAATAGGAAACGCTAGTGTAATTATTATTCTGAAGATCATTCAGGACAAATAAAAGTCTGAAAAAGATGTTAAATCTCTTAAAGGACTTATTTTAATTATTTTAAAGTCATACATTAATTAAGGTGTTTACTTATTAATCCTTGGAAATTGAATTCTGTACTCAGAATTAAGTGCTGTAATTTTCTTGAGTAACTAAGTGCTGTGTTTCTCATACATGAGAGGTTGAATTGCTCAACCTTACCTTTAGAATTTTCTATAATAACATGAGGGATGCTGACAATTAACTCACTCAACAACTTCTCCAAGCCTCTAGCAAGTTGTGTGGCTCTAACATCTCTCTCTTTAAAAATCTTGTTGGCCTAGTTTTTTTGGGTCATTTACCAGTCATTGTCTGCTGCTTCATTTCTTACTGGCCTAATTTATCCATCTGGAATTGAAGCAGAATGCAGGCAGAATTGATTCTGCGGCTGCAGTTGCATGCCAGCCATCATAAGCATCTGAAGTCGAAGCACTTTGGCATTTGTGGCTACTCTGGAGAATCCCGTTCTCACAGACATAAGGGACGAGCGTGCTGACCACTCTTGTTGCTTCCTTGTCCTCATGCTGGTGCTCTGATATGGTAAGGAGGCTTCACAGACCTTCTGACACATCCGTACCTCTCCTTGGAATATCTTTATTGGACAGAGTTTTAGTTAACATCCTGGTTTTATGCTTATGAAAGACATTTCAACAGCCTAAAACTCAGGCTGCAGGTTCATGATTTCGTCCTTTACCTCTTGTGTGCACCACACTCCCCTTCCTACCCTCTCTTGGGTCACCCATATAAAACCCACACTAAGCACCTCACCCTCAAGTAGAGGATCAGCCCTGGTGGTTATTTCAAAACACATTATTATGGTCCAAATGTTTTTTTCCAGAAAAATAATGTTGTGAGGTTCATGGAACATTGTAAGCATATTATAAGAGGCATGAAAGAAATCAGATTGTTTAGATTAAGACAATGAATACTGCAATATATTCAAAGGCTTTTTCAGCCTTTTCAATCCTTATAGGTCCCTAAAAAACTATACATTGCCTTCTGTCCTGCAGTGCCCAGGGAAAACTGACAGTGCTGCATCTTCAGCAGAAATGCAGCAATTTCACTGCAGGTGACAAAATGCGAAGTCACAGCTCTACAACAGCAAAATGTCGAGTGGCCTGGAAGGGCACTGTCTCAGGAAAAGGCGAGGTGCCTTCCAGATTCAGCTGTAGGTCTGCTTGGCTTTGCTTTGCTTTGCTCCCTCCCTCCCACTCGCTGACTGACTGTGCAGGCTGTGAGAGCTGTCACTGCACCAGCTGGAGCAGATTTAAATTTCACATGGGAAGTAAAGTGTTGGTTGTGACGACGTGAATCATTTTAGCATTGTGCTGTAGCATAACAATTCCTATTCCCTCTCTCGCGTGACTCCATCTCAAAACAAAGCCCTGCAGCGAGGTTGTAACCAGGAAGCACCGAGTATGGGCAGCTGAAGCCATTTGTCTCTACCTGGCTGGTATCTTCTCCCACACTGCTTTCTGTGGGTTATTCGAAGTTTCGCCTCTTTACCATTTCAGTGGGGTGGCTCTGGACGTGGTGAGCTTTCCTTTTCAGCAGGGAGATGTTTTCCTCTCAGCTACAAACACAGCAGCCAAGAGACTGACTGGTGGTTGTTCCCTGGCTGCTGCAGAGACTGGTGGATGCCCCCAGTTTGTCGTGGCCCTTCAGTTCCAGTGACATGTAAGGTCTGGGCAGATATTGGCTCTGAAAACAATTTACCTGTATTTGATCGACTCTCCTGTTTATTCATCAAAGCCTTCTAGAAAAGTCTGGACAAGCATTTAACTGATGAAATCTGTTCAAGCCATTCTGAATTTCCTAAGCCTACATATGTGATTGATTTAAAGTTAACAGATCTGTTGTCTGCGGCATCTTCTCAAACTGTCTCTATCATAAGGAGCAATCATGTGTTTGTGAAATTCAGTTGCCAAAAAAAAGATTAAAGCTTCAGGCTTGATTGTGGCTGTTAGCACCCTTTCAAAGGCAGTAACTCACTGGTCTAAGGTAATTTACCTTTTCATACTGTTGGACATAGAATCCATAGAATTTCTCTGAATGCCCATCTGAAATAGCTCTTCTTAGCTACAGAGTCATTTATTGCACCTGTGATTATTGGAGTAATTGAGAAGGTCTATTTTTCCCACATTAGACCAAAAATGAAACATTTATTTTGACACATTGGGCTACAGCCATCTGTGCCCCAGCATCAAAACATTTTTTAATGTTCTATTTCAGCTGTTCCAGTTGGCCTCAAAAGAGCTTAAAATCTGGCAAAAATAGCACCAATGTTTAACTGTGCACAGAAGGTATTATTTATATGTCAGTAGCACATTGTTCGCTTTCTAGGTCTTTAACAGCTGTATATAATGACATGATCCTTTCCACATGCTAGTTTTCATGGAATATGTCACATGGCTCTTCAGTACAAAGCTGAGGGTCAGAAAATCACTTTGTATTTTTCTCTCGTGTACAAGACAATACACGGGCACTGCATGGAATGTCGTCATGAGCCAGATACTATATTATTCCATCAAAAGTAATATTGCACTTTCCTGGCATTTGTAGAAAAATTGATTTCTGTTAATCGGAGCCTTTTCTTCAAATATTGGGTGAGCAGTTCCATTTAAATCTCTTTGTATAGACAGATAGGGTATGTAATATCCCCACGGGCAAGAACTAGGATTTGGCTCTCAGATGACCTAATTTTGAGAGAGACAATAAGATTACTCAATTGAGGTGCAGCTGATATCAGAGCCCAAGGCCACCCCTAAGCTTCATCGCAGTTTAACTGATGGAAGGTCACCTTACTTTAGTGTCTGTAAATTGTAAAACAAACAAAAATACCAGCAGTGCAAAAGGCCTCTCAAAAACCTCTGTTTTAAATAAGACCAGTTATTTTTTTCAAAGTTCTTTATAATAATTTTATTGTAATTTTTAATTTAATATAAAAGAGTACTGGACACAATACATTTTTCTAAACTCTAAAAATAATTGTAACAGTCAGCAAATAGAAACACAACAATCATTTTGGCTGAATAGTAGAGGAATATGAGATAAGTCGTCTGAGAAGTAATAGCAAAATTAATGTGACTGCCCAAATATTTAACTTTTTTTTAGTCATAAATACTGATAAAATCTTCCAATTCATAAACAGTACATTCCAGATTCTGCCTGATATAACTTTTTTCCCTAAAACTAAGGAGGCACATAAATCTCTAAACATACTGCTTGTGAGTTACAAGGAAAACAAAATATCTTCAGCCTGACTTTTAAAGGAGAGGCATGAATTGAACTTCAACACAAGAGAGTGAGTTTATCCATGGTTGTTGGTGCTGTAATTAAATCATTAGGGAAATAAATGCCTTTCAATTCACACTCCCCGCATTCCATTGGGACCGTAGCCTGAGGGGGGAAGATAGATTTTTTTTCACATTTCAGAGATGCCCAGCTACTGTGTCCTTCCATAATTTACTGCCCTGTAAAAGCCAGCAAGTGGCCAGTGTCCCTCTCTTCTCACTGGCCAATGCTCAAGCACCTCATTTCAGTTAAAAAAATTATTCAGGGAAAAGGGTAGAATTTATAAAAGAAGTTTAAGAAAAAAGGAAACATTCTGCATTTTTAATGCATGTGAAGTAGCCTAAATGAGAAATCAATCCTACAAAATTAAACTCATAGGAGTCTATGAGTGGTGAGTTGGGTGTCAAAATGGCAGCAGCGAGAATCAAAGGATGATCTGTTCAACTGCAAGCTGAAAGCCATAACTGGCTTTCAAAAATAGACAGGTAAGCTCCTGTTTTTGGCTGCAATGTTTAGTTAAACCTTATTCCTTTCCCTGTTGTAATGTCTCACCACACTGTCTCAGCACATATGTACATCCCTACATAACACACATTATGACACTATTTTTCTCGCCACATCTCAGTATTGTTCAGGAAGCTTGGGGTTAACAGGAGTAGCGAAGAAGTCTATTTTTGAGACTGTCTAGGAGTTCACTTTGATTATTCACAGATGAATCAGCGTGTCGTCATCGCTGTGGGTCTAGACGTAAGAAAGGTATAAAAGCCAACCTCATGCGAGTCACGACTGCAGTGCAAGCCCTTTATCTGAGCAGTGTGAGAGCACAGTCACTCTGGAATCAGATGCAGGCTCGGAGGCAGTCAAGCAAGAGCAGTTCAGCTAAAGCTCTGGGGAAGAAAAGAAAATGCTGGCCTGAAATACTGTGGAATATAAATAACAAGACCAGTTTTGGTTGCATAAGCATATGCTGAATGGTGTGTGAAAAAAATAATATCCGGTAAAACAGTGCAGTCTCTCTTTCCCCAAAGGTAAAGCCATCCATGGCAGTTTAAGACCTTTCTTGTTGTTGTGACTCTGCCATTCCTGCAAATGCCATCTGCACTGACAAATTTTCATTACATCATTATCATCAGGAGAAAGGTGCATGGGCATCTAGCTACAATTATCTAGTCAGCAGCCATAAATGCAAGAGCTAAAGGCTCACCAGGGATTGTAGAACAATGCAAATTTTATAGAAGAGATCAGATATTATCTAAAACTTACTTGTTAACAATTCTTTCAAGTCCTGCAGGGCAGTTGGTACACATTAAAAGAGCTTTCCACAGAAATCTGAAAACTTTGCAAGTCTTCAGTATCTTCCAGTGGAAAACCATGGTTTAGCCACTTCAGCTGTAATGGGATTCCCTGCAGTGTTGCCTAACCTACAATCTTTGGTGAGATTAACATCTCAGGGGCAAAATTTGGATAAAAACAGGGATGAAATGCAAGATACTGGGATAATATGTGGAGAAAAATCTTATATCATTTAAAAGTAAAATAGATTTGTGTAAGAGACTCAGTTATTGCTTCTGCCTAGAAAAGATAGCTGTCTAGTACATGTGAGAAGATGTGAAGGCACAGAGGCATTGTTGATGAAGACCAGGGGAAGACGGTGACTGTTACAATGGACTGTACAGAGCAAGTTGAACCATCTGGTTTGCACAGCAAACACCTACATCACAGAATGACCCCACTGGCTTCTTACCCTGTGAAAAGTCCTCAAGTGTCTTGTATGAGGTCTCCTCCTTCTCCAAGTAGATTTAATACATTGATCTGTATGTGCCAGGTATGAAAATGTTTTGTATTTGAACTAAAAATTCATTACACCTTTTCTGTGGTTATAATGAAATAAAACAGTTGGTGACCAAATAGCACAATATTGGCAGATGCAACTTGTCCATCCAAATAAAATTAATGTGATAATATCTGTCCAATCTGGGCCACATCAGTACAGGATGCCTGAGATATATAAACAGAGAGAGATATTAGTGAGTAAATGATAGTCAGTGTGGATATTTTTAAAATTTTCATGGAAACAGAGAGAGATGAGAGAATATCTGGAGAGGGACCAATTACAAATAACCCTGCATGTGCATGCATAATTAACAGGATTCAAGAAGCAGTAATGATCATTCTTTTAACACAGCGTAAGTCTGCCTAGAGAGGTGAACACATCAAAAAAACTCAGCATGAAATTTTTAAAAAATCTTTGACTAGTTGGGCTTTGGGGAGCTTGTCAGTTTATTAACATTACTTTAACCTAATTTTAATTTTGTTTAATGTGATTTCTTTTTCCATGAAGCTCTTTGAAAAAAACTGTTGTTTATGCAAATAAACTACATGGAAAATTGGTTTTGTAACTAAATGACAGCTGACAGACTAGACTGTAATAGTCAACTGGGAACTTCTAAAGCATGATTTGTTTACTCAGTAGTACAAATTGCATAGCTATAATTATTAGGGACAGTAAATATCTTAATAGTGGCTATTTTAATTAACGGAGTCCTATGGCTGGAACTCAGTCCCCACTAAGACTATTTTGTGTTGCTCCAGTGACAGCAAAAATAGCCTTAATCCTTATTTCAGTACTTGCCCTATTTAATATTTCAGAGGAGCTGGCATAATGAAGGTCAGATTTGTCCCATTAATTTCCTACCAAAACAATGTTTCTTGCTTGACTGTTTGCACAAAGAATATATCCTACCATTTTTATCCTCGCTATCAGCTCTGACTTCTCTATTTGCCTTCATCTGACTCCATAGGGTTTTTTTCTTCCTGGGATGCAAAATAAGAAATCTCTCTTCTCTAAATTATTATATTCTATTCCATTGTGAGATATTTGTAACTTTTAGGATTTATTTCTTCATTTGAATGTAAAGGTATTTTTGTTACAAAGTTCTACAGAATTAAAAAAAAACAGTAACAGCAGCAATAATAACCAACAAAACAAAACCAAACACCTACCTCTATAGCTGATGCAAGACCTGTAAATAATATAACTGAAATTTTCTCACGTTTTCAGATGTAGAAATATGGATGCTAAGTAGGGAAAAAGCTGTTGCACATGTTGCCACTTTCCTGCCAGAACAAGGTTTTGCTGCTGACAACAATTTAAAATAGCACATTAGGATGGAATTATGGAGCATCATAGGCAGCAGTTTCATTTCTGAGAGCCTGACATTTCCAGGGATGTCTTTATTAACTGATCAATATTTGATCATTGTGTTAAAGAAATTTGTGCAAACATCTGAGTCTCTGTTCTTCCTATCATCAAAGCCAGTGTTCTGTCAAACCTGCATCATCCTAAAAACACAGCTCCTCTACAGAGGAGGATAAAGGGAGACCAATTCCAGAGACCATGGAAACCCTTAACAGGTGAATTACCAGGGAGCGAAGGAAGCCACCAGCTCTCCTCATATGTGTCATCTTATGAGCAAGTGAAACCCCTTTCCAAATGACTGATTTTGATTTTCAATGTATTTTCTTCTTGTTCTCCTTTCTTTGGGTCCTTTCACACCTGAGGACTTCAATTGGAAGGGACTGGGCATTTGCTTTCTAGTCCGCTTTGCTCCACCCCTGGCTGCTCCGAATGCCAGAGGTGGTGGCACAAGTCAGTGAAGATGCTGCAAGGAAAGAGTCATTTGAAGGAGAAAAAACTGGTGACATCAGTTGTCAGGTGACCAATGCCTTAAATGAAATATTCCTAATCTAGCTAGGTAATCACCCGAGACTACTGAGAAGCAGTAGAAATATTAGTATAGGAATTAAAATAATCTGAACAGCAAAAGAGATGAAACTGAATTATGATTCAAGGTGTCAAGCCAGATATAATTAAGGTAGCCCAGCTGAGGTAGACTAATAATAATAGGGTGTAACATAAATAGGAAGAGTACACATTGTTCAGACAAGCTAGAAATAAAAGGCAGGGTAGTCAGAGTATTATAATGTATAATGTGCTAAGCTTAAAAAAAAACCCAAAAAACAAGATAATATGATAAAATGGACAAGTTTGAGTAAAAAACAATTTAGGGAAGGATCAGAAAAAGGTTTGGATAATGTTGTCTGCTTTAGCCCCCTAGAGTTTAATTTGCGCTGGATAAAGATCTCCATAACATTATTAGAAAGAGAAATATTAGCATTAGGGAAGATTTACTGTCTTTATGGAAGATTTTGACCTTCCAGAAACTGGCTTTAGAACAAATATTACTAATAATGGCACAGTGGAGGAATATCCAGCCATAGTAAGTAAAAGATTTTTCACTGAACAAAGGAGGTATAAGAAAGCCATGCATTTAGGAAGGAAAGTAAATAGTGATGCATTTGGCGTTCAACATTTGAACAGTCACAACTTATCTGTGAGTCACTAACGTAATAGGGAAGAAAAAAGTAAAAACTGTATACATCAGGCAAACAAAAAAAAAAGCAAAACCAGACACTAGTTAAAATTTATCTGCAACTCAATAAACAGTTCTGGTTAGCTGTATTTAAAATAAAGAAAAAAAAAAAAGGCATTCTGAGAGCAGTTTGATGTTACAGCTCTTCAATTATTTGACCTGAGGAGTACAAAAGGACAATATGTAACAACATTTGAAGGCAGAATAAAGTTTGATAAAAGATGATCTTGGCTTGTTTAGAGAAAATAAATCAGTGCTGCAGGGAGTAGTAACACAAGGGAAAGAAAAGAATTATTGAAGCATAAATTATACCATTGGCTTAAAACCAACTGGACCTATGCTAATTCAAATACAGAATAAAAGATCATTAATTACTGGAAGATTTAATTTCTCAGACACACAAAGACAAAGAACACAGTGAAGATATAAAGCTGTGATTTAATAATTGAGATGGTCACTTCAGGTGATCCTGGCATCCAGGAGAGAGGAGGTGATTTTGATTCTTGGCACCAATGGACAACTGAGATATTTTATCCTGAAACTTAGCATAGTTTACAGAAAAGAGTGATTTCCAATTCAGTTGTGAGGTGGCCACTTTTCATTATTCCCTGATCTTATATACCTTGTCACTAATTTGGATAGTGACACAATATATGCTTTTACAATAACTAAGTCACAAGGCTTTTTTAATATATATTTTAATGCATTTAGAAGAAAAATGTAAAATGATAAAAAATTGTTATGATATATTACATACTATAGTTCTATTCTAAAAATAGGGTTTCAGAACTTAAATGGTTTTATTTATATTATGTTACTATGGAGATACAGTATGGAGGGAATATTGAGAGAAAAAAAGGCATTTGTTTAGATAGATGCCTACTCTAGTAGTCATATAATAAAAGGGGGTTAAAATGAATACCCATCCTTCTTGAGGGGAAGTCCATGGGGAGGGGCTGGGGGCACTTGGTCTGTTCAGCCTGGAGACACAGGGGAGACCCCACTGCAGTTACAGCTTCCTTGTGAGGGGAAGAGGAAGGGCAGGCACTGATCTCTTTGGGGTGAGCAGGGACAGGACCTGAGGAAATGGCCTGAAGGTGTGTCAGGGGAGGTTTAGGTTGGATATCAAGAAAATTTTCTTCACCTAGAAGTGTTTGGGCACTGGAACAGCTCCCCAGGGCAGGGGTCACAGCACCAGCCTGACAGAGCTCAAGGAGCCTTTGGGCAATGCTCTCAGGCACATGGGGTGACTCTTGGGGATGTTCCCCTGTAGGGCCAGGAGTAGGGCTCGATGAGCTTTGTGGGTCCCTTCCAGCTCAGCATACTTTGTAATTCTGTGATTTTATCATTTCCTTTTCATGTTCAAGAAATGTGATTCTTGCTGGCTGCAGATTCAAGTGGACATCTCTAATTATTTGCTTTGTTAGCAGTGGTAACTACAGGTAACTTTTCCTCTAGAAGTCAGTATTTTTCCATGAAAACTAAGCTACTATGGCAAAATTATCTGGCAAACTGCAAATGTTACCAAATGTATGGTATGCTTAGTATTTCAAATATCAAGTGTAAGAGCCCATAAAGCACCCTGGGACCTCTTACATAAATAACACCATACAAAAAACAACTTCCACTATAGTATATGACAAAGTGTCTAAAGCTATTTCCTTTTTAAATCACAGTAAACCCTAATGACCTGTGTGATGGAGACTTGCTTGCAGAACATTTTATGCTGCAGATATATAACAAAATGGAGTGGAGTATCTCTACTATTCAAGATCCTTAAACTAATGCTAGAGATAGGGGAAATCAGCTTGAGCATCAAGATAACTGGCCTGGCCTTTCTCAGCTGGCTTTGTTTTACCTAAATACAAGCACCTTGTTATATAATGCAATGTCATACACTCTGTCTTCACTAAAAACAATCTCACACTATTAGTGCCAGGTGTTCCCAGGCAGTGATGAGGATTGATGACCTTACAGCATGCTCTGGCTCATCACTCCAGAAGCTCCTCGATACTTTTATTGAAGCCATCACCTTACTGCTGAAACTCAGGGCTAAATGCATCAGCTACAGCTGTCAGGGCCCTCTCAGCATCACCTTGCAGAAGCGAAGCATTCAGGCACATTAGGAAGGCTACGAAAATAAGTGAGCTGGTGACTAGAGGGAAGCAATAACCCATAGAGAGCCACCTGCAGACTGTCAATTAAAGCTGCCATCCCACAGCTGAACCTGTTTTGCTCCATACTATGGGACTGCTTTCTGTTAATGCATTAAGTGTAGTCAGGATATGTGTCCTTAATTTTGTTCCCTGATAGCTTACAAAAACCTAGCTATGGATTGCTTTGGCTTGCCATGCAGTAGAAGGAGTAATTTTGTGACTTTGGGAACTAAAGTCTTTACTCTGTCATTCACTAAGAATTAATTTGCCAAAAAAATCAGTCTAGGCTGTTCTTGTAGCAAACAAAAAGATATGTTTGAGCTTAGTTGCCCCAGATGAATCGTAAAATATAACTTAATATGCACATGCATCTGTTTCATAGAAACTACCGGGGAGAGGAAAATTATGTGAGTATTTCAAAGGTTCTTTAGTAATGATGAGCTCAATTGTATTTTGATAATGCAAAATTGAAGCTACAAAGTGGAAGTTACTCAAAAATGAACTTATTTTTCTCTTTTGATTCCACTTCCTTTCTTATTTTATGTGTATTTTAATAGGTTGCTATTATGAGAGAGATTCTTTTTTGTGTGTTGCCCCTGACATGCAGATTTGTTTGTATTTATTTGTCTCCTGAAGCTAAATTCTGAACTGCAGAAGCACTTCTGGCAGAATCTCTCCTTCTGGTTGGTTTAAACTACCTAGACTGCTGTAATACTGCTGTGGTTTACAGGAATGATGAAAAGAGACAATTGACCTTTATTTTCTGCCCTCAGATACCTGACCTGTTCCAGGATTACAAAAGCTCATGGTCCTCTTACATGGCAGAGGCCAGAATATACCAAGATGAGCATTAAGTGTTATAGAGAGCAAAGCACTAAGGTAAGAAACGTGATGAGTAGCGTATGGAAAAATATCATATGCATCTGTTTTGTGATACTGAAGGGTGAATATTGGCTTGTTTTGTGCCTTGCATTATCCAGTCAAGATTTCTTCCGTCTGTCACCAACACAGCGTCTTGTCAACTGTGCTGTCTGTCTTGCAGGCGCAGAAATGTCATTTTTGCTTTCATCCCTTTTTCCCTGGCAATACAGTGGGGGCGAAAAAGAGTTGTTAATATTAAAGAGAACAGTGCTGCAACACTCAACAAGGATGAAAGCAGGCATCTGAGAGTCATAGAATGGTTTGGGCTGGAAGGGACCTTTAAAGGCCATCTAATCCAACCCCCGCAGGGAGCAGGGACAGCTTCAAGATCAGGTTGCTCAGAGCCCCATCCAACCTGACCTTAAATGTCTCCAGGATGGGGCACCATCTTTCTGGGGAACTTGTTCCAATGCTTCACTGTCCTCATTGTAAAGTAATTTCTTCCTTATAAGTACCTTGAATCTACCTTCTTTTCATTTATAACCATTAGCGCTTGTCTTATTGCAACACCCTTCCTTGTACACCCCCTTAAAGCACTGAAAGGCTGCAATAAGGTCTCCCTGGAACTTTCTCTTCTCCAAGCTGAACAAACCCAGCTCTCTGAGCCTTTTCTCATAGCAGAGGTGTCCTAGCCCTCTGATCATTTATCTCCAATTTAGAGAGAGGGATGTTATGGGGGACTGTGTCAAAGGCTTTACAGAAATACAGATAAATGTCATCTGTAGCCTTTCCCTTTCCCCCTAATGCCTCTCTCCATCACAGAAGGCCCCTGGGCTGGTCAGGCAGGACTTGCCCTTGGTGAAGCCGTCCTGGTTGTCCCAAATCACCTCCCTGTCCTCCATGTGCCTTAGCACAGCTTCTGGGATCATCTCTTCCATGATCTTCCCAGGCACAGAGGGAAGGCTGATAGGGAGTTTCTGAGGTCCTCTTTCTACCCTTTTTGATAAATGGTGCAATGTTTTCCTTATCTGTATATGTATAGAGTGATGTAGCTGCCCAGTAATGTGCAGGCATAGTTAAAGACCAAGATTTTGGAATACAAGTCCATTAAAAGCCAGTTAGTCTGTTGTGAGGTACTGAAAGGTCGCATTGATGGCAACACAGAGGAAGCACGAAAATTGACCATGAGGTTCCAGCACACAGGCTTTTTGGAGATTCCTGACAGGGACAGATATAGAAACCAGGAGGCTGGGTCATCCAAAAGTTACTTGAATTTCATGTACTTCGCTGGACTGCAAGACTCCACTCCACACAGGGAAAAATCTCATCCCTAAATGCTATCAGTCTGTGTGGGCTTTTTTACACTTAATCTTGATAGATATCAGCATGTAGGCAGATTACAAAAATTTTATTTGAATGACAGAATTACTGTAACTGTGAAATTTGGAGCCCTCACCTGTTGGATTTTGTTACTGGATTAAGAAATTTTCCAACAATAATAGTAAAAGCTCCCTGCTGTATCTTTTCCCTTCTCTTTCCCAACACACATTAATAGTGCTGACAGTTGTCAGCATCCCCTTTGTCGTCAGTGCTGGCAGGCAAGAGGATGAAGAGAGAAATGTGTTTATTTCACCAAAATAAAAGCTTGTGATGATCATAACTCTAATGCCTCTGAACTGTAAGTCATTCCCCCTGAAATGTCAAATAATATAAGCTGAACAGGGAGACAAACAACTTGGTCACAAAGAAAGGATATCCCTCCTTCAAAATAAAAGAAAACTAAGCCACCACAAACACACACACAAAAGAGCATGAGTTACAGACATTGCTATTACAGCTAGAGCTTCCCAAAGGATTCATTTTCTCACAGGATTTCTTTTTTGCAATTAAAAATTTTGAAAATAGACATTTTCCTAGCAAATACTGTGAGCAAATGAAATCTGGAAAACATTCAATTTCTGCTTTCATAAATGAGTGAGAAAAATCACCTTACATTGAGAAGCAAATCTTTACTGTCAGTCTTTCAAGGACAAAAGTGTTAAAACCTGTGCTGTTTGTACGGTGTAAACCTTGTCTTCCATTTCCAGTGAGTATTTTTGACCCTTACCGAGACTGTTCTTGGTGAGTACATGTTCTGCTCTTTAGAGGTAAACATATTACAAACCAAACTTCTGGATAAGCTAAGCAAATTTATTTTGCAAAGTTGTTGTTTGGTATTTCCTACAGTCCTTCCATCATTGTTGTGATGCTGGTTTTGCAGTTTTTTAGTTTTTTGTTTTTTTTTCCCTGGGCACCAGGACTGTACAGTAATTTGTATCTCTTTCACATTGCAGTTACTGGGTCAAAACCCCCATGTTTCTATACACAAATTAACTTGTATTTATAGGGTCCATTTCAACCAATCTTCAAGACAATTTTAAAGAGAACAGCACAGCCCCTCTCCCCCCCCCTTTTTTTTTTTCCTTATGAAACCTATTTAAGTTAAGCAACGGCTCTAGAATGAGAAATTACATGGTCATGCATATGTCCACGCTGCATATGCCCACAGAGTGAACTGCACAGTCTATTACCCCAGGCAAAGCAAATTGACAGCTTGTCTGGGGAGATTTCATTTGCTTCCCGCTGGCTTGGCAAAGCCACCTAATGTCTGCCTGTAACTGAGCGTGTAGACGTGTGCTGAACATGTCCTGGGACCCCTGCAGGTTCCAATCACTTGTCTGTGATGCCAGTAGAGGTAGTAGTAGCCAGAATTTCAGACGAGCACCGTAGGGATCATGTCCAGAGTGAAATGTGAGATTCCCTGTCTGTTTTACACATGGGAGTATCAGAACATACCTTACACAAGTGAACCTTGCACGTCAACAGATACAAATCCCAGTCAGATGCTGGAAAGCTTGGCTGTGTGGGTGCAAATAGGAATGTGTGCCAGAGCCTGTATTGGTTTAAAATCTGCATAGATTACAGGCTATTTATTCATTTTTGCCAAGATTTAACTTGGAATTTAACTTGGTCTTTGCTGCATTTTGTCAATTTAGTCCCTTTATTTATTTTTTTCCCAGAATAAATCAGGCATAGATACATTATAATCTATTTTTAAAGTTCTTCTCAAGAAAATTCTGCAATCTATAATTTGATCTTGTATCTGAGATATTGTATTTTGAGTTCAGGAACTTTTATACAAAAAGATACAGTGTTTCAGTCCATTAGTTGCTCACTTTAATTTGACTCAGCTTTAACTGGATTGAACATTGTGCTAATGAGATAGATTGGAAATGGCCTTCAGTAGAATGAATGATTTGATGATCTCTACTAATTTGCTATAGGACAATGACCACATTAAGGAGATGCATTTTTTCTGGCCTAGAAAAGACTTCAGGCTATGTACTAATGGGGGAGAAAAAAAAAGAGCTGGCTCCTATGCTTTTTTGATATCCCTTTGTCCAAATATGTTTCTAACACACACAAAGAGAATTCTTTACAACTACAAAGAGCACTTAACGTGCAGATTTACATTACATATATATGTCTCACAACTTTCTTTCATTTGTCCAACCTGTTGTTCTCATTATAGCAGAACCTGCAGCTTATGTTTCATTTCAAACTACTGTTTGTAGAATTGAGTTTCAAGTCTTCCCTCTAATCATCTGAAGAGTCTTACCTCTCTGGCTCTGTAGTATTCAATAAGAAGAATTCTGCCTTGCTAGAAGGATGGATCAAATACATCCTTTTTTTCTTTTTTACCAGCAGTTAGATTAGAATGAAATGACCCTGATTAAAATGCCAGTAGTTCCCTATCAGCAAAGAAGTTGCAGCACCAATGAAAATAGCTAGCAGTAGGAGAAAAACCTGGCATGGACCGTGTTCATCTCTAACAAGAGAATTCCCAGCGGGTTTCTGGGCCAGCTTCCCCAAAGCAGGCATTCAGCAGTGCACTCCTGTGCAGGGAAGCTTCCAGCAAGCTCCTTCCCAGACAGATTTCACCAAGGGAAGCACAGGGGTTCCACAAAGAGGCTGCAGTGGAGGTCAGCAAGGAGGCATAAGAAAGGGTGAGGCATGGATTTTATAGCCAGTTTAATTGAAGATGTGACTTGCAAGAGTGCTGAAAAATTATCCTGTGTGTTAAAACATACACGGTTTCAGGCGGGAGTTGTTCACAGCCCAGAACATTATATTCAATAAAACCTGGCATGGGGTTGGAAGGAGAAGAAGATGCTGTGAAGAGGGTATTTCAAAATTTCTATTGTTAACTAGTCTGTATTTGAACATCAATTTGATCATTTTAAATTACATTTTCTGTGTGTGAATCAGGAATGGCTTTTAGGTCAAGCTAATCAGAAAAGCTAAAACCACCTTCTTGCTGTCCTACAGGGTCTCATTAACCTGCACAGAAGAGGAAACCTGCCACTTCTCACTGTGTTTCATTTAATTTCTGCTCAAGTAACCAGCCTATTTCCACTTGTCTAAGCTGTCACAAGAAAAAAAAAATGAGCCTGAAACATTAGGTTTATAAATATTCAATGTGACATGCTTGTGGTTTGTTTTTTTTTCTTTTGATACATAAGGCCATGTCACAAGGAAGTCCCAACTTATCTCCAGAACTGACCAATACAGGAAAAGTCAGGATGCCACCATTTACCAAAATTCTAGACCTCAACATCCCCTTGTGCCTAAACTGGATCTCACATTGGACAGGCAGTGTTGGATGCTGACATTTTTTTCACCATCAGCTGAAATCTGTACCATGTACTTTCACTGACAAAGCCGGCTTTTAGAAGAGAAAGAGTTTGTATTTCATTAAGCAGTTGAAGCATTTAAAGTACTAATCCTTTACTAATTACAGCTATTTAAATGTTAGGCATCTAAATCAAGCTTATCACTTGCAGAGAGACAACAACTGACCTTACAGGCAAAAGATTTTAAATCGAAAATTTGTCCATTTCTGACAGGCAGAACTTATCACCTTCTGAGAAAGCCTTGTGCCCTCCATGGTCTCTAAACACAACCTAGCAAATGGCTCATACCATGTGCCTGACTTCCAGAAGGCTGAAGTAGATGAGACAAACCTGACCTTTAACGAGGTAGTGCCTACCTGGCCCCACCCCTGCTTATCAGATACTCCAAGAGTTTATTGAAAAGGCTTTTCACTGACTCTTTCCTCTTTTACTGGCAAATCGCAGTTTGAGTCATAACTGGACCCATCAAAAATGGGTTTCTGTGACCTCATTTTAGCTTCTTGTCTCTTCTCATTTCAACATTAAATAAATAAGTAAGCAAGAAGCTCTTTTTTTTCAGCCTGTCTTGACAGACTCCAAAAGCTCATCTGCAAGTTTGACGAGGCTGAATGGATTATTCAAAGCAGATATGTTTGCCACTTGGAAGAGGATGGTTTTGGTTCTATTCATCAGAACAATAGTGAGATGAGGATCCAAATGTGCTCGCTGTGGGTGCCTGTAATGCCTTTATCATATGCATTGCTCGAGTCACATCTTGTCACATGGATCCTTTATGTCAAGTGTGAATCACCTTGCACCCACTAGTTAAGGTATTGTAGGAATGCTTTCTCATTGGATAACTTTTTCCTGTATTATCACCTTAAAAATTTAATGGCAAACCATCTTTTGCCATCTTCTTGTAAATGCATAGTAATACATAAACAACAGCATATTTGAAGTCTGTAAGGTTTCATAGTTATTCAGTATTTTTGTTGAAGTAAATTACTCCACTGGCCATTTTGAACAAAATGAGCTCTCTTGTAGCTAATTTCAGTTTCCTGTTTCTCACCAGTTTTACTCAAGTTGGATTGTCATTTAAAAATAATGCTAACTTTTCTTTCCTTTTGGTTTTTAATAATAGATTAGTAATAGAAAACACTTCTAGAGCTAAAGCTAATAATTTTTTTTATTTTTTTTTTTATTAAATATCATCCCACATTAAAGTTCCTTATTGTCCCTGTATGTTCCCTTAGTTGTGATACAAAAGACAGGGTGAGAGATATACAGGAACCAGACATTTTTCTCCATGGTCTCATGGAAGTTCCTGTGTGAATGGTTCAAAATGATCACAAGGTAAATGGTGCAAGGCAGAGAAAGGCTGGTGAGAACTCCAGAATCTCCCCTCTTTATGTTTAAGGAACAGCTGTGCTGTTTTGTCTTTGAGGTGTGATTAGTGGGTTACCAGAGTAGGTACATCCCAGTTACAAAGGCAGTTGCGTCTTCATGCCACCTTCTCTTCTGAAATGCATGAGAAGTTTAGACATAGGCACAGGGATTATTTCTCTGTGCTGAGGGCAAGGCTCTGCACTCTCGGCATGTTCTTTAGCCAAAGGATATTGTAGACTGGTGTGCATGCTTGGATGAAGGCCCAGTGTCAGATGGCAGTTTAGTATAAATTATTTTAACCTTGATCAGGAAGCAGCAGACAGACTCACATGGTCACCTCGCTCCTCAGCCTGCTGGCGCACAGCTGCTCTCCGTGCCGTGCCATCCAGACACACGTTCGGTGTCTGGCTGCGCAGCAAACCCTGGGGAGCACTTACGCAGACTTGGAGTGTTGAATTTTGTCCTGAAGAGTTTCTTTTAAAGTAGGTGAAAATTAATGAAGATTGAAATGTCATACTGGAGTGGGAACACTTCCTGGTTCTGTCACAGTCACACAGGGACACAGGCTTGTCCGTTCCTGTGTGTTTGAGAAGACGGGAAATGGTGTAAGAGGCAAGGGCAACCACAGAGTGAAACCAGAAAAAAGTATTTCATATTCCTGCAGTCTGTCTAGCAAAATATCTTGTCCTAAGACTGCTGTAAAGTAAACTGAGAATAATGAGCTTAATAAAAAGAACTTTATTTTCATGGAATGTATTTCTGTGATGAATAGGATCCCTTTTATTGGTTTGTTCATGTGCTTTTTCCTAGTTTGTTTTTCTTGTAAAAATTTGGGCTGGATGGGAGAGAAGGGGGCTGTCTCCCTGCTTCATCCCAGCTGCTGCTGCTGCTTTTTGGGTTGGGGAATGGCAGAGCCTAGGCTAAGAGCCTGTGGCCTTTAGAATTATGGAGTCTTAAGCCTGGAAAAGACCTCCAAGGCCAAGTCCAGCTGTTAACCCAGCACCACCACGTTACCACGGAACCATGTCCTCAAGAGCACACATTTAATGAACACTTCCAGCAATGGTGATTCCACCCCTTCCCTGGGCAGCCTGCTCCAATGCCTGGTCACCCTTTCAGTGAAGAAATATTTCCTAATATCTAATCTATGCCTCCTGTGGTGCACCTTAAGGCCCTTTCCTCTTGTCCTGTCACTTGTAACCTGTGGGAAGAGCCCTTGCTACATCCTCCTTTCAGAGAGCTGTAGAGAGTGATAACATCTCAAAGGCACCAGATTCTCTAATTGCACCAAATTTTCACAGAATGCAATCTGGAGCTGGCACAGATTTGCATGTTATGTTTGGATAATTATAAACATTGTTTTTAAAATACTCAGGGATTATTTTTTTAGCCATGCTTCACATGGCTCTCCAGTGGAAAAATATTAAGGCCTCCGGAAAGATAGTAAATGGAGAGAAACAAGTAGGTATCTTCATGTGCCAAACCTTCATCGTCTTTATAACTGAAAACATGTCTAGTCTGTGAGGGTTAAAGAAACTGAATTTACCCTTCTGCAAAGGCTAGCTTAAGGTTCATGCATTATTTAAGTCATACTTACACCCTATTTTAAGGTTTTAGGTAAGATTTAAATGACTTATCAGCTTTAAGCTGAATTTTCCCCTTAGAGAAGCAATCTATATGCAAAGAGTAAATCATAGATACATTAATTTCTTTGGTACACAACTTCAGTAAGAAACGGGGTCTTTATGTTTTATGACTTGAACCACCTAGAAAGCACTGAAAAAAGCCCAGTGCATCATTGAGATGCCATCTCTGCTTCTAAGGATGAAGGTAATGCTCTGTGACACTAATGTATCCTTGCACCATCTGCTTTTTCAGTCAATAACACTCAAAGCTGTTCCTTTCAGAATTCATTCATTTTAAATGTTTAAATTTTCTGTGGAAAGTACATAGATCATAGAGTTCTTTTTATGTGTGTTTTCATTTTTGTTGCCTTTATATGTTTTAAAATCAAAAAGGACTAAACCATATATTAACAAGAGAGAACTTAGTTGTGCAAAGTTCTTAAAATAAGCCTTTCTGTTTTATGAGCCATTGCTGATACAGAGAGATACAAATCCTCTAGAAGGCATGTATATTATTCAGTAAGTTTTTCTGTGTGTTTAAAAGATCTGAAGGGGGGAAATGAAGTGCTCAATATTTCTTTTTCAATAAATTTCATAATGAAGTAAAAACTCAGGATGGACTGACAAACATAATCAAGAGCCTCATGATTTTTAGGTCTGGGAAGCTGATGTGTAAACTGTAACCTAGCAGTGAATAGAGCTGCTCAAACACACAACTGTGGGTGTCAGCTCAAATCACATCCAAAGTCATCTGGGGAAAGAGGAGGAGCTCTAAAGAGTTATTCAGGGATATGTTAACTTCTCAGTTGCAAAACTTGAATGCCCTCATATCAAATCTTACCTGCCAATTCTCCGTAGAGACTAAGAGCTCCACCAATTCTTTATGGATGTAGCAATATAGCCCATAGTACTATGGGTAATGTTTTCTTTGTCTGCCCCTTACCTGAGGACAGGTATGGTCTTTTCTCACAAATCTGAATCTGTTTCCTTAGCAAAGCCTTTGTCACCATCAGTTTATGTTACTGGAAGTTCCTCCACTTCCCCATACAAACACTGAAACCAGTTAAGCCATGGAAGAATTCAGTATTTCTCCACAGGGAAATCTTATATTGGCAGTTTATTAAGACATATATGGTAAAAATCAACTTTTGTAGGTGCTCCTGATATTTTGGCCATACATTTATTAATCTCTGTTTTTAATATTGAGTATTTATTAATAAAGGTAAGTGTGCCAAAGCAACAGTGAGCCTAAGGAAGTCTTCTGTGCACAAATTTTAATGTATGACCGGGAATGCATTTGCATGGAAAAAATTGAAAGAGACACCAGAGGAGTTACTGTGTAATATGAACAGACAGAGCAAAAGGGCTACATGACAATTCAGGGAGAGAAAGAGAACTGTCAGATAAAATATAAAGGTGGAGCAACCACAGTGCTTGGGACTGTGTTTAACTCCATCAGTGCCATGGTGGGGTGAGTTCCAGGATTTTTTATACAGTTTGCATTCATCTTCCTGTATGTGCCAAATTGCTACATCCTAGATAATTGTTGTCAGAGACAGACCTCTTCAGACTTTTCTAACATATGCAATATAGTCATACAATAGCAAAGGATTAAAGCAGAATAAGGGCAGGGAAAATTTGAGAATATGTATTCTGTCAGTTTCTTCAGAAGACAGATTAAGAATTCATGGGAAAGGAATGTTAGAGATTGCATTCCATTTCTGCACTGGTCAGTACCCACAAGCTATATTCAAAGGTCTTGGTGAGACTCACCAATGTAAAGAGCAAATTAATAAAAAATAGATCCTGGATTTCTTGTTCTCATGTGTAGCTGATGTCCTGGCAGATCTTTCTCAAACTGTGATGTGAACTGGCAAGTGGGCTGCCAAGGGTGAGATGAAAGAGCGTGACAGAGACTCCAGAGTATGGTAATAGTGTTCTAATCCCAGCCACACTTACACTGTTATTTTATTTATTATTTGTTACATACCTGGGGTATGCTTGACACATTGCAAGACTAAAGGAAAGATACTTCTCTTGTGACTTAATGCATTTTGCAGTGAAACACACAGCTGTGTCTTTTCTTAAAGCAGGGAGGCGACCTTCCATATTTCTGAGGTATGAAAGAAGCAGGAATTCTAGTAATTCAAGAAATTTTACCTTCAGCTTCTGTGAGAATGACTGAATAAAATGTTTCAATTAGATTGTTTTTCATGCAAAGCTGAGGTTTTATCTTTTTATTTTCCCCAGAAAGATCACTTTAGATTTTTCACACAAATGCCAATAATGAGAGCTCCTTCAACATCCCACTCACACCTGTGGAAATTTGTATCCCATGTCTGGCCTACAGAAATGGGATGCAACTGATGTCTCAGATGTGTTTTCTAACTCATTTATCTCTGATATGTCATAACCACAATGAAGCCTGTGACATCGTGATTTACAGATCTTAGCAAGCCCTTCTTTGAAGGAAACTGGGAGTTTTATTTATTAAGTAACATTCTCACTAATTAATAAAGGTGGGCCAGATGGATCAGATTCTAAAATAAGGCCATTTTATGACTCTAATTCTGCTAATGGCACTCAGAAAATGAACACTTCATGTCTTCAAGGAATTGTGTGCCTTTAATCGCAGCATTTTATAATCCTCTATATTACTGCCCCTCCAAAGCTGCAATTTTCCTGTGTATTTGCTAATAGACCTTTGAACTAATGCAGAAACAGTCCTCTGGTAAATCATACCTTTCCCAAGTGATTACCTGACTGGAATCATTCCCAAGGGCTGAAATAGCCATATGCATGACACACACATTCTCTGTCAATGGGAAAATCAAGTTTAGACTTTGGATTTTTACAGAACTGAGCTGAGGAATAGCATATATAAGATAGCCCATTTAAATTATCGATAGATGTATTTATAACTGTGTGTGTATGTATGAATAGATTATTTATATCTTTTTATTCCCAGCAATTGGGTTGTAAATATAGATGGATAACTGCTACATGCATAGTATAAATTGGCTGAAGTCAAGGTCAAGGATGAAAAGGGATATATACTAATGGAATAATTTTGATTTTTTCAACATCTTGGATATCTTTTTTCATCTTTCCAGATAGAAAAAGCCTCTTCCTTTGGCTTCTGCAAACAGACTGGGAAGATTGTCATACTTACCATGAATAGCAAAGATTTCTGCAAGAGAGCCTGGGTGTTAAGGCAATGAAGACAGTTTGTTGTCATGCTGACCAAAGCCTAAGTGCTGCCCAGCTCAGAACTGAGAGGATTACATAAGGTCTGTGGTCTCTTAAAAATTTATCATTGCAAAAATAACACAAAAATATCTACCAACTCTTATTCACAAATCTAATCTGAGTTTAGTATAAAGGGAATAATCTGATGGTGATATAATTTGAGTGAAGTGTGTGCAACTATACATAATTTTGTCGTGGTGCACTTGCACCATTCCTTGCACCTGAATGTTCACTTGTGGTTTTCACATAAAACAGTAAAAGTAATACCATGGTGTTTCTTGTCAAGTTGGGCCTGTGAACATGATGTCTGCTTGTTGTTTCGTTTGAGCAAGATCTTTGTGAACAGGTACAGATAAATAGGAAGGGAAGCAAAGATAAAGAACAAAATAATCCAAGATAAAGTAGAAAATGTTCATATAGCAAGACTTTAAAGAAAACTGAGGACAGAGAACCTTTGGTGCTGCCAGAAGTCATCTCAGAATTGAAAGTGGAGAATCCCAAAGTTTGGTGTAACTTAATTACTGTCCTGTTCTAGGAAACATGACTTTTTCACTATTGTTAATAAATAAACATGACAGAAAAAAAGGTATAATTTGATTGATGTTTCCTAATCAACTTTATATGGAGGTTCCATATGACTGGTTCAAAAGTGGGTCATGAGGAAGATTTGTTCAACAAATCTTTTTTTTTTTTTTTTTTTTNTTTTTTTTTTTTTTTTTTTTTGCAAAGGCAATTATCAATTAATTCCTTAGTGTCTCACTCGGAGGCAGGCAGGTCAATATTACATATTTATATTAAAGCCTCAGCTGAGACTATAGTTACATTTCCCAATCCTGTTATAACATGCTAATAGTTGGGATCTTTCAGAGAAAACTTAATTAAATAGTTCCCTAGATGCACTAAGTTAAGCATTAAAACAACTAGCATGGCATAAATCATTTAACAACCTTTATAAATGCATTTTCCCCCTACATTTTCATGTGTCTGCGTCTTGCTACTCAGAATCATCTGATTAAGTTCCAGGAAATTCAGAGCCCAGCCATGCATTCTGGGTTCAGAACATTCACATGGCTGAACTTAGAGATTTGATGAGGATTGAGTGGCAGTTTGCTCATTATCCCAGGTTGCAGCTGTGGTGGGCAGGTAAATGCCAGCAGGAAGAGCAGGATGGAAGTCTCAGGGTGCTTGTGCACAACAAAACTCAGGTCAAACAATACACTCACAGACCGTTAACCCACAAATTCTATTTGATCCTTTTATTATTGTGGTGGTTGATATTGCTTAATTATGTCTTGGTGATTTGTCATCCTTGGTAGGCATGGCACTTCATCCACCATGTAATGCAACCGCTCTTCTGTATTTGGGGAGCAGCCAGGGCTTGATGGAAGTGGGGCTGTCTCACCACCCTTGGCCAGGGAGGCGATGATGTGTGAAATGTCCTTTGCTGCAGGAGATCACACTCTGGCACTGGGCTGCCCTGGGAGGGAGAGAACCTGGAATGGGAAAGCTTCTTTCCTTTAAGTGAAGGAATTAAGCTGCAGCACTTCCACTCAGGTTTGGTTGCTGGATGCTATCTAGGACTTCTGCTTCACCAGGACTGAAATGTTAAATTCTTCTCTTTTGGAGGTGATTTATTTTGAAAGGTTTTCCTTGCAAATTCTGTTCTATTGTCCTGCAATTCCTCACTTGTGGTGTTCCCAAAGCCTGGTCTAAAGGTAACATTTTACTTATCTAGGAACATGATTTATCTTAAAAAGTAAAAAGATTGAAAACCCTCGAGGGGCAGCGGGGTCTGTTATAGAATTCTGTGACAGTTATTGACATTGTTGCTCCATAAAGATGAAGAAGCAACTTCAAATGCAGCACACACCGTTCTTTGATGGAAACATTACTGTATTCAAGTCACTTCAAAACACCTGAGCAGTATCAGGAAACTCAACTCTGATTTTAAGTAACCCACCGGGTATCTAAGGAGGCTGGTAGCCTTGATTTTCTGCTGAATAACTCGGCTTAGTTTCACTGACCACATTATGGTTACATAACTCGTGGCAGCAGAGCACAGGACCCATTGCAATTAATTTAGTTAGATGTTAATGAAAGCTGTATTTCAACACTGTTGGCCATTTGCCATAGTATGAAGAAATGTAATATATAATGCAGCACTTTATGACTTAATTCAACCAAAGAGCACTTCTCCTATCCTATAATCATTGAATCACAGAATCAACTAGGCTGGAAAAGACCTTTGAGATCATCAAGTCCAACCAAACATTCAGTTTCATTCCCAGATACACAGGTGAACAGTCACATGCACAATAAAACAAGAGTTACTTTTGAAACATTATTCAAAATTAAATGTAATATTTATCTGGCTTTTGTGCTTCTCAGAGTGCTGTAGGAATGATGAGTAGGCATTCTTAATCCCCTACCAGAAACTGGAAGAAAGAGGGATAGTTTTTGCTATAAGCATAAGTTAGAAAAGTGTCTCTGTTAAACACTCCAGTTTGCCTAAGTCTGTTCCTACTCAGTAAATTCATAGCTTTGGGAAGACAGGTTTGAGTCTGAGACAGTATATTTAAGAAATTAATCTAGGATTGGGTTTGTTGGTATTTTGTTTGATTGGTTGGTTTTGGTTTTGTTGTTTTTTTTTAATTTAAAAAAAAAATTGTATTCTTTTGGTATTCTAATGGTACTAATAGTGGACTAAGTATAACCCGCTATTAGTACAGATGTTGGCATGAAACAGCTGACAACCGCACTGAGTTTATGCAGCTCTAGTATGTCAGACATTCCTGTTATACCCTTCTAGATTTTTGCCAGTTACGCTAATGTTGTGTTAGAGCATTCTTCTGCTTATCATTTTTTTGCTTTTAGAGTCCCAGTAGTAAAATAGTTTGCCTGACATAGCAGAATTTATTTTGAGTTTGGTTACTGATGGTCTGCACCACTTTCCTGACAACCACAAGTACATACTCTCTTTAACTTGCCTGTTACTATTTCTCTTGCACAAAGCAAATTATAATGAAATTACACTTAGAGAAAGGATTTGCAGGTCGAATTCTCTAGTTTCTAGTGATAACTAAAGGCATATGAGTCCACTGAGCTGAGAAAGAACATTCTGGGAAGTATCTGACTGTGCGATATGATGATTTGATGATTTCCTGTGGATGGAGGCAGATCACGTACTGCGGTTGCTTGTGATCCCAGCCATTTTATTTAGGGACTTTGAAGCTGCTCTTAAAAGACTGAGGCAAAGAGCAAATTTCATGTCCAGTTCTTCACAGAGATGTTGATGCAACAAAATTGATTGGAATGCATTTCCTCTGACACTGCACTCAAAAAGCAAACTATTACTTCAGAAAATAGCTTCTTTAGAAAAATATATTTTGGGAAAGAACTTTTCTGGTCAGCTTTTCTGTACAGGCAAACCCATCTGATGAGGTTGTTGCCATATAGTAACATTCTGGTTTTGATAGGAAGCAATTTCCTTGCTGCTGATCAAGCAGCGTTTTGTAAAAAAACTTGCATATACCTTCTTATGGCAGGTGATGTTGAAGTCGAACCTTTATAAAAAAATTAATTTTTACTATTAATTCTTAGATTTTGTGAGCAAAAGCGAATGCAGTGGTTATAAGCTTTGATCATGACATGCTAAAGAACAAGAGAAACATACCAGTCTACACATGTATTAAGGGTTGTGTGACAATTTGTCACTAGATAAATTACAGTTTTATAATGAACAAAATACATTTTTCATAATCTGAAAGATGCTTGGAAGTTTTCAGAGGAAAATTTATCACCATATCAAGTAGCAGACAAAGCAGAAAAGGAGAGTCTATCAAATGAAGCAAGACAGAACTCCATTATGTCAGATATTTAAAATCCCTGCTCCATCTGACATAGTGAAGAAAATCATTTGAATTTTCTGATTGACCTTTTTCTCACTGAAGTTGTAAGACTTTTTTAAGTATAAAAGGAAAATTTGATGAAATTCATGGAAAGCAGCCAACCTATTATTTAATATTCCACATGACTGGATAATATTATTGACGGATAATATGCAATTTGTTGGAATATAGTAAGGAAATTCATGCATATTTTTCCACTTATATGTGCAATTCACTGAGTAAATTAGTTTTCTTTATTTTTATTATTTTTTGTAGATGGAAGAACAAATAGAAATTAAGAGAGGTAGCATGAGGTATAGATTTTTTTCTGTAGAATTATATTTCTCTTTTCTAATTTTGTAAAACTCTTTAAAAAATATGTTGGGAAACTACTGTGAAACAAGAGGGCATACTGATGGATTTACAGTAGCATCTTCAAAATAGAAAAATGATAAATAATGTTCCCAAAACCCAACTGTGGTATACCTTAGAGGTTTCTGAAATCAATTTTCAAATAAAGAAAAACTCATAAATCTTGTAATTTTTGTAAGAGATAATTTATAGCATACTCCCCTTAGACGCTGTAAAGAGTTTTGGACATAACAAGTCCCGAGGAAAGCCTTTGTCTTTCAAATGAATGCAAAACTAGTTTCCTTGTCTATGTTATGGGACTGCTAATTTTTGCTGAACATTTGTTTGAAAGATACTTATTCTATTATTCTCTGCCCATTAGCTCTTTTGTTATTTTTATTAAAATATAAACAAAATAAGTTACTTTAATATGACCACATAGCTCTAATTGTCTTTGTCATTTCTACTCTGTGCAAATTTCTTTGGATTTAAGTTTACAACCTCATTTGTCTATTTGGTTTTCAAGATGGAGAGCATTACTAAGGCATGTTTTTCCCATACTGGCAGTAGCAGATTTTATAGCTATTGTCTCACGAGCTAAGCTGCAGTGACACACAGCTTTAGAAGGGCACTGAGTCCCTACCAACTTGCAAAGTCTGATGAATATTTTCGTACTAGCTTGGTAAATGAGTCAAAACCTTTGTGGATTGCCTGAGGGTACAAGGCAATTCAAGGGAAGAGTCATTTAGAGAACTCATCTTTCCAGACTCCTGTTCTTTGTTCACTAGTTAACAAGGGTCTTTTTGTAATCACAGCAAAATGCTGATTTCTAAAAGTGGGGAAGGATCACTCTGTACATGCTGTGTTCATACAGTCTTACTCAACCGTATGCTGTTGACCAGTGTCAGAGACAGAATAACCGAATTAACTGGATCCCTGATTTGAGATGGGTCATCAGTTTTCATATTTAGGCAAGAGACCTCATATTTCTCCTCCAGTAGCTAAAGGTAAAAGATTATTTCATTAATATGATTAATATGCATTCATTGGATATATGGAGGATCTGCACCCAGTTCTGAGGAGGGCTGGTAAGCCCTTGTTGAGCTGTAGGAACAACCACCTCTGACATCCCTAACAAATGTCTTTGGAAAAAGTAGAGTAGGAGAGCGTGGGAGGCTGGGGGAGGAGTTCAGTATTACTTTTTGAAACTTTCAAGAGCAAGCTACAAGAGCTCTCTCAGTTTCAGTCTTGTATCTTCTGTCATGCTCTGGAGTTACACAAGTGTAATTTAGATTAGACTGGAAATGTGGAAACAATTTGGCCGGTGATGCATAACAAACAGAAACCAGTTCTCCCTTTCTGATCCTCTTCTGTCAAGATAGAGAATAAAGAGCAAATAATCTCTACTTCCCTTATTAAAATATGGTTCCTAATATTCAAAGTAAAGTAATCCATACAATACAAAGGCACTGTCTAAACATAGGTAATTTAGAGGGTGGCAGAATGTCTTATGTAAGGCTAATGGAAATGCTACATAACAAAAGTTTTGCTAAAAACAGGGAAGTTTTAATTCAGACTCTTTTCAGCTGTTCTTTTCACACAGTGCTTGTTGCAACTGTGTGTTACAATAATATAAAATTGCTGTCATTAATAGTATGGACCTATTTTGCCTGCAGAATTAGGCTCAGCAGGATGGATCATTATTAAATTGTAGAAAACATTAAAATAAACTCTGGGTATTGAGGTAGCTAATCTGGATAAAGTTTTAAAACCATGACGCAATGTTGAAGATAATGTAACATTGGAAAGCAGAGTACCTAGAGCAGACATGGCAAGAGAAATTGAAGTCTGTCCTTTAGTTATCAAACAAACAAAAACCCCAGTCAGTCACAGAGACTATTATGAAAATGCTGTCAAATCCATTAAAGCTGCTTTTCCTGTTTTTTCATGCTGGCTGAGACCCAAACAAAAGACTTGTGATATCCCAGCCCAGTTTCTCTTTGACTTTCTGTAACTTGCAGAAAAGTAGGTGAGTGAACATCCCATTTTCATATTATTTCACCGCAGGTCTTCAGAATTGGGAGGTTTATGTTTGCGGTGCTGTCAAACTGACACCGGTGTACACACCCAGTACATCCTTACTGTCAGTGCTTCTGGCGGACCTGGCATTCAGATCTGTTGGCCATCTGCCCTTACCCTGATGCAGTGCATGGCAGAAACAAGATGCCTTGGGATCTTTCTTTAAGCTCCCAACATCTCTCTCCAGACAGGCAGGATTCATGCACAGCTTGGCCTCACCCAGCCTATGGCAACAGCAAGATGTTTTGTGCCATGTTGTGAGAATGTTCTGGTTGCTCTTTAGCAATGGACTGCTCACAATGCCCCAAAAGAGGGCACTGCCACAGGAGTCACAATGATGGTTTCTTACTAGGTTTGGTAAATCCCACGTGGAGGCAAAGAAATTATACTGATGTCACCACCTGAGTAAATAAATACGGAATTCCACTGACCTGAGAAATAGGTTCTGTATTTTTATTGGAATAAAGGATGAGGGATGATCAAAGCAGAGGCATCCAAGAGGCAGATATATGTCAATGCAGAAAACTCTAATAGAAGAGAATAGCACACTGTGCTCAAGTTCATGGTAATTCTTTCTTTGTGAAAGACAAATACTATTATTCTCAGGGTTAGAACATATTTTCCTAAACTGAGCTTACAGGGAATTTCATTCCTTTGATGCCACTGTCCATTTTTATTTCACGATTACCCAAAAAGCCATGATTAGACCCTAGGCAGAAGGAGGATAGGGAGCAAAGAGAGGGACTGAAAATTAGGAAACATGTGGAGCAAGTTTATTGAGTGAATATTTGTTTCACTCCAGTTTTGCTGATGTTGACCAGGAACAATGCTTCTCTCCCAGGCAGTCAATCATGTTCTCGTAGCTGCAGCCACAGGGTTGGCTCCCAAGGAACTTTGTTAGCAGGATGGCATCAAGAGCAGGTATTACAAACTCTGCCAGGTTACAAATACTGCTTTCTCAGATAATGAGAAAAAAAATGACAAGAGATCTTCAAAGACATTTCTTACTCACAAGCTCACCCTCTCCCCTCCTTCAAACAGAGAAGCAATGTTCATTTTTCCTTAATGCATTGTACAGTGGGGGTTGAAACCTGCAGGTGGAAGGCATAGTGCTGGTATTATTACTTACTGTTATAAAAGACAACACAGGGATTGCCATCAGTGAATCTGTCTCTCAGAGTTAGGTTTGAAATTTGCAGTCCTCAGCTATCTGGGTAGGTTTAAGGAATAATTCCTGTTTTTTGTAATATATGAAGCAATAAAATGCTACTAAGAATGATTAATAGCCAAAGTGGAGCTCAGACATTTCATCGATCTCAAAAGCCATTTATTGCAAGTATATGAAAGCAAAAGAGATTATTGCTATTATACAACAAACTACAAAATCAGAAAGGAGAAAAATGCATCTTTTTCTTCTTGCAGGTGACGAAAAGATATTCTGCACTTTTCCTCTCTGCTGGATTTTCCATTGGAAACACATGCTGGAGGCACAATTAGGATCAATAACATCACAGACAGAGCTTTAAATACTGATTAAATGATCAAGGACACATACGTTTGAGGATAAGCCGAAAAACTCTTCACAGAAGCAGCTGGTGCAGAGTAGAAGTGACAGGACTGGACAATGAGGGTTTTGTGTGCAGATACGTTTGAATTTTTCTGCCTGGAATTCTGTGCTTGTTACATAACTGCTCTTGATTAATTGAGCCCCTGTGTCAGGTTGTCGGCTGCAGCTGAGGTATGTCTGGCACAGCCAAGGGGAACTGGCACACCAGGCTGCTGCCGGGTTTTACCCTGTTCCACCCTGAGCCTAGGACAGAACAAGCCATAGGAATACTTGATGGCCTGGATGTTCCTGTGCTGGCTCTGTACCACCTGAAGGCTCTCCTTCACACCAAACAAAATGTCCAGTGCTTTGGCTTCACACTGGTCAGAGCAGCCCCACAGAAGTTCTGACTTCAAGAGAACATTCCTGGAGGCCACATCCTCTGGTCATGCCCAGCCAGCCTTTTGCACGAGGTAAGAAAAAAAGCCATTCCACTGGTCTTGTGCCACCCTGACAACTACTGAGGTCTGGGGGACCCAGAAGACATTAGGTGCATTAGAACAACTGGAATTTGTTACAGTGAATATATAAGTGATTCTAGTTTTGTATTTTTAGGTCCCAAGTGGAAGAGATCTTACAAGGGTATTCAGAGAGAAGTCATGGTGAGAAGAATTTTCCCTTTATTCCATGCAGTAGTAAGGAGCGACCAGAATTACAGAAGTCTAACTAGGGAATCTTGCATACAGGTGAACTGTTTTTTATTTGTTTTAACCATTTTTCCTGGCTATGCTCCTACAAATAATGGGGTTTTATTTCAAGAAGTTGAATTGAAGTAATTTACCTGTCCTTGTGAGGCAGATGAAAATTGGGGTGTATTGCCTCTGAGAGATAAGTAGCTGGCTCTTTCCTGCCTCTTGAAAGGTGTGCTTATGCAGACACCAATGCAGAGACAAAAATTTCATTAAATCAGTGAACTCCTATGCAATACTAGATGGAAACATTGGCACTACCTTGTACTCTTTCTGCTTCTCCCCGTGTGCTAAGAGAGTTTCTTTATTGGATATTCTTCTACCTAACAGCCTGCTATACACAACCTTTCCTATTTTGTCCCCTTAATATAAATCAACTATCTTTACTAAGAATGAAAATTTAATAACATGTTATAGATTCAGATGAATCAATAGCTCTAATGGTTTGGAAGAGAGTTTTGCCCAGTTGATTCATTTGGATTATCAAATTCTGGAGACATATACTTCAGTTCATGGACTTTATGATGCCCAAGATGGTTTTGCCTTCATCCAGGAGGTAACTGACGATGCCTAATTAATGACAAATGTTTCAAATACATACTTGCTGTAGCTACTATAGACTTGAAGCTGAACTCAGCAATTTGTCTTTCTTCCTGGCTCATTAAACTCTATTTTGAGCTCCACTAATATACAGCTAATGATCATGTCTTTAAGAGTATTTGCAAATCAGTCACCTCTGCCCTGGAATTAGTTCTTAAAAAGTCTAAAAATCTACAATCACGTAAAATAGAGTGCATCTCAATCCTTCAGGGCCTGTATCATGTGAAGGTTGGGGGGATATTTTCTCCTTTCTCCTGATGAGATCTCTTGGTAAGAGGAGCTTTTCTGGTAAAAGCTTCTCTACTCCTGCTAATCTGCATGTGCAATGTACAAAATTCAGTCTCAACTATGTTTACAGGTTGTATTTATAAATTTTATGGCTAGATTCTGGGTATTAACTCTTCTCAGGGGAGCCCTTCCCAATATAAAGGAGTCCCCAGTGGCACAACACATAGATATTACTAATACATCCATCAGCAAATTGTCTAGGCATCAGTCACAAAATTGAAATTCAGGTAGTGAAAATAATTGATTTTTTTCACTACAGTAGCAGGGTTGAGAAGTTAGAAAAGAGTCTTGATTTAGGGTGACTGGGAATAGAAGTGTTGTTGTTTTTTTCTCATAATGCAGAAAGGACATACACTTGTGTGTGTGGCATCAGGGTTCAAACTCAAAGCAGGCCTACATAAAGGACTACTTCTTCCATCTCTCAGGAGCACACCCTACTCACAGCATTTGAAAGCTATCTTAGCAGAGGTCACCCTTAGCAAATGCCCTTTTCCTCTTCAGTTGTGGCTCTGTGAAAAATAAAAATCTCTCTGGAACTATTTTGGAAATTAAATCTGCATTTTTAATAGCCTCGGTATGGCTCCTGCTGTGTTTTTCAACAAACATTTTCTAATACCCTGTATGAGATTTGCCTCAGTTTGTACGTAAAAAACCTCTGCTCTTCTGAGGTCAAGTGACTTTATTGGATGACCTGTACCTTTGAAAGTTCCTCTGACTATCTTTATTACCTATTGAAGGGCTTGGCAGAAAGATTGCATTCAGCATTGTGATCTGGAATTGATTGGGATCAGCCTCATTCTAATCAGCTCTGGCACAAAGTAACACAACATAGGGCACTCTGCCAAGAACAGTCTGATCTCAGCTCCTGAGTGCTTCACAGTGAAGTACTGCAGCCCTTGGGCTTCCATGGAGAGCAGTTTTTTTCCTAGGGTAAGAATGGAGAACAGGTTGCTGGATTAGCAATGTTTTTATTTTGGATGGCCTATAAGGAATATGGAGAACAGCACCTGGTATGCTCCCAGGAGATTTGTGTTGTTTTGTCTTGCACAGGTGGAATTTCTGAAAGCCTTTCCAATTCAGTGTCAGAAAGAAAGAACTGCATTGACCCAAGTGTGAAACACAGTAGCTAAATCCTCACTGGAGACAAGTAGTCACAGCAAATCAAAAAGATTAAATTGTAAATATTGTATATTACCTCTGTTGCTAGTAGAATGTGTTATCTATGCTCTAGTTTGTCTTTATGTTTTATTGAGAAAGATTCCCAGGACAGCCATGGTCATGTCTCTGGGGAAAGGAACAGAACAACGAAGACACTCCTGGGTTGTGTATCAGCTGTTGGGGACAGCAAGTGATTGTTTTGGAGACATTAGGTCTTCAGGATGGGCTTTTCCTGCTGGCTTATTAACTTCAAGAGGAATGTAAACAATTCCGTTTGATTCACTGCCCCATAGGTGGGAGACTACTTTGTCCTGTTAGTTTTCTTCTTTCCCTTATGAGCAGCTGGTAAAGAGCTCATAAATCTCTAGAGAAAAGCTTACGGAAATAGCCAAATGTCAGAAATAGAAGCAATCTCAGGGTTAGAATACTGCATGCACTTAGTTAATTTTTATGTTTCTTTTATATGAATTTAAGTCTTAGTTAATCATGATGAGATGTTTCTCTGAAGGATGGTTGATACTGCCCTGCATCTTATTTTCCAACGTGAAATTGCCACAAGCACCATATTAGACTTTATTATGCACATTATCTTTTAAAATTATCTTTTGTGCAACTTTTTCTTGTGTTTTCAAATGAACACCACTAAAATTAATTAAAAGAGCAAGGGACCAATAGGTGTTATAAAGACAACATTGTGTTTTGAAGGCAATATTACAATGTCAAAACTAAAGTAGTTCAGAATCAATTGCAGAATGTTTTGCAATTATTGCACAAATTTGGTTTTCCAGGTTTATGGCTTAAATTTCCATTTGATATGAGACTCTTGAGTACTGTTGGAAGTTATTTTCATGATACCCCACATTACCATAAGAAAAGTGGACTCTACCTTCCAATACAAACTTATTGAAAAATACTGAGATAAAGGAAGTCATATAATACTCCGGAGTGGTAACAATAGGAAGAATCCCATTATCAGTCTTTCCATAAGTGTGAACACACACATGTATATTTCTGGATAGATACTGCCTATGATAAACCTAATAATCTAATTGAATTAATGACACAATGACTCAGAAATTCCCAAATACCAGACTTAGCACTGGATTCACTTTGGGCACGTACCTCCTCTAGTCCTAATTTTGCAGTGGTGAAAAAAAAGAGGTCTGTTTGCATATTGGATGATTACTAGGTTATTTGTCCATTTGCGTACAAATAGAAACAATTCCAGTCTTTGATCTTGCATCTCCATGAGTTCTCTTCAAAGGAAATTATGCCATGACAGTTTTGCTTTGACTTCAGTTTGGGCCAAATTATGTTCTTCACTTCTGCTGTCTATATTTGCATTTCAGATGGTAGAGGAGGCTAATATCCAACTGCAACAGCATAGGATATTTAAAAAATGACAAAGTGGCGATGCCTAAATGCAAAACACATTATTCTAAAGTAGCTCCTGATGGGAGCTATCTATGCCTGGAGTGCCACCTAGTAGAGTTCATGTGAAAATAATACAGGAATTGGAGATACTGCTGCAGTTCATATGAAAATGTATTAGATGGCTGAAAGATGTCTTGAGGAGAAGAAGGGTCAAGAATCCTTTTATCATCTTTCATATGAAAACAAATGAAACTACTATTCAAAGAAGCAGTGAAATCAAAGTCTTTAGACAGTGGACATGTGAGAAATTATGAAGATGAAAAAAGGCACATGCCTAAAGAAATACATCGAGGGGAGAGATAGAAGAGGACTCTATCAAAAAGATCAGATCTCCTAAGCATCTGAGGAAATTATGAAATTAAGGTTTATCAGTATTATAAATACAACAAAAGTGTAGTGGAGTAGAAAAGCAATCATGACTAGACAGGGATTTAAGGAAATGCACTGTTACAAAAAGATGAAAAAGTCAAAGGCAACAGAACAAATGTATAAAGTGGTAATCAGTAAAGAAATAGAACTGAGATTAAAAGAAAATGTTGGGGCAAAAGTTAATTACTGTAAGTTAAGATTGGAAATTAGAAAGTTCCTAACATGTAGGAACAGGTGGAGTTTGATTATTTCTTTGAAAAGAATGATGTGACAGGTTTCTATAATGACTGAAGACTGCTTTATGATTCTGAAGTTTACTCTTCTACTGTTCAACCCCACAAAAAGAGAAGGCCTCTGTATGGGTTTCACCATACAGTAAGCAGTCTATACATGTAATTTTCCAATCTTCTTCATGAATGCATGGCTAACTCAGCCCTATTGCCTTTGTAAGATTCTGAAGTTCCTGGAATACAAACTAACCTACCACTTCAGGCAAGCAGAGTTATGTTCCTCTATGAGTCATAGCAATAATGGGGCCAGTTTAAAAATTGCAGTCCTTTACCTTTGAATTCTTTCAGGTTTTTCAGTAGCAGCAACACAATTTGCTTTTTATTGCAATGCTTTCTCACTGCTGCCACAAAGGCAGCAGCAGTTGGCAACTGGCAGAAAGCTTGTCTCTGTCTTGAAATCCAAATAACTGCTAGGGGAAGAATGGTAGTTTCACAGACTGTGAAAGTATTAAAACCCATGGTATTAAAGAGATCTCTGATTAACAAAACCCAAACAATTGAAAAGGATACAAGTCACACACACACACAACCCAATTCTTTATACAGCAATCCTTCAGTTCCCTCAGTTTCACCCAAACTAAATTAAAATGAGAACCTTCAGGCAAACTGCCATTAAACGAAAACTCTTAAAAGGAGAATGTACAATCTAATTATAGTGTAACAAATGTGTACCTTTCATCTACAATGCTGGTACTCCAACTCCAAATTATAATAGTCAATTATGATTATATAATCTATTAAAAAGAATAACCAAAGTGCTATAATGAAAAGGAAAAACCTACAAAAGAACATGAAAGGCATCTCCAGTGGCTCAAAGTGGCATAACAGTAAGTACCACATACAATTTCCTTTCTCATGTAGCCTATATTTAGATCATGTTGCAGAGACAGAGGTGCTGGCAGTCACTTCCTGAATTCTCAGGAATGTATTCTCTGTGGCTAGTGCCCACTGAATTATTCTTTATGATATCCAATGAATCCAGTTACCTTGAAGTAAAAGGTACGCAGTTCATAACAAAATCAATAAATCACAGTTAAAACAAGTACTTCCTTTTATTTTGCAGGTCATTAATATATTTTCAAAGATTCCTTCCTTCCTTCCTTCCTTCCTTCCTCCCTTCCTCCCTTCCTCCCTTCCTCCCTTCCCCTCTTCCTTCCCATAATGACACAATTAGAAAAAATACTGTGAAGCACTAAAGCTTGATCGAAGTTATGGAATAGTTTCTATTCTACAAATGAACAACAAAACCAGGGCCTTTTAACCTGAAAAGATCAAACTAGGGGAGATATGAAAGCTCTACAGTATCAAAAATGATAGAAAGATGACAAATAAAGAATCTATCCTCCACCTTTTCAAATACAAGAAGTTATGGGGCTCAAATGAAACAAGGAATTTACTTTATACAATGTGTGGATCAGTTAAGGAATTTTGTAATAGGATATGGTAGATAGTAAGCCCATTCAGACTCAAAAAGTGAATGAACAAAGTCATTAAAGAAAAATATTCCAGTGTCTCTTGAACCAATAGACACTACCACTGCCTTAGGGAATATCTGAACCGTGACACTCTGGAGACTCTGAGAACATAGTATGTTATCAACTTGTTCTTGTGCTATTCTCTAGTCATCTGCTATCATCTGCTGTTGGAGACAGAAATCAAGTCATGTACTTTGCCACCAATACTCCTTATGGGAAAATTACAAACTGCCCTAGCTCTAATGCATTTCCTACAAATCAGATGCAGCTTAAAGGGAGCATGCTAAAACTGTGGGAGGATTGAAATCAAGTGTATTTGATCCATTCCCTCTGCACTGTCTGTGATCATACAGTCTAAACCACAAAACTCCCTGTTGATTTAATGACTTTTTGGTCAAGAGTTTTCTCATGTATAGCATCTACACTATATCTGGAGTTTACCTTTGCTTAGCTTGCCATCTCTAATCTACTATTAAGAAATCAAAATCCCTAATAATTGTGATGCCTGCTAAACTGTTGGTCTCCATTCATATTCAAAATCTAATGACAGGTAAAGGAAACCTCTCACTGGTACTTTCATACTGAAATGTGTTCCAAATATCCTTTTCCAAAACTGTTTTAATCATAGTATATTCATTTAATCTATGCTAACATTTCTTATTTCTTCTCCAGCTATAGAATATTACTAATACAAAGTAATGTTTTCATTTCTGCCTTTTGAAAACTCTCACCAATAAGAACCTGATTTGCCTTCTACATATTTCTGTGTTGAATATGACATTCACCTGCATGTTCAGTCAGCCTCACACTCAGAAGTCAATTTCCACAGACATATATCCATCAAAACACCTTTCAAAAAATGCCTACGAATAAAGACCTCCTAGGAACTTACACTTCCATAAGCAATACTGTGGAAAAGAAAATATGACTGCAGACAAACTGACAGCTTTATCTACATGTGGGGGTTTATATAATGCTGAACTGTGTAGTGTTGCATGTCCTCCAACAATTCCCGTGAGCCATGACTAATTGCAAAAGTTAATAAGAATGAATATTCTAGTGTGAGAATTGCCACATGAATGTGTCAAACAAGTTGCAATGTTTTTTCTGACAGTTGCCTCAATTGTGAGGAAAGCAAAACAACACTTATTGATGAGAGCAGAAGTTTAGTATAGCAGTTTTTCTGGAAAAAATATACTAAACTATATCAGATTCAGGGACTATTCTGTCCTGCCTACCATGGCATAAGTTCACTATAAACTTTTGTTTACAGAGCAATGCTGTGTTTGTTTCATTTTGTTTTCCACTTTGTACGTATTCCACTTCATATCCATAGTTCTTCAGTAGAGCAAATAAGTCTACCAGAGCAACCACAAGATAGGTGTGAAGCATCTTGAATCACTTGGATGCAGTCAGACAAAATCTACCTAAGCCTATGTTCAATAAATAAATAATGGAGGCCCAAATAATCCAGGGCAGGTGTCCAAACTCAAGCCTACTACTTCACAGGTAAATGCCCTATCACTCAATTACTAGCCAGGGAATTTCTCTTACTCAACAAAAAATATTGATCCTTTCAAAAGTAGCATGTGAATTTCTGTGCAGCTTCCACAGCTTTAACTTAAACAAACTTTTTTCAGAAATATTTGTGAATTTTCAAGCAGTGATTGCAAAGGAGTGCCATCTAAGATATATTTATGGATAAATGTAGATATTAGGCCTGATTTAGGCACCCGTTTTCTTTTTTTTTTTTTTTTTTTTTTTT
>VZTX01005519.1:482783-510490 GCA_013400915.1 Pardalotus punctatus
CAGGCGGCTGTGGGGATGAGCTGCGGCGGGGGCCGAGGGCCGTGCTCCGAGCGCACAGGGAGGCTGCGGAGGTGAAGCCTCTGCTCCCTCGCCGGGCGGGATGGAGACTCTTGGCACTGCAGAGGACGTGTTTTATGAGGAGGAGGAGGAGGAGGTGAACTGCTACGACTTTGAGCCTCTGCCGACGCTGCTGGAGGATGAGGTGAGTGAGGCAGGTGCGGGAACGGAGCCGCCGCCCTTGCGCTCACCTGTGGTGTAGCGGGCTCAGGGTCCGCCCGCGGGAGGCGGCCGGGGCCGGGGGCGCACCCGCAGCCGGGGGGTGGCCAGGCCGCGGCCACGGCACCGTGTGCTCTCCGTGTGCGCTCCTCGCTGCCTCCTGCCCCGCCGTCCCAGCCACCAAGTTGGGCTTTGCCCATTCGCCTGCACCTTCTCCACACAACAGCAAAGTCATGGTCCTCGAGTGCGGGCTGTCTCGTCACTGCTGGGTTAATGCTGCGGTCGGCAAGTACGTGTCCTTGTCGCACCCGATCAAGGGAAATTCACATGGGCAGAACAGTTTCCCGAAGCTGCCAACCACTTTTTTGTACAGCCGTGTGTTGCTGCCCTGTGCTAAAAGGCCTTTGACACCGGGAAATAAAAAACAAAAATATCAAATTGTTAAATCTGTTTGTTCAGTTGTCATGCCAAATAACCTGTAGTTAAGCCCAGTTCTCGTCATCACATTTGTCTGGATCTGTTATTGGTTTTGCATTTGATTTTTATTGCTCTTGCTCATATTTGTATCTTTTAAATGAAGTGTGTTTCTTACCTGCCAGTGAATTTTTGGGCAAAATGTTTGAATACGTCTTCTTTTTTTTTACTTAAAGGTTTGGTGAACCATATGTGAGCCGCTCATTCCCCAGACCGGATCTTGCAAACTTTCTTAGTGGCTACATCAGGAATCCATGCAGGAGTTAAAAGCGAGTTTGAAAATGCAAAGCCCCTTTCAGCTTTTCTAAGTCACCCAGTGGCTCAGCAGTTTGGCTCTTCCACTATCCGTAGTGTTCAGTACAGTAGGCCCTCTCAGACAGGCCCATGCAAAATCTAGGAGGAAGGTGGTAATGGCCTCATTTTTACACATTGGTTTAAATGCTTAGAGTATTTTCTGAGAATGGAGAAGGCTGAGGGTCAACTCTTCTGTACAAGAAATACCTGGGCCCATTTTTCATACCTGCTCAATATATACTTTGATTGTGGGTTCCCATGAGTCCCATCTATTTAGTAATTGCAGAAACATAAATACTTTCAATATTTCTGTTGGGAGAATGAGCATGACCTATCACCTAGTGATCAGATAAGTTAATAAAAAAGGGCTGCTTTAAAGAGTACTTAGAGGGCTTACTCAGACAACCCAGTTTTTTTCTTCAGATGTGATGAATGTAATGAATGGCATTCGCCACATTTTCTGTGATTCTGGCATAGGTTGTTTTGAAGTTTGTGTGAATTATTATGGCAAAAAGATTTAAGTGTGAATGCTGCTGCACTGAACTCTCAATTGCTTAGTCATTTAATGGACCTCTTCTTATCATTGTACCTAGTATGAGGAATGAGGTTGATTTCTGATACATGTGGGTTTTTGCCAGTATGTGAATCAGGAATCTGACCAGGCTGAAGAGTAGAAAATGCTGAGCATGAGGGTGTGTTTCCAATTCCTCTCTTCATTAGAACTTTCTTCATTTCATACTCTTTAATATTCAATTTCAAAATTTTAAAGAAATTGTCTATGGTCAATTAATTTATTTTTTATTCCTACTCTCTCTTAATTATCTCTGCTTAGTTATATTCTACTGAATTGTTTTGTACTTGCTGAAGAAAATATAAGGGAAAGTTGAGAACAAAAGTGAGTAGTTAAGCATGGTTGCTTGACGAGTTTACTTTTTGTAGTTCTTAATGTTAACCCCAGACACTTTCATATTATAACCAGATGCTTTTATACAAGTGTCTTTTGCTGAAAGAGACAAAATGAGGCATCATCGTCTCTGATATGTACCACATTGGAATGAAGCAACTTTCAGTGGTCCGCAGTACTGGAGCAATATCTCACCAGAAGCTTCAGCTTGCCAGAACCTCCTATGTTACAGTGCTGAAAGGATGGTTTTATCCACACTGAAATTTTTGGTCTGTGTTACTTTGGGGATATAAGGTAGTCAAATGCAAGTCTCAGTGTTTTCAATGCTTCATTCTCTACAAAGGCTTTGCTGCAATAGCAGCTTTAATAACTAAGGTCAAGAAAGTGTGATCATTTGGGAAACAGGTGGTTTCTGTAAAGTAAGTAACTTACTGCCTGGAGCATTGGAAATAGAAAAGGCCTATTATATGGTGGTGTTGGGGGTGTTTTATCTTTTTTTAACGTTTGTTTTATGTTCACCTCGCCCGTCCACTGCTGATGGAAGCCACTGAACATTCATAGGACTTGTATTCTTTTTTCCTTTTTCTTTTTTTATTTTTATTTTTCTTTTTCTGTATTATATAACTTTCTCATCCCCTGGAAGGAAGGTAAGCTTATCTGATGTGAGATCATTACCTTTTGTTTACTTCCCAAATAACCACAAGACAAAGATGTTTTTATAGGTTTATACTGTATATATCATTGCTGATAATTATTATCTGCAGTGGAGTTCAGCCTCAAAATGTAACTCAAAAGTTCTCTCAAGTCCTTTTTGTGACTGGAATTTGATATTGAGACTGTCTTAACGATTGCAGGTTTAATTTTTTTCACGTAAACTCTAAATTGAGCCTCATTTGTCCATAAGCACAGATGAAACTCTTACAGTTTTTCATCTTGATTAGTGAAGCATTCTTTTATTTTTCTGTTGTGGCAAATGCCATCATGTCACCTAGCTGGAGGATTTTAGGAGAGTTAAAAATAATTAGTCTTTCATTGTTTTAATCATAGAACTTTTATTATTTCTGGCTGTTTTTGCTAGCCATGGAATAAGCAGTGTGTCTCTTCTTTCCAAGCTTATCTTCATCCCACTGCTCAGCTGGGTCAGTTTCAAAGCCTAATGTTTGTAGTGGATCTTCTTGTCATGTGTTTTTGTTTGCAGATAGAGGAATCTCTGTGCTGCTCCTCATGCTTGGAACAGGATCCCTATAGAGATGCGCAAAACTTCTGCCCTCAAACTCTCATGGCAGCATATACGCAATTGTACTGAGCACAGCACAGAGAAAATAAGATTTTTGTGCTGAGATCTTTTGCTGTTCATCATTATGTAGGGCTGAATTTAATGAGACCAGGATCCATGATTAGTGCTAGAAGGCACTGTAGTAATGCTGCCATTAGTAAATCAATCCCTGTCTAGGCTGATGAAAAAATAAGACCATTGAAAAGAGAAGTTTCCCAAATAACAACGAGTGTGCTTTATTGCGTACCTCATATTTATTTATTAAGCATTATAGTTTAGTCTAAAAAACACAATACAGTTTTGGACTGAAGTTTAGTTCTTATTTGAAGGATATTATGAAAACAAGGCTTAATTCTCTGAAAGACATGTTAATAAACTGTTAACCCCTTCTGTATATGGTAATTCTGGTGTCATTGATGTTCTCCAGTGCTGAAGTAGGTAGACAAATTTATAGCTGTTTTCCAAGGGATTAAAAATTTAAACCACAGCAGTTTTCTAAGCTATGAGATACTTCACATTCTCTTTTGCTGATGATGACATGCTTTCTTTTTTCTGTATGCTAAGTAATGTGTATCTATTCATCTTCTATTCAGGGTATATTTAATATCACTGAGAAGCATAGTCTTTAGTCTTAATTACTTACATATAAATGAGAAAATACTGTGTAATTAGTAATAAATATAGCTCTAATACAAAGTAACTTCTGTAGATTGCCTTTCATTTTTGTTACCTTATTTTTCCTTATAGATGGAATTGATGTTTTATTAGTTTGGGTTTTTTTCCCTCATTCATTTAAGTTTGTGAAAACTTTGCTTCTGTAGCTGTGGGTAATGTATTGAGTTTGTGTTCCAAAAATATCCATAGAGAGCCTAGCTGCTTTGAGCCAAGCATTGTTTCTGAACATCTTGACCAGGAAAGCCACGTTAGAAACACATTTTTGGGGACTGGACTCATAGCCTTACTGTGATGATAGGGTCAATGCAAGTGGACATACAGTTTAGGACAGCAACTCACAAACTTAAGTCCATGAGCTGTTTTGATCACTAAGAGCTCTGCATGTAATGGGGAGGCCTAGGACAACCAAAGTGTTTGGTTTTAAGTCCAAGTATAAAAACGCTTTTCCTGTGGCCTGTTTGGCTTTTCAGTGTTTACTAAATGGTCTACACCACTAAACTTCACAACAGCACTATTCTTAAGACAGGCTAATCTAAAGGGTACTTTTTCCCAGATCATAAGTGGTAGGGAGAAGTGCTGTGAAGAGAATTTTTAAGTAGTTTATATAAAGGCACCTGAGAGAGCTTGAAAGGCATGGGTGAAACAAAATGTTTTAATTTAGCCTCTCTGCTTTTGCCTCCAAATGGTCTGTTTCCCTAACTTTGATGCAGTGTTTATGTAACTTACATATCTCCCATAGTATTTTTTTTATTTTGGCATACTGTGATATCTTTGTTCAGGTTAAGTGTGCTTCTTAAAACACTCTCTGTGTTAAGAGCTAAGTCGTGCACTTGGTGTTTCTTGGGGTGTTAATCGGTGTCCTAGAAAGTCTGAGAACTTGCTGGAAACATTACTTCTAGCCAATTGTGTCAAATGTAATCTACGATACACAAAGTAGTGTCATGAAATCCAGGGTAATTTATTAATTCGTATCTTGGCAGGAGAATGTGTCCCTTGCTGATATTTTGTCACTGCGGGATAGCTGTCTTACTGAGCAAGATATTTGGGCAATTTGCCTGGAGTGTTGCCATTCTCTGAAGAGCATTGCCCATTCTGCAATCTTCCAGACACTCTGCATCACTCCTGACACTTTGGCTTTTAACACCAATGGCAATGTATGCTTCATGGAACAGCTCAGTGGTAAGTATTTGTGTTTCCAGGCCGTGTGTTTTAGAACTGTGGAAACTCGTAGTGAGAAACTGCAGTAAAACATTACATTCTCTGTTTAAGACTTACAATTAAAATAAAACCTACTTGGGAAGGGGTGGGTGTGTGTGGGTGTGTGTGTG
The DNA here is from genome assembly GCA_013400915.1 of Pardalotus punctatus. NCBI lineage: Eukaryota > Metazoa > Chordata > Aves > Passeriformes > Pardalotidae > Pardalotus > Pardalotus punctatus. The sequence continues at coordinate 487,951 of VZTX01005519.1, forward strand.
TGTGTACATGTGAAACTACATGTTAAGTTTTGTAATTCATGAACAAAGGCTGTTCTGAATTTGCTTAGAAAATTCCTCCTAGTTATTTTAAGACTTATCCAGGTGATAAGTCTTCTTTATGTCCATTTTAAACACACAGATTTATGTACTTGTGTACTTGTGTGCACAAGTCTCTACCTTTGTGAAGCATGTCCTTCATCTCTTACAGATCTTCTAATTTCATAGATATGTTCTATTTCTAAAGAAGGCTGATATTCAGTGTATCTTGGTGATTATGGCCATAAAGAATGGAGCAATTCCAGTGCATATTTGCTATTAAAAATGAAAGTTCTCTTAAATAAAGGCCTTTTTTTTTTTTTTAAAGTTCTCTCTTGAATAAAAAAATTATTATTTTTTTAAGTCATGATTTTCAGACTTGGCAAGTGTGGGGACTGACTGAATAATGAATGTTAATGTGTTAAAGACCGGTATGTAGTAGCATGAAAGATGTTCAGATATCATAGCAGGTGACCAGGGAGATGCTTAACTTTAAAAAAACTTGTTTCAGCTTAGACAAAAAAGCATGTTATGGTTGCTGTTCCTTTCTCATGTGATGCATCTCAAGATGCATTAAGAGGTCTTAAGCTTCTTAATGATTTTACAGCAGAAGAGAAAAAAACCCAAACAGCTCTTATTCTATTGTACTTTTAAAATTATATCAGCTCATAACTAGGAGAACCATTCTATCTATATACATACTAGTCAAATTTTTGTTGTGTTTTCTTTAACCTAATTTATTTTTAAATCTGTGTCAGGATAAGTGTTTATTCTTTTAGTCAAAATCTAGATCACAGTGTTTAGAAAAAATACTAGAAAAAAATGAGGTAAGGTTACATTGCAACAAATGAAGATTTGTTGCCTTCTTTAGAATTAAAGATGGTATTTCATATAAATGGAACATCATAAAATATAATTAATGGAGATGAAAATATATCTTCATAATTGTGAAAATATATTTTCGTAACTGTTGTCATATTTGTTTTTATTAAATTCCTCAAATAGACATGAGTCAACTTTTAGTTCCATATTAATAGGGTAATGTGGAATGAATCTCCTTCATTTTAAGGAGCTTGTCATACTTCGAAATTAAAAAAAGAAAAAGAAGCTGGCTTTGTATAAGCCAAGGGTATATGAAAGACTTGTTGAAGAGAATAAATCTAGAGGATGAAAAATACCCCGCGACTAAGATCTTTGCTTGTAGCTGGAAAAGAAAAAATCAATTTCTTCTTAAATGTTTTAGTCAAATTGAATAGCTGGCAAACAATTGATCCAAGAATGCTGTATTCAAGTGCTTAAAATGTGGGATAACAAATTCCTGTGCAAAGCAAATGTACAAAGATTTAGTTCCATGAAGTCATGTTAGTCTCCAAGGAAAAGACTTCATTAGTTCTCTTTAAAGAAAGTTATAATGCAAAAAAGTTATGCATATATTTTACTTCTCTCACACACACTCCACTGTGTTGTTTGCTCTTTCCTTCAGATCTTGTTTTTATTTGGTTAAAATACAGTTTGTTAGATAGGCACTTGGGGAGGTTGTCCTTTTTGCTTCCCTGTAGTTGTTGCCTATGGATTTATTCTTCCAGAAGAAAATGATAACCTCTGGATTTGCTTGCCAGTGAGAGAAAATGAACAGCCTGTTGTCTCTGCTTTAGCAGCAAGTTCTGCCTCCTGCAGGTTCTGTGGTGCTAAAGTGACAAACATTCAATAGGATGTTCTGCCAAGGGGTCTGATATCTACTTGTCTCTTCAGATCAGACAAATTCCCATTGTAAACATAATAGTAAAGAAATACAGTAAGCTGTACCAGTGATAAGTTAAATACTTGTACAGCCTTTAAAGTGTTCTGTGGAAAGAAAAGGGAAAAGGTAGTGGGGTGATAAAAAGGAGCAGTAGTCTGGAGGTGGGGGAGAGGAGAGAATAAAACATCTGACCATTAGTTCCCTTCCCCTTCTGCCTGTTCTGCCCACCCCCAAAATCAGGAAAAAATGTGTCGGTGGGTAAGGAATGCAAAATTAGTTGCATACCCCTCTTTTTCAGTGGGAAAGCTCACCAGCCATGCCAAGTAGCTGCCATGTATGAATATGTTAAAAAAGTCCACTCTAGTAGTCTCTACCATCTAACTATGTCTTCACAGCAAAAGCTTTGAATTTCGCTTCTAAGATACAGGCACAAAAGTTCTATTAAACTAAACTTACTATGATTATGCTGTGCCTCTGAACATACTATTTTTTTCTTCTTGTTGAGAAGGGAAACACACTTTTTGCTTCTAAATCATCTCAATCATCCTGGCTTCCCAGAAGGATAGATTAGGTGAGTTGAATATGTATGTGAAGAGTAGGTTTTTCAGTTGTGCTCTTGTTTAATTCCTTGGTGTTCTTTACTGAGTTCATGTGTTGTGAGTACAGTGTGATACTGTGTACCTGCTCAGATGCAGAAACAGCATTAGTCTCTCTTAAGATGGTCTTTTCTTCTTTCCACCTCCTCACTCAGAATTGGCTCCTGCAGTAGCTCAGTTCTCTGCTATGCAGCACATGTGTGGGAAATTTACTTCCTCTACTCTTTTATTAAAAGTAAAACAAACAAAGCAGAAAGGTCAGAGTTCTAAGCTGGCCTGTAGATGAAGAGGCAATTAGCTGTTCAGATTGGCTTTGCTGCTTGAACCCTTATCACCCAGGTCTGCAGTGGAAAATAGCAAATGGAAGTGTCCCATTAATCAAACCAAACCTCTAAGCCGCAGCTGAGCCACGCCAGCTTAGGTGATAACTGGGTCCAAACATAAATGCCTGAAGGCAAGAAGTGGTTAGACATGTTAAATGTATTTCTTTGTGGTTGTTTAATCTGTTTTGTTTCTTAGTGGGAAAGTTATGATACCTTCTTGCAGAAGATTTGAAAACAGCACTTTATTTTACTTCTGGCACTAGAAACGTGGATAACAAGTTATTTGTACATCAGATTGGAATGAACTGAAATAGTGCTATACAGAGTTTCTTTTGTGTTGGATAGGAGTGTATCATTAAATTTGTATCGTCAAATTGGTTTGTGGTTTTTTAAACAAGTAAGACTACTGATTTCTAATCTGGCATGTTTCCTTTTGTTTCCAAAGATGATCCAGAGGGTGCCTTTGTTCCACCAGAATTTGACATCACCGGTAACACTTTTGAGGCAAGTTGATAAATTTCTCTGTAAAATGGAGGGGGAGGTTAATAGTTTTAGTACTTCTGGTAATACCAAATGCTGAGCATTCTCAGCATATGACTTTAGAACTTCTAAGATTGTGAGTAGTAAATGGTACTGTTTAGATATGTCTTGTGAAAATAAAAAGTTAACTTAAAGTGCCATATTAATATTCTGCATAAACATTTGTTCACCAACTGTTAAAATGTGAGAATCTGTTTTGGCTGAATAGTGTGTTGCACTAAACCACAGCTGGCCTATATTATGTTCATTGGTACCCTTCACTGGTTACATTAGCTTGTTTTGGGACTAGTCATGAACTTTTATGACTAAATATAAAATTTGTTTGCTATCCTCTTCAATAAAATAATTCAGGGAAGGATAATCAGCAATTTTATCTTTGATTTAATGAAGAAACAGATTACTATCTGTTGCTTTGCAATGCACAAATGCTCTACATTGTTAAATTAAATTAGATTTAAATTGTTTATACTAATTCATTAGCCTCCCAAGTCAACCATCTCATTGCATGCTACAGGAACACTTGCTTGCTTAATATCTTTCTTCTTTATACACTTTTTTTTCTGACATGTATTCTTAGATAATTCAAATGCTTTAATTAGCAACACATTTAATTCAACGTATATAAAAAAATCTGGTTCTTTATAGTTCAATACAAATTTCTTTTGCTTTTCATAGTCAGGTTTATGGTTCTCTGTGTTTCTTGGTGGGGAGAGTGGGAAGGAGGAGGAGGAGGAGAAGCGAACCTTGGACATGTGTAGTACCACGTGTTAAATGAGAATGATAAGGCAGGTAGGGTGGTATAACAGGATATGAAATAGTCCAGTCTTTGAAAGTTAGACAGGCATCATTTCACTCTGTTGCTATGCTTTACTAATGTATCTACGTAGGCCAGCAGAGCTGTTAGTGATTTTGTGCTCACTCTCCTCCATCTCCAGGATGGTTTGTGGGGAGTCTTTCTTTGTGGACAGGGATTGTTAGGAGGTGGCCTGCATTGCATGGAAACTTGGCAACTATAGAAACCTTTATATTCAGAGGTGATCGAGGAAAACAAGACCCAAAGGTGACTTGTTTTTGTCTTTTTTTTTTTTTTTTTTTTTTTTTTTTTTTGTTGTGCTTCTGAAGCTGGACTTAAGATTTTGCATAAATATGTTCTTCATCCCTTAACAACCTTCCAAGACTTGACACAGAAATGCTTACAAGATTTGTGGACTTATTTGCTCCTATGGAAAACTTACTCTCCCAACCCTTTTTCCCCATCTAGGAGTTGCTGAACTTTCCTGCATATAGTAAATAGATACACTGAAAGAGGTTCTAAGACCAAGGAAATGGAACAAGGTGAAATAGGAATTTGGGAAGACTGTGCTAATACTAACTGACCTGACATTTTAGTTCTGTCTGATAGACAAGGCCATTGTATTCCTTTTGGATGAAACTTATCCATGTAAAGATTTATTGTTTAACTCTTTCAGCAGCGTGTACAAGCCTGTTAAGCCTCAGTGAATCCCAATACCAAGCACAGCACAAACAATTAAACAGCCAGTGAAAGCTGTTTAAGTCAGGAGTGACTCTGAACATTGACCGTCTTAGTCTTTTTGCAAAGGTCAGTGAAGATACATGAAGGTGCATATTTGTGTGGAAAGAAGTCAGCATGCTCTGCCTTGTCTCTTGTGAAGTGAGGTAGGGGCTGGGTGCACCAATTTCTGCACATTGCTGCTATTTCTTTATATAACAAGTAGGGAAGCCTTCCAAAGCAGGGAGAGCAGTAATATTGACAGTGTCCTGTTACCTCAGCTGTTTTTCACTGACCATCCTAGAGCAAAGCTAGGGCATTTCTCTGCATTGATGCAGAAATGTATTGTTTTTCTCTGGGATTTGTGTGCATTTGGTCAGACATCTATGGGATTCAGAGTATTTGCAGAACTTTCAAAGCTTTACCTCTTACCATGTGTAGAGTTTGGTTGAATTTTTAAGTGCTGTCGTACCAGACCAAATTCTGTCAAAGATTTCGTGCTGATCTCTGCTTGCTTTTACTTTTGCAGTTTCCAAGACCTACAGTGGGCTAATGCTTATGTACTTGTTACAAGAGTTTTATAATATTGTAGTCTTTCCAAGTTGGCCATTTCCTTCTTGGTGTTAATACTTCAAGTTCTTCTCTTTACCGAAAGTATTGGTACTTTTGTCTATCCCCTCACCTGTATTGTAACCTTCTACAATGCAATAGCAGAATCGTACTAGTTTATATGCATCTCTCTGGATGGGGGAAACCCTGGCCCCTTGTGCTTTCTCTGCATTATGAGGTTCTTTGATTACAGTAAGCTGCCATTTTTGCAAGGACATCAAATCTCTTGTGTTACTGCTTGCTACTTCCTTGGTAATGATCTTACTTGGTTCTTGTGTTGGAGTGTTTTTGCAGCTGCTTGGTCTGCTTTGTTTAGAACAATGGCAAGTCATGTTTATATTGAACATGTCTGATTTCAATATAAAGAGAAAAAATTCATTTTGGAACTACTAATTATGTTCATCGTGATCTTTGATAGCTGTTACTCCGGTGTCGAAGCTCATTTGATTTAAAATAATTACATCAGCCAGAGGTTTTTCTTGATTTGAGTGCGACCTATTTTGTCACTTCTAAAAGGGAAAGCACACAATGAGGTTTGTATGGCTACTGGATGACTTCTTCCTCTTTAAACTCTTTTCAAAAAATCCTTCAATTAAAGCTACAGTTACTTCAACAAGAGATGTTTTGTTTCCTGCTTGGTGAATTACTGATCCCGACCTCTATTGGTATTGTGACTCCAGCCTAATTAGTTGCTAAACTTAGCTGGCACTCACAAGCACACAAGGGTAATAGACACAGGAAACAGATTGAAATGCATTACTGTCCTGGGGTCTGAAACAACACTATTAACGATGTCAGTTTCTAGTTGGAATTTCAAATAGCAAGAGATCTAAAGCTTCATCCAAATGACAGTGCACAAGACTGAAAAGTAATTTATTTCATGTGGTTGGTTTCAGACTTGTGCCTTCTTTCCTGACCTGCTCTCCATTTGTAAAGTGGGAATAATAGCAGCAGCTTCAGTTACTGTTGAGAATTGGAAGGTGAAAACTAGCCCTTCATCTTCAGTGTCAGGTGTAAAATAGACTTTTTAGAGAGAAGCATGGTTAAGAAGGAATTAGCTGTGAAAGGGGCTCGTGCTACTGACAATGAAGTGCATCTGAACTTTCCATGGTGACTTTAGTGCTGCCACAGTTCCAGCCTGTGGGGCTAGAGGAAGGATTGCAATTTCTGAGCATCTGAAGAGACCTTGAAGTCACTGTGCTGAGTGGTTGGAGTGGCATTGAATAGGCCAGTTCTGGTATGACCTCCTCTTCTGGGTGTTTGCATGGTTACAATACAAGGGCAGAAAGGCAGCCAAGCAGGTACTGCTGTGCTCTAGGACAGCACTGAAACAGAGAATCTCCTGGCTATTTGTTAATGTTAATTTTTTTCCTCTAACTCTGCTGTCTCCTTACAGACTCCCATTACCATTGTGCTCTAGTAAATGTACTGTTAAGAACTTGTACTGAAAAGAGAGAGAATAGGAGATAAACTTTAGAGTTATGATCCATACTGTAACTGCAAAGAAAATGTGAATTTCTATACAGTGCACTTATTATCATTAGCTCTTCTTTTCTTAATGCGGGTGCAGGCATGTGATGTAACTGTGCTTAGTAAAAGTTTTCAGATGACTGAAGCTGTCACTTGCCTGCATTGATGGAAAGATCTCACTTTCCGCTTTTCCTCTAAGCGGGAAGTTGTGCCTGAATTTGCTACTGCAAGTATTGATCACTTTTTTATTCTCACTGAATCTTGAGCTAGATGTCAGTTAGAAACATCTGGAGTATAAAGACTAGCATCTAATTTTATAATGTTCTACTCATACTGTAGAGAGCAGCAAAGAATGTGAATTTTTCTGTTCTCAAAAAACATGAAGAGACTGAGATGCAAAAATACATATTTGAGGCTTCTTTTAAAATTTGCCCTCATTCTGCCATCTAAATAGGAAGAACTTTAGCCTTTTTCCTAATGAAAATGGTTCCTATTTAATTTTCTTGCCCTGAGCAGTACAGCATTAGACTTGTGAAATTTGACCAGTGGGAGGCTCAACACGAATAGTTAAATATTGTGGAGTTCATTAGTAGCCTTACTTCTATCACTACAATGCAAGATTGCCTCAGGTTGAAAACATTGGCTGTCTCAAACCAGTTTCAAATAGCTATTTGTCTGCATCACAAAACTGCCATTGAGTCTCACACAGAGGTTTATTGATGTGGAGCACCACATTTGTAAGATATGAGCTTTCAGTGAGATGAAGGACCGATGTCTGCCATGTGTGAGCTTGCATTTATAATCTTTTAATAATGTGTCTATTCAGTTTTGCTTGTTCTAGTGAACCTTTGTAATAGAAATCACTGAATTTTCACTCTTGTCTATTTTTTTTTCAATCTAAAGGAGATTGGATAATGCTTCCGTTAATGACTTATTTCATTATTTAGAGGTGATAAGATGCAGTAGTTCAGAAGCCGTGGTGTGCAGCAGGATTAAAAATCTTTCAGAAATTAAAGAACTGAAAAAGTGATACAGAGTTAAATACTACCTTGAAGAGGAAGAAATATGGGTTAGAGAAAGGGAAGAAGGTGAAGTTCACACTTCCCCTTTTTCTCATCTAGAACTTGTTCTTGCTTTTATCTATCAGGACAGGAGTGGGATGTGCTGATCTCTCACCTGTGAGAGAATCACAACTGGAAAAGGCTGAATGCTGCTGCTGTCTTTGTTAGAATGTCATGGCTGTCAACTTGCAGTTCTCAGTGGACTGACATAAAAAAAGTCCAAGTGTTTCAGCAACCTTAAAAATAAACAAATGTACGCAAAGTGCTATAACTAATGCACATAGAAAAGATACCCAGTCAAATGTTATTACATTGTTTTTGAAAACTAAATTACTAAGATTTATGTAACTTATTCCTATGAAATGTGACAAGGCAGTTGGAGTGATAAATACAACATACATAGAAATATTTTATGTACATATAAATGCATAGGTTGAAGTGTCAAATGAAACATAGTGTTCTACAGAATACATAAAGAAAGAAAGGTTTGCGGGGTGTGGGTGGGTGTGTGTATATATATATATATATATATATCTATATCTATGTCAGGCCTACTGAAGAAAACTGAGCAGACAGTTTCATACTGCAGTATTTCTCAATAGCTGATCATTACTAACCTAGTGCTCATGTCTCAGCTGTTTGTCCCTCTATAAATGTGAAAGCCTTCATCTTTCTCCCAAATCCAAACAGCAGACAGTATAAAGAAAGTCTTGTCTTTGTGACTTTCCTAGTCTTTTAAAGCAGTAGCTTTGAATACTGTGAGATTATCTCTATTGTTCTATTCTTTCTTTAGCTCTTGCTGCAGGATGAAAAAAGAAAACTTTTATATGTTCTCCTAGAGGGGCTTTTGGTTTTGTGTTTATCTGACGCGGGAAGCAAGTCTTTTGAAACATCTAGTGCCTTTTTTCTTCAGTTCTGTTTCCCTTGGTTTCATGTAGCCTCCCCTTGAGACTAATTGTATCTAACAGCAGCAAGGCTTGTCATCAGCAAATGGTACCTTATCTCCTCCTGTAGTCTAAACCATTCTATCTTCTGAGCATTATTTAAAGCTGTCTTTTCCTTCAGTGACAAAAATAAATTATTTTCATTTGGTTACCTCTGCCTCTACTGTGCTATAGAAGAGAAAATGGAATCTTCTGCTCCTGCTTTTACATCACCGTCCCCATTGAGGCTCTTCTCAGGAACTTAGGACTGAGCAAACGCCCTTTAGTTGCTTTACAAGGTTAACAAAAGAAGAATGGGGCCAACAGGATTTTTTTTTTTTTTACTGCAGTATTTTTTGGTTGGTTGTTTTTTTCTTTTAATGCCTAGACTGTCTTAAAGTTTATAATTTGGTTACCTCAAAAACCTACAGTTTGTTGCTTAGTCCTGAAGTGGGAGTTGCAAAGTTGTCATACTGGTCTTTACTAGCAAGCTTTTTGAGCATATTGCCAGTATTTCTACAGTTTTGCCTCCAAATCTGAAACAGCTTTTCAGTCTGACTTATTTTTATTGGAAATAATCTGTCTCTTAAGCAGAAAAACATCTTTAGAAGAAAAATTACTGTACAGGGAACCTCATCAATGAAAATATGTAGAATTTTAGGTTTCTTCCTTATTCGGCTGTAAGATTCCTATAAGAAAGCAATATTAAGGTTAAGATATATAATTTTTTTTCCCCTAAGATTGGGGAAGATTTTGCCCTGACGTACAAAAGCATTGCTTAACTTATTTAAGAATTTTTGTTTTGTGAGGAAAAGATTGAGAGTGAAGAGAGGACTTTGTGTTCTGGCTTAAAACAGATGGTTCTTGTAGTTGAAATTTACTTTTTTAGAAACCTGAAGGACTGTGTTGGATAAATTTGTCAATAGTCTCCATCATGGTCAAAAAAACCTATGGAAACAAGAAGAGATTGTTTTCTCCTGTCACACTTGTGCAGTGTCATAAAACTCTAGGCTTCTTAATGCTAAAGTTGTGCAAATGTTTTGGATCAGTTGTTTGTCTCCAGCCTCTTCCATGTAAACTCTTCTTATTAGTACTGATCCTTTCTCAGCTATGGATGAAGTTGTCTTCTTTAGTCCTCATATCCTTATCTGTCAGCTTCTGGTGCTGCCCATTCAAACTCATTTCTTTGATGGACTCCTCATCATACTGATCTTACTGGTGGAACTTAGTTTTCTCTGGTCCTTCTACTTATTTCCATCATTTACTCCTTGGAATGGTTTACAATGCTGTTGAAATGTAAGCCTGAGCCCTTAGAGCCGATATGGAGACCTTCATCAGAATTATTCCTTATCATTACTTGTTATCAAAAGATTTCTCTTTCATTAGTTTTATGTCTAGTTTTATGAGTTGCACATGGATAGTCAGATCACTAAATAATCCACGATCATTGCATCCAGATCACTGGACGGGGATAATTTATACTCCCTGGAACAATGACAATTAATTTTTACCATTTGCATGAAACTGTAAATAGAGCCACTTCACCAGTGTATAAGTACATTCCCAAATACCACATTTTTGAAAGGTTCAGGAAACTATTGACTTAGAAGTAGTTTTTTACTCCAAAATATGTGGTAAGTATCTCTCAATAGAGTGGTGTGAATGCATTACTCAGAGTGACAGACTTTACCAGTAGGCGCCATCTCTTAGGTTTAAGATTAAAAGAACATAGGTTTTTTTAGAATAAAGAACTTCACTAACTATGAATAACATCGTATTTGCCATAAAATGAAAAAAAAAATCCTACACAGTTGAGAGAAGACAGAGCCAGTCTGCTCAGCATGCATATAACTGTCAGGCTTCCTTGTTTCTATGCCTACGGGGAACAAGTTGTGTTACCTTAATTAAGTGATAAATGAATTACCTATGGCAAATAACTTAAAAGTAAGGAGGTTAATGGCTGATAAATCATAAGGAGAGCTGTGACACATTAAACTCTGTTTCAAAGGGAATTTTAAAAAAATACCATTGTTCAAGGAGTTTTAAAGATAAATGTGAGTAATTTTTATTATCTAAACCTCTGAGGTCTTCAGCAGTTTTTTTTGCAGTATTCTTCCTTACCTGTCATAATTATACTTCTGCAGTCATGCAGGAGAGGAGTCAATTGGTGTACTACTCATCCATGTTGGGGTGCCTGATGTTAATGATTAAGGGAGCCTAAAAGTGGGATGGAAGTGTAAGAAACCTGTTCTTAATTTGGGTCTTCACTCTGCAGATACATGAGTCATATCCTGCAAATAGCATGGTTTTGCTCAAGCTTCTGTGTATGCTCATCTTCATGTGACTTCCAAAAGAGAAATGAATCTTTACCAAGGTAGCTGTCAGTGGCTTAAGATACATCTCAGTCTAAGATACATCTACAGTAGTTAAGGTAACAACAGCTTTTTGAAACTATATTGAGGTCCAATTTTAAAATCTGTTTTGTTTTGTTTTTTCTTCATATCTGGGTGTAGCTCTGAACTGACAGTATTATTACTTTTCAAATTGATTACTGCTATGGATGCTGGCAAATTAGTCTATGGACAACAGTCAAGAGAGTCATATGAAAAGCTAAAATCCATTGCTATTAAAATAATGTTTGCAGGTAGCACAGAGACTGTTGGAAATGTATCATAAGATTTTTTTTTTTTATTATGTATCTCCTGTCAAAAAGAGCCAAAAAAAACCCTGGAGGTTCATAAAAAAGTATGCAGAAAAGCTTACAAAAACCTGAAAAACTGATTTTTTTCAAGTATCTCAAAACACAGAAATGCTACCCACAGTCTGAAATGTTTGCAAATGAGTAAGATACAAAAGTTTTTCAAAGAAATCTATAGTCAAAAAGCTATATAATTCTTTTTAACATGTTTTAATCTTGTAGGACCTTCAGTAGGTTCATACATTGCAACTCTTCTTTATGGAGAATTGTCAAAAATTTGGCTCAAATAAGAGTGTCAGAATAGACTAGTGACCAACCTGACAAACTTAACAGTAAAAAAAAATTTCCAGGACCAGATGGTGAAACAGAATTCATAAAAGAAATAATTACTTCAAGTAATACTATTTATCTTGGAAAAGAATGCCCCAAGAAGCTCTGCAATCTGTGAGGTGTGCGGTGGCAGCAGCCATGGAGCATCAGAATTCAGAAATGAAGAAGTAGGTGGCAGCGATGAGATGTACATGGGTGGGCTCAAAGGAAATACTGCCTTTTTATGCATTAAGATGTGGAAATTCTTGCTGCAAAAGCTGGATACAGAAAGGATAAAACTTAGACAAATTCATGGAAATAAAACAGTTGGCATGAAGTTTTACAGACAAGAAGCCTCCAACTGAGATGAGGTTGATGTACTAGGTAGTGTTTCTCAGTTCAGACTGGATGATACAATAGAGGTCACAAGAAAACAGAACCAGTAAAACGTAGGGACTAGGTAATGAAGCCTTGCTTGTGTTTTGTGATATAAACCAATGACCTGATGTTTGCCTAACAACAGAAGTAGACTTGAAAGCTTTCACTTACTTGTTAGGTTAATTAAAAGACAATTTGAGAGTTGAAATACCTGCAAACTTTGGCCATGAGAAAATCTGACCTGTAGATGCATTTTGGTACCTTTTTTTTTTGTTTAGAAGTCTTCTGGGGGATAAGTTTTTTCAGAGAAAGTTAACTGTAGTTAGAAGGACCAAACTGCACATACAGCTTTGCTAGAAAGTGTTCTTCCGGCATTTGCTACCAGTTCGGGGTAGGCTGTATGTTTTGTGAATGGTCTGCAGTGGTTGGGCACTTCTAGCACATTCTGCAGACTAATTATCGATGCGTCCAGAGTGCCAAATGAACACAAAGCTAATATTTAATACAGCACCTTCCAGTAATTACAATTATGCAGAAGGGCGTTTAGTCCCTTTGTACTGAAGGAAAGTATTAAAAATTATAGGCCTATTTCCCTTTCATTTTCTTGCCAAGGAATATTACTGACTTCCTTTTCCATAAAAATAGTGCATTTTACAGTGACTTCATAGAAAAATGACATAGGTAAATATTAAATGTTGTCTCCCAGTAGTAATTTTCTCAAGCATTACCTTAAATTTCTTTATAAAACTTTGAGGTTTATAATCACACTGAAGGTCTCATTTATGGAACCCTTAAATGCTTTGAATTGTGAAAGGGTGGAAGTGTCTATATCTGTGCAACCTCCATTTAATGTTTTTTTTTTTTATCTCAATTTAAAAAAAAAAGAAAAAGAAAAATCTGCAAAGCAAAATAAGGGTCAGATACAAATGTCAAAACCAAGAATTGTTTTACACAATTTCTGTTGCTTGTCGTTTAGTCAGAAATATTTTTCAGGAAGTATTAGTTGTATTATTGTCTGTCTTTTTCAGTTCTTCAGAAGACCTACAGTTCTGAACTCAGTGAAATCTCCATACAAAATAGAAATGGTCATTATTTGTAATTGCTACATGCTTGTGCAGTCACTATTCAAAAGCTCTTTTGTCAGCTTTTTTCTGCAGTGTTTGTCTGCAAATGTGAGTTCCTGGAGAAGTTTAGTTCTTTTGCCCTGTCAAGCAGTAATACAACTACGCCTCTATCACGCTCTCTGTGTAGAGTTGGAGTTTTTACTTCCTCTGCCTTTCTTTTGATTGGCAGATTTTAGGACTAGAGCAGGTCATTACTGTTCTCTGATTTCACTCCCCGTAGTGTTAAATGGTTATAAAATGACATGCAGGAAAGCAAGTAACTTTTGATTAGAACTTGCAGAAGCCTTTTGGAATGTGTTTCAATCATGATACAAAATTAAAACATGGTGGCAGAAGCTTTCCTCTCCATTGGTAAGTGCTTCCAGTACTTAGACTGATCATTTTTAAAAAATGTGGTATCTTCACCTTTTGAATTACCTATTTTTTTTTTTTTTTGTCATGCCTTTGTGTCTTGGAAACCGCTCTAGTATTAAAAGTTTTTTTTATTTTAAGCTACTTGTATTATTATGACCTTCAAATTTTTCTCTGAAATAAAAGATCCCTTGTTTGAGCATGTTGCTGAAAGAAGGACTTTTATTACCTCAAATCATTCTTGTTACTCTCTTCAAACATCTTTTTTTATTTTGTGTTGCCATTGAGATTCTTAAAGGATGCATTATTTCCATGATGGCCTTCCCAGTAATGCACACCATAATGGTTTACTTACAATTCTTGTTATATTTGCTGACTTTGGGCTAAGAGTAGATGTACTCTCTAGGACTGACTCTGGAGAACTGGTTTCCTAATGTGACTTCCTTCCTTTCTTCTTATCCTTTTTGAAGCTGACCCTGTGGTGCAGTCTTGCTGGCATGGTCTAGATATTTTTGCAACAAGTGACATTTAGTCTTTAGCTCCTGAGTCTCCTTAGGAATTGTGAAGAGGTTGCTTTGGGTTTGTTCAGTTTTTCTTTTGGATCTATCTTGAGATGTCTGATATTTATCAGCTATTAAATTATTTTCCTGTAATGCAAAAGAGTTATAATTCTAAAAGCTTTTCTCCTTATCTGCATTATAAAAAAGTGGATTTTTTTTTTTTTGGATGGGGGATGTTTTATTGGGTTTTTGGGTTTGTTTGTTTGTTTGTTTTGGTGGTGGTGGTGGTTTAGTTTGGTTGGGTTTTTTTTCAGAAATTAAGGAAAAAAACCCTCTTAATTATTTAATAAAATTTCTAGCAGCTAATTCAGTCCCAATTCTAGCTGGCCAGAAGAAAAGTTGTTTGCCATCCATTCCTACTCTCCACAGAGCAGACTGAAAAACTTTTAGCTTTCTTGTGAGATTGTTTTCATTTAAAGCAGTCGCTTCTAGTAAGCATTTGGAATTTTATACTGAAGAATGAGTTTTATTTATTGCATATACCCATCTTTCTCTCCTTTCCCAGGAAGTGAAATTTTCTTCCTAAGCCCAACTGTGCAGTTAAGTAGAAGCATTTTGATGCATTAACTTGGGGAACACCCCACCTAGTGGATGATCACAAACTCATTTTGTCATTGTTCCAGTTTGAACAAATTTATGGTTGTGTTGGATTACCTTAAATATTGCCCATGTTTAGTGCCAGCTCAGGAAATTTGATTAAATAGCTGGATTTGCTTTCCACTTTTTCTTGTGGGGTGGCAGTGGTGGTGTTTGGGGAACTGAGAGGGGAAAGGTAAAAAGGGGATTTACATGAAAGAAAGAACTTTTTCCATCACCTCGTTAGTGGACTATTTACCCAGGCTTCATAGTTCTGTATCCTTTTGCCAATATGGTCTGTTTCGTCTTAAAATAAAAAAAAAAAGTCATTCTGGTCTGTCAAGAGTGTAGCTCAGTAGAGCTGCTACCACTGAGGGGGTTATAGTAGTTTATGTGGTATGGGGGGAGGGGCCGGGGGGGAAAATAGCCCTTACTTTTGGAATAGATGAACAGCCTTCATTCTTCTGCTAAATCAAAATAAAGATCATAAAAGTTCCTGTCTTAGTTCCTCTGAGAGTCTCAAAACTCTTCAGTTACCTCTTCAGCTTAATGATGAAGTTGTATAACAGTGAAGAACTTGAGACTGAAATTACTGCTTTGCAAAAAAATGTTATCTTTTCTATTTAGATCAGATGGCATATAGTCTGCTTTTCTGACCTTTTTCCTAATCTTTATGTGTCTCAAAGGTAAATCAAGCCTTCAGAGGCAGCAGTCAGCACTGTTTTATGTGTTCTTGGTTTGAGGATGGCATGGAGAGGAGAGAGGAAAAGAGGAATTGTCCAATCTCAACACGTGGCTCTTTCTGATGAGGCGATGTTGCACTTCCCTTCATGGAGATGCCTCACCTCACTAGAAAGTAAATATACAAGCATACCTGTGGGAAAAGTACATTCATACAATTTAGAGATAAAAATACACCTTAATGAGAAAGTCAGGGGGTGGGCAGAGGGAGAAAATTACTTTCGACCTTTGAGTCAGTCTTCTTTCTAAGACAAGAGATAGTAAAGTGTGTAGCATATGCATTAAAACAACCAAATTTAATATACAAGTCCAGTCATTATTTTATTTATATATGTATCTGTCAACTTGAGAGGGCAGTGTTGTGTACACTTGAATTCCTGGCTGTGCTGCATCACCATTGAAATGTTTACCCAAACTTGCACTTATACTTGCTTAAAAATTTTACTGAATTGTGTTCTATGAATGGAATATAAAATATAGGCCATCATGGATAAAATACCATCATGGATAAAATACCAATACTAATTAAGCAGAGAAGAAAAAATGGTGGTTTTTTTTTTAATTTTCCCCCCACCCCAAGAAGCAAAATACTTATAAAAGAAAGAGGTAGCAGTGTTGTATGGGAAATCTATTGCATTAGCACTAGATTTTAAAAAGTTGCTGGATCACCTCTGTTTTTATTGGAACTCATCACAAGGTTGTGGGCTCTAAGAGAAGTAGAGATGGAAAACACGGAGTGTTTTAAAAAATTCTTTCATAAGTGTCTTCAGAGACAACTGGTATTATGGTGTATTTTTTCTGCTTGTTTTCTTTATGCTTGATAGCACTTGTTAAATATTGCTATATAGAAAGGGGTTTTTTCAAATTAATACTTTGTTTCCCTGCTAAGAGGAATGTCACTTCAATCTCCCAGTATGTTTCTGACTTAAACAATACTGGTGCAAACACAGGGTTCTGAGTTTTATATTTAGTTGTAGCCTGATGTAATACTTCTAATACTGGCTGTTGATGAGGGGGAAAAAAAGTTCTAGCTGGACCACACAAGATTTTCTTTTTGTTTGCAGCAAGTATATCCCCCCCAAGCAGGACTGAAGCTGGTTTTGTTCGTCATGTTTACATTAAACCACCTTTTCAGTAAACTGTTACCTTAAAATCTGAAATAGTGTAAGCTTGTGTGATCTTGAAGCTTTGGTGGCAGGAGTGAGAGAATTGGTAGCATATTTAATGTATTTTTTAAACTTCATGCAGGCACACATCTATTCTTTGGGTGCAACACTGAAAGCAGCAATAGAATATATTGTAGAACCTGAGACAGAATCAGAATTTGGGCAAGATCTGCACACTCTACTGGAACAAATGCAAGAAGAGAGTCCTGAAAATAGGCCAGATATTGAGGTAAAACAGCGCTATGTAATTTTTTGTTTTAAAAAATGTGATACTAATATTTCTGTACGTGTGTTCGTTAATCTTGATTAGTCTCATTAATCTCTATTATTATCAAGATAGTCTTGATATTCAGTATGCGCAGGTTTTGCAAGAAAGCTAAAGTTTTCCCAGACCTTAGTGTGTGTGAGACCAGTGCAGCAGAAATTCATCCCTTTTCCTACTCTAATGGAGATACAACCTGAAAATGTAGATGTAGATGTTAGTGCTTGGATTTTTAAGAAGGCTGGGTGAACACACTGGTAGATCCAAATTTTCTCATTAGCTGTTTCTTCCCATTTAATATTTGGTTTGCAGAGAGGGAAAGAAGAGCACAGACATTATGCAGTGAAATTTGTATGATGATTGGATTGCATTTAAGAAGGCGATGAAGGGACCCTGCCCCAGAAAACCTTTGTTCCTTGGTATGCTCAAGTACCAAGAGAGTGCTGCAACAGAAAAATTAACAGATTCATTTTTATAAAGCAAAAAATACTGGCTCTCTGATTGAGGTCTGCCCAGTCAGGAGACCATGCCTAACATGGAGTCTGCTTGGTCAGCTACTCTATTTCTATTTATTCACTTTTGAGTAGTCAGAGGAGGCATTACATAGCACTCTCTCATCTCCAGGTTGTCTGTATGCCTGAAAGCTGTTGCTGACTACTACCCAAAAATAGTTGGTCTAGGGTAATATATAAAGGTCACTTTGTGAGTATTTTCTTCCTGTTCCTTTCCCGCTGGACACTGCCTTGGTTGAACAGAGTTGGGGGAGCTATTTGGAAGGAAACCCATAGATTTTTCTAGGCGTTTTGCTAGATTTCAGCACAGTTAGATACCTGTCTCCTTTTTTCCTGTCCTTCCTCAATCCCATATGTGAACTAACAGTGCCAATTTCTTCCTTCCGTGCACAGCAGCGGAGGAGCAGTTGAGTGGGCTAATGAGCAAGTGGGAGCATCTCCTCAGAGCTCTATGAGGTCTTTTCAGTGTTTATCTAGGAATAGTTACTGAGGAAATGGTGGGATGTATTTGGAAAGGCAGCTCTCTTCTACTTCCTGCCCAAAGGGACAGATTTTTAAATGTGTGAATATCTGTAGTTAATTGTCTGTGAGACCAGTGCTAATGCCACCAAATGGTGCTCAGGCTACAGAGTAGAGATACGAAGTACTGTTACTTCTTGTGATCTGATAATGATTGCTTTCTCTAACTGGGAATATTGCTTTTTAGATATTTGTATTATGCAGTTTTTAAAAGATTCAGGGTTTAATTTTAATGTAATTTCAGTAATAAAAACATTCATCATCCTGCCTGTGTCACTGAATTCAAGTGAATCACTGGCTGTTTTAAAAAGTAATTAATACTTTAGCTTTTTGCATTTTCACTATGTTATTCATAAGGATAACATTTAAGATAATTTTTATCAGTTGTTCTTGCTGTTCTAACTGTAGGCTAAAACTTGAATTGTATTAAATTATTTCATAATAGCCCATGGTAAAAACAAGAAATTAATTCAACCACATAATAGAACTGCAGTATAAAGAATTGTAGAAGAAAGACCTCCAGTGTAGCATCATATAAATTCAGATGTACTGTGGGAGTTAACATCAATCATGTTAGTCAAAATTTCCAAATCTATTCATTATTTAATAAGTATTTAACATTAATTTTCTCTAGAGCATTTTGTCATTATGTGAAGAAAAAATGAAAATTGCTTCATCAAGTAATATTTGTCGAAGCTTGTCTGCTGTTGGAAGACGAGTTCTTTCAATTGAATCATTTGGTGCTTCTCAAGGTAACCTTAAAATGTATTTAGTCTAAAACTTTAGATTGCTTGACATATCTAATGATTTTTAAAAGACTGTCTCTGTGTACTCTCCTTTTATAGGTTCTTTCCTAGATTACAACAAATCATTATTAAATATCTGTAGATTGGTGGCAGGGAACTGGGGACATGCAACTCTTAATTAACATAATATGTTTAGAGTGTCCCTTATGATTAAAGTGATTTGTTCAGAATTAGAGAATTTGTATAACATACTGAAGATACATAACAGCAATGGCAGGAAAAGCAATATAAGGATTTACTAGGAGAGATTAGAAGGTTTAAATACACATTTAATATAAGCATCTGTTTTTGTATCTAGATGTCTGTGATAACATGTGGAAGGGAAGAATGTGTCAGAGAAGTTTGGGATCTAAATTATATTCAAATGAGAAAAACAACATAGGTGATTCGTCTGCAGTGGAAGATGTGACGACTGCCTGTCATAACAACTCTTCTGTAGTTACCATGGTGACTGGCAGAGAAAGTGGTTTAAAGGAAATGCAAATTGATCTGGATAATGAGAAAACTCAACATTCTCAACTTACAGCTCAAACTGAAAAGAGCAAAGAAGAGGACAAACATGCAGTGTATACTGACAGTTTTGCTAGTGTTGCTTTGGATATAAAGTCATGTGTTATTGACCTGGAGGGAGATGGCCTTTTTAAGAAAGGTTCTTTGAGAAAAATTAAAACCTTTCCAAAGCTACCACTTGAACTTGCAGATACAAATAACTTTTTTACTTCTGTAACCAGCGGTGGACCACTAGATAGGAAAAATCACATCCTAACACAAGAGTCACTACCTCTAGACAATAATAATGAGGTTGCTTTTTCAAAGGGAAATCTTAATTCATTTGCTGTCAGTAGTCCACCAGAAATAGAATCAAAGAATCACCAAGTTGATGATCGTCATTTAGAAGCTCCATGTGTATGCACACAGGTGTCTGGCTCGAATCTAGAAGAACATGTGTCACTTATCAATGGTAAAAAGATAGGTTTTTCTTCATCTGATCACAAAGAAGACTGTTCTGGTGCTACCTCTGAAGTGCTAAAACCAGCTGGTATGCTAAAAGGCCCAAATCAGTCAATTGCTGGAGAAAAAATGCTAGACAACTACATGGTGTTGGAAGACTGTTCTGGAACTTTTCAAGGGTCAAATGAAAATTATGTACCACATTTTAACAAGATGGATTCAGTGTTAACAGCAAAACCCAGTGGGAACAGATACGGATCAAACCTAATTAGGCCACCAGAATTAAGCAACGGTGTGATGAGTGCAAACAATAATGAAGATAATCTTTGTGGAGGCAGAGGTTCAGAAATCAAAAGTAATGAGCAGGTAGTAAAAATAAAGTCTTCATTATATAGTTGCTGTAGTCACTTATGTGGAGATGAGATGACTTAAATACTGTGTGATTTCTTCCCCCCTTGTCCCCTTTAGCATCCCAGAAAATTGAATTTTGCTAGTCTGCACACTTTAAGAGTTAATATTGGAAACATGGTGATCCTTTTTGCCTCTTAAATTAAAAAGTAAATTGCTACAGTGAAATTTATGCTATTGCAAAATCAACTTCCATTTTAATTTTTTTTTTTTTTTTTACAAATGGAGTCTACTTGCTAGTGTGTTAGAGCAGCATTCCTTAATAGCTGATGACATTTGTAAGAGAACATGACCAAAGCATACATATATTTTTAACTCTTCATGTTACTGTTAATGCATAAAGTTCACTACCTTGTGAACCTCCCAGGTGCTTATGAAACTTACAGAATTCCTGACTGTAAACCTGACCTCATTGAAATCAATGGCAATATCCCATCAGCTTCAGGAGGGTAGTCTGCTTTTTTTAAAATCTTACATGTACATTTAAGTTTTTGAAATTGTACATATGCTATATTTGTTCTGTGTTCTTAAATTGCCGTCTCTGTTTGTTATGTATGTTTCACTATAGAATTTAAATATGTGAACAATATGATGGATATGTTGTCTCATGCATTTAGTCTTTATAAATAGCCACATAAGAGAGGGATAGATAATTGTAGTACAGTCTCTGCTCTAATTACATATCTCAGGGTGGACAAGTTTGGTCTCTGACTAGATGGTTTTCTCTTGTGCCACACTCAGAGGTGTAAACAATCCCTGTGGCAGGAGAGCTGCTGACTAAAACTTCAGGGTGGTTTATGCTTCTCCAGCTTTGTTGTGGCAAGATAAAAATGAGCAGCACAAACTTCACACATTTTGATTCCTGAAATTATTCTTGAAAAATAATGAAGATGTGTTTTTTCCTTGCTTGTCTACTGACGAGTCAGCTTGTTCTTCTTGCCTACTGGCCCATCTTCCAGCCACCCCACGCAGTGGCACTTAGGGTTACATTCAGTCTCTGTCCATCCCTCTTTTCGCCTTGCCTGAGCACCTCCACTGGAGCACTAACCTGGAATTGTCATGTGTGTAAAGAGCCTTTGTTTCGTTATAGCTCAAAAACTAGTGTAAATTGAAGAATCTGTCCTAACATTTTTTTCCCTTTCCTGTCTCTTCTCCCTCAATAGGTGTGCTTATTAAATTCATAGTTCAGGAGGATAGTAAATATGGATAAGTACCACGTGGCGTGGTTTTGCCCTCTGAGGGGGTTATTCATTGTATATTCATTGCATATTGAATCCTTTATTTCGTTTTTAAACCCTGCGAGTTCATTCTTCAGACACTGAGAAATGATCCATTTCTTGTACACACATCCTTTTTTTTTCTTTTTCTGCCATCACTTATGAATATAAGTTGAGTGTAGGGATAGGGGTTGTTTTTTAAGGAGGAAAAAAATGTTTAAATAAGACCTATGTTCTGTCCTTACTGGATTACTAGGGCAAAAGTTTAAGTCTGGGTACATGAAGGTAGTTTCAAGAAAATAATATTCCACAGAATGCTAGTTTTCCAAAATTCTTGCGTGAAATTAAAAGTTGTAGCAAATCTCATTTGCTTTTTGTGCATCAGCACTTGAGATTTTGACACACAGAAAAGTAATCCAAAATACATTTTCAGGTTATTCTCCTGTTCTTCTGAAGTCTTCTTTTTCTTCAAATATTTCATCATCAATTTAAATAAACTGTTCTTTCAGCCTGAACAGAATTTCATTCTTGCAAACAAATAGGCTCTTATTAACAGAGGTTATCCTGCTCCCACTGAACTCACAGGACATTCACAGTGAATTAGAAAAGGTGACTCTTATTCCAGGTATCCTAATAAGCAGTGTTGTAATACATTATATGTGAAATGAAGACAGCAGGGTGATGATTCTTTGTGATATCAGAGGTTTATAGCTGTCTTTTCAATAGAAGAAATGTTTGATAGACTCATGCTCTATATTCTCTTTTTTTGTAAATGATTCCAGCAAATGGTCAGGTTCTGCCACATAAAAGTGTGCTGTTTAGAAGAATCTTGTTAGTTTTAAACAAAAAAAAGCAAACATAATAAAGTCTTCTTTGATTATTTTAGTGCTGTAGGGAGAAAAAAAACCCTTTAAATATATTAACAACACCTAGGCTTCTGAGATGGCTTCCTGAAATGCTGAAATTCTAGCCTCATAATCCTTTGTGTTCTGAAGGAAGGTTATTCATTGTTAGTAGTCACTGAACTGTATAGCAGACTTTATTAGCAGTCTTCTTGGAGAAATGCAGTGGGTTAATGTTTTCAGCTTCTTTTTTTTTTTTTTTTTTTTTTAAAGATATTTTTTTTTTTGGGGTTTACAAAAAAAAAAGTGTT
>VZTX01005519.1:510792-562654 GCA_013400915.1 Pardalotus punctatus
TTTTTAGCTGTCTTTTGGGAAAAATGGAGTTGTTTATTTTTTTTAGCTTCTTTTTTTTTTTTTTTTTTGGAAAAGAGATTTGATTCCTCGGGCTTCCAAAATACAGCAGGTTTTGCCTCTGTGTTACTGTCTGACAACTGAAAAAAAACAAGCCATACTGTGCTATCCCTTACATGACAAAGTACAATTGGTATCTCTCCCTCAAGGTCCCATTAGCCAGAATTTTACCAAATACTTTTTTTTTTAAAGAAAAACTGAGTCTGATTTTGTTCATTTACTTCAAAAGCACAAGAAGTGTGAAGCCCCAACTAATGTGAATTCTGTATCTTGTTGAGTAAATCAAAAACACCTCAGAAGATTTGCTGTGCTGCTCTTTCCCCCAGTTTTCTATAACAGATCGGCATGATTGCAGCAAATAGAGCTTTTAGAATCATATCTCTAGCATTCCTTTCAATATTTCATGTTGTTTAGAGAAGGTGCAATACCAGCCCCATCCGGTTGAAGATCAACCTTGTCTACTCTGGAGAACAGACAGTTTTTCTTGCCTGTCAGTACTTCTCCAGTGGACAATATTTTTCTAATACTTGAACACTGCTTCTTATTGTTGTGTGCTTTACTGCTAGTAAGCATTACTAAAAATACTTGCTTGCTTTTGTCTGGCTACTGCGATGTATCTTGTGAGGGTTTTCCTAGTAATTTTTATAGTTTTGCATGCCATAAATAAATATTTTTCACTTCAAGTTTGAGTGGGGATCTTTTATTTCTCTAACCAATTTCATTCCAATCAGGTGTGTCTCATCTCTAATCCTTTCAAATGTTTCTCTGTGATTTAAATGCCTTTACTTGGGAAGGGTTATTGGGAACATGGCATGTGCAAGTTTGTTTTCTGTTGGTCATTCATACCCTGTCAAGCATGAGAGAAGTGAAAAGCCATGTAGCTAGAACTGACACTTTAACACTGGGGAAATAACACTTGAAGGAAAGAAAAGTTGTCAATTCCCAGAATAATACTTGCTAAGAAAAGAATGATGAAAATCTTGCTTTGGCTATTTAAAACATGCCAGCATTATGTTCCTAAGGAAGCGTATGTTTGTATATTCTGAATACTTTACTAAAACTTGGGTTTACAATTCTTGTACCAATTAAGTAGATCTGTTAAATGATCTTTGTAGCACTGCAAAAAAAAATCACTTTTCCAAAAAGTAAGGTTTAAAATGCAATCTTTGGGCATAAACCAAAATGGCACCAGGATGTAGCTATAGGCAATAGTCGTTCATTTGGCTTTTTTATATTTTCTGACAAAATTTCTGTGCTGTGAAAAACATTTTCTTACTTTGAAAACTGGGTAATATAATTTCTGTTATGAAAATGTCTGGTAGAACATGAAAAAAAATTTGGAAAGAGACATTAAATTATAATTTTGTTTCCTCTTTGGTATAGTTTCACTGGTGATGATATATTAATGGATGTTTAATATCAATATTAAAATAATGTTAATGGTTTAAATGAAGTGGACTTATAAATGCTGAACAGTTGTCTTGAGCTTGCTTTGCTAAAATATGTGAATTCATAGATAAGAAACAATGCATGCTACAGATGGTTTGCCTAAAAATTATTAATCATATATTTTCCAGTACTTCTGACTTTTTTTTTTTTCTTCATGGTTGAGTGAGTTTTTTTTTTCCTAAAGTTTTAGGAAATAGTAATAGCCATGAATCAGAGACTTGCATGTTAAAAACCAAAACAGCCAAACCTGAGACATGCCTCAATAAGGAGTTTCATACATGAATGCTTATTAAACCAAGGTTTGGTGGGTCTTAAAATACCTTAGACATGAGGTACCAGGGGCATTGCATTAAATACCTTTAATTAAGGGTGGAGTCCTAAATAAAAATTGCCTCATAACTGTAGGTTGAGAAGTGTATTCTTTTTCCTTTGAAAACTGTTCGAACCAGGCTGATGCATTTTTCACCACAAATGCAAATGTGTGATGAAACGTCTTGTCATGTACCTTGACTACATGGGGTAACTTCTGCAAGGTGTTAGAAGCACAAGTCCCCAGCCAGTCTGAATTCTCAGTTTTCATCTGAAGTCTTCCACATTTCTCTTTCTGATGTAGGAAGGTGAGAGTTTGGAGTAATTAGGACACTAGAAGAATGGCCTTATCAGGTATTTCTTTCAGGAATAAGATTAATCTTTGGTATGGTTAAGGTGAGGAGAGATGTGAATTACAGTAACAGGCAATAGCAGTGCAGATAGTTCTTAGCATGATAAAAGACCAACTAGTATACAAAAACCAGGTAACAATACTATATTTGAAGTTTGTTATTTCTTTAGAGTGACTACCAGAGAAACAATGAGCACATACATTTAAGTATTCACCAATCTGTAACCAGACTACAACCTGTTTTTTCCCAACTCAGTTTGATTTGGCCATCCTGTGGATGGCAGTGGTTCTCATTTCTGCCTAAGATTTCCTTTCTCTACGTACTTTTTTCTTCCAAGACAGTTTTTTCTGGTGCCTCTTCATCCTCTATTTTCTAATCTATCATTGACACTTCTTACCATAAACTTTTGCTGCTGCTTTTAGGATTTATCCCTACTTTCCTGCTGCACCTAAATTTCTTTCTGTCATTTCTTTCTTACTCTAAAGAGCTTGGATATCCCAGAGGTGATGAGAAATACTTTGCAGCTTTCTGCTGTACAACAAACTTCAGTCTCCAGTTTACTGAGCAATTCTTCTTTCCCTGGCTTGCCATTCGTCACCTTCTCCTGAAGTGAAAGGTGATTTGTATATGCAGTAAAGGAAATCCGTCTTTCTTCACTGCAGGTTTTAGAGCCTCTAGAGACATAAACTTCAAGAGGGATTCTCTTCCAGAGAAACATGTGGCACTAGTGTGTACTTACTAGAAGAAAATTCCCAAATCCCAAAACCTTCTTTTGGTCAGTCTCCGAAATTTCTCTTATGAGTTCTCTTCAATCCTGTTGGCTGCCCAGGGTTAATTGAAGGTTTGACAGCTCCTTTCTTTGTAAAGTGTCTTTGAGCAAAGAAACTTGAGGCACATGAGAACCAGCATGCTCTGGAGGGCAAAGCAGTGCTGCTCAGGGATAGTAATCTGTCAACAGTGTGAAGCTCTTATGTGCTCTCTAGACTAATTCGTTCTTTTGACTGTCTGTCCTTTTCCTTCCTGCTGCGTGATTGATGGCTTTTTATCAGATAGTTCAAGAGCTTACTTTTCTAGATATAGTAAAAGAACACATGGATGAAAGAATTTTGCACTCCAGGGTGCTGGTGATAACGAAATTGGAGAATGGAACTGAATCTTATCACCTGGCTTCAAATCTGTCTATGCTGAAGTTACTAATTTTTGCAATGTGCCACAATGCAGGATAGAAGAATAAAAGCACCAAGTTCATTTTTATCTGTTGGAGGTTGGCAGAATATGAAACACTTTCAGTAAAGCAAAAGGTGTATTTCCTGACATATTTTGTTTAAAAAATGTAGTTTATCTGGTTCACCTTCAAAGAATATTTAAACAATATGGGCCAAAAGTGTTGTGTTCTTTGAGAAAGTCTTCAGTTAAAATTATCAACAAAGTTTCAGCTATAGAAATTAATGTCTTTCTTTTCTCCATAGATTGCACTGAAGCTATTTCTGTTTTTTGAACTTTATGAAATTCAATGCAGTAGTCTGCTCATTAGATATTTCATTATAAAATCCAAAGAGCATCTCAGTAAAGGATGTTCCATAGACAAGATAATGAAAAATTGACTTTAGTAAATGACAGTGCAGAGACTGATTTGTCAAAGCTAATGATGTATTGCCATTGTGTGTGGGAGAGATCCTTAGTCTATGCAGATTTTTACAAATACTGATTGGGATATAAAGGTGTCTGTAAAAACAACAAAACCATTCAGCGGGGTTTTTGTTTGTCTCCTGTGCTTCAGTTTTGTGTTTGGGATTTTTTGGGTTGGTTTGGTTGTGGTTTTTTTTGATTGGTTTTTGTTTGTTTGGGGTTTTTTTTGAGGGTAGGGTGTTTACTTTCTTCCAATGTTAATCCAGAATTACTTCTGGGAATTCTTTTCCACAACATGGCCAGAAGCTGACTCTCTCAGGACTGCATATGCAAGAGAAAATGTGCTGTGCTCTTTTTTAAAAGAGTTCCTTGGGTCTGCTCTAACTCAGAGGTTTCTGCCTACAGTGAATTTTTGAGTGTTCCTTTGGTAGATGAAAGGAAAACTGCAGCGCATGTTAAAAGCTACTACTAGAGATGAGCTTTTCCATTGGCACGATTTGATTGAGAAGGTGTCTGTGCACTACCATAAATCTCAGGGTCTCAGATTCACACAAACACACACCACCCCCCCAAAAATAAAAAAATCACAAAATGTAAAGCATGTCTCTGAAGAACAGTAAGTTTCCATGGAGCAGTATCTTTGTCATGTTACGGTATTATGCCAGGTATCAAAAGCTAAATTGATCGTCAGAAAAAGAAATGCTATTACTACACATTGAGCAGCCAGTGATTAAAAACGAAACAACGTCCTTGGACTTCAAATAAAGCTGTCATTAATTCTGTCAATATTGTTAGCATCTTTCACAGAAGAGCAAGAGATGTT
This sequence comes from Pardalotus punctatus, assembly GCA_013400915.1. Lineage (NCBI taxonomy): Eukaryota > Metazoa > Chordata > Aves > Passeriformes > Pardalotidae > Pardalotus > Pardalotus punctatus. The sequence goes on from VZTX01005519.1 coordinate 515,413, forward strand.
GATGAAATCTTTAAGGTAAGACATGTAATGCAACTGTCAGGGTAAATCAAGATTTGGATGTGGGACTGTTCTGTTGATGGTAATCATTTGAATTTTTAATGTTTTTCAGTCTAGGTGTTGTCCCTATAATTATGTAATTATGTTTCATCATAAAATATGTCTATTACACAATGGCCATTCTAAGAGTCTTTCCTTAGTATGGTAAGAAAGAGCTTCCAGACAGCTCACGCTTCCTGAAGCGTTTAAGAAACAACTGATTCATTTATACAGTTAGCTAACTGTGCCATGCTTTTTTATAAGTAGCAATGATTCATTGCTGGCAAGTGCAATAAATATATTTTCTTGTTACTTTTTAACTTGAGTGTCTTTTGTATTAGGATTTACTTTTTTATTGCATCAGTACCTGTTTTTAATTCATGATAATTTTTATAACTTTCTGCATCCTCACTCTTTTTTTCAGTGGATCTCTCTAAAACTCCTGTTATCCTGGTATGGTAGACCTCTGAAAGACTATGAACTCTGGGCATTATGTCATGAGTGTTTATGTACTCTGCAGACTTGCATAGATTATCCAGGTATAGTTTCAATTATCATGAAATATTTTGCCTAGTTATGTACGTTCACTGTGTTAATGTTTCCTTTGTTCTGTTGATTGAAAGGATCATGACTTTTATTTTGTGTGCATTTCTATTTTGACTCTCTTAAATTGTGACAAAACTAATTTTGGAGTTTTCTGCCATATATGTATGAATGTCTTTTTCTCTCTTTATTCTGAGTTTTGATAGCTTTTGCAGCAGAAATGAATCTTTGGCTTCAAGCAGTGAAACAAATTTTAGACTTTTTGGGGATGGAGAATCTATACTGTGACTTTTAAGAAAAAGACTTGAGACTTGTATCAAGCAGGAGGAAATAAGTTTTAGATATATATATGTAAACAAAAAACTTACTCTTTTCCCTGGATTTCTTTGTGACAAATGATTCCTGACACATTTTCTACAATACAGGGCTTTGTCATTTTAAAGCACCCAGGATCTTGTCATGATGTTATTCCTTCCACACCCCCTATGCTTCACTTTACAGAGGAATTATCAGATGTAAACTTTTGAGAGAAGAAGAGGGAATTGTCCTTTGACAAAATTGGAATATGTTGTGTGTGACTCAGGAGAAGAGCATCCTAAATTTTCGTGGACATTATGGATGATGGTTTAGCTTATACCAATGGTAAACCTATAGCAGTTCTGATAAACAGAGAAAAGGTTTCCACCACCACCACTCTGCCTTTTTTTCTTGATTTAAAAAATACTTGCTTTTGAGAGTATGGACAGTGATGAGTTTGAAGCCTGTAAGTGAATATCAACAACTGGATAGTAATGTACATAAAACATACTACATCTCTTTGGATTTCAGCTTCAGTTATTTTATCTTTTTGATATAAAACTGCTTAAAAGGAAATAAGCCATAAACGAAGATTCTGAGCACTTTAAGAATTGTTGCCCATAAAACTAAGTATTTAATATACCTTGCAACAGAAGGATTATTTCAGCCTCATAGCATGTTCCTAATGTTTTTGAAGATTTCAGATAACTGCACATAATGGCTCAGATTCTAATGTAATATGCTTAGCCAGCCTCTGTTACTGCGCTCACATGCATCCAAATGCATGTCTTAAAAATATTTAAAGTTGCCATCTGACAACTGAGTTGTCATCTGAACCTTATGTAGCCTGTAGAAGTGAACATAATAATACAAACCACCAAATGGAAGACATCTTACTTAGAAATTCCATATTTAACAAATAAAGCTACCTGGAAGTTGAATATTGGTTTCAGATTTAGAATGTTTCTGCAAGAGCATTTTCTGCCTGTTCTGAGGGGAGTTGTGCATTGTGGAAAGGTTTATAGTGGTGTTACTACTTCAGTGCCCACACACATAAAGGTCTCTCAACATTCCTTTTGAAGAATACTAACTTACTAAAGGTGAAGCTAATAGGTATTTTGAATATATATTGTTAAAATATCCTTTGTCCTGACAATGGTAGAATAAGACTGGTAGCTGATGAGTCAGAGTTAAATATATGAAGCTGACTTATTTTTTATTTACTCACATAGACAGCCTTTTCCTCTAAATCCTTCCTTGATTACACTTTTTTCATTATCTTAAGCAGGAATTATCTGGCTAAGAAAACATGCCCCAAAACTACCCTCTTCTTCATGTATTTTTTAATTCAACTCTGTTACAGAAGTTGTTTGTAACCTCCATTGGGACTTTGCTTAATTCCTCTCCTCTTATCAGAGGATGTTGCTTACATGTTGCTCATGGGTGATTCAGGGAGCCCAGGTGAGAATTTTTACATTGTACGGAACAAGCTGAGATCTGGTTCGTGTGAGCAGGGCCAGGGGCATTAACTGCTGATCAGCAAAGACAAGGGAGCCTGAAGCTGCCTCTGCAGAAATAACCTGCAAAGGTTCTCACTGGGGAAGGCTTTGCTTTTCAACACACATGCTTCAGGTCCAGCTTAAATATTATTGAAGGTAGTAGGGAAGCCTTTATTTATGTTAAGCATAGTGAATAATTTAATTTTAGATGTGTTTTGTACTGGTAACTAAAAAAAGCAATAGTGTTTGTGTCTTTTTTTCTTACTTTATTTTTTCCCACTTAGACTTCTTCAATTAATTATTAATTAATAAATTAATATTTAGGTTTCTCTTAGACATCTTTAATATTTTATTTTGTAATTAATACATTTAATGTTTTAATCTCCTATTAAATTTGAGAATCTGTACTTCCAGGACTTTGTTTTCAATAAGAAAACAGTGCATTTGACAGTAGTCTAGAAATAGAGGACCCTATTACTGGCCAGTTGGCTTAATATATTGAAACATGTTAAATTAAAGTGTGCTTTGAAGTTAGCCAACAGGTAGACACAGTGTTGCTGCAAGATTTTCGACACCAAATTTGCATAACATGATCTCATGACTTTAATGTGTTTTAGAAGTCCATTATTTCTTTTTTAGCAATGGAAAATTTCATGGCCTTGCAAATACTGACCTATATCTTCATTTCTTCACTGAGAAAGTGTGATTATAACTATTTGTGAAAAACTGGACTGCATATCCTGTTGCACCTAGAGGAGTTTTGGATCTCGCCATGTGTGTCTCAGCTTTCTCCAGATGATGACCGTGTATTTTTGTGGTGTTGAAGGAGGGAAGGGAGACTTAAATGCTTAAGATAAATTGACTGTCTTTTATTGGTACATTGTGAGAAGAGTAGAGTATATCTACCTGTGATATTTATTTCTTTTTGTTTTGTTTCTTTCTTGACCTTCTTTTCAGTGCTGGTATAAAGAAAATAAACTTCAGAACAATTTTGTTCTGCAGAAATTGCTTTGGGTAATTACACAGCTACTGTCTCTTTATTGGCTGGTGTCTGTTCTAGCATAAATGTTATTTAAAGCATCATTTATCATAGAGTAATTTCTGATATTTTTAACTCTTTTTCAAAATATTTTATTTTTATTAGTGCCAAATAGCTACAAGAACAGATACTTATTATGCCTTGCCCTTTTGTGGTGTTTTTTGCAGTGGTTTTATGTTTGGACTCTGTGCTGATTGACTACCATGGAGAGATCCTCTTTGCTACTCCAAAAGCTGAAGGTAAAGTAAGGCATTGCATGCTCAGCTTTTATTTCTTTGCAGGGGAAGTGGAGAAGAAAGCAAACATCTTACCTGTTGTTCTTGATTTCTTTTCTTGTTTAGAATCTTGTGATGTATTTTATTTAGCTCCTGAAATTGAAGAAGAGGATGTGGATACTGAGAAGGTAATGTGGTAGGTTGTGTCGGTTGTTTTGTATTTTTATCAAAGGACAGTTTTATCTCTCTGCTAGTTGAAGAAGAAAGCTAAACTCTTCTAAGATTGTGTTCCTATTTCTCATTTCTCCCAATGTTTCTTGGTTATCTGTGGGGATTTTTTTAAGATCTTGATCTCTCATAAAATTAGTTGCTTCTATAATTTTGCCTTCCAGAATTCATGGAGTAACTGCCAAAAATGTGTTATTCAATGATTTTCCATAAGAGTTTATTATTTTCGGTTTGTTAGCAGTAAGGCAGACTTTGAAGTCATGTTTTCATATTCTGAAGGTCGCAGTGGGATTTAGACTGTCTGGGCAAAAGCCCAAACATTGCTCACATTTAGAAGACTGGATAAAAATATCATTATCAGTATGTTTTTACTATGGGAACATTATGAATTATGTCTTTTTCCAATATAGTTTTCTTAGAGGTTTTTGCTATAGATAAAAGCCATAAGGAGCTTTTGGAACAAAGATAATAAAAATGTCAAATAGCAGGTGAACGTGTATCCACTGCAACTACTTATGAATTTCAAACTGTACCACAGTGATCTTAAAAGTTAGCGGAACAGAATTTACAATACCTTTCTATTATGTAACAAGAAAAGAGATTAGCTAATATGTACCTTGTGTCACATGATTTCTTTGGAATTAGACATAATAATTATGAATCAGAAAATAAAAGTTCATAAAAATATACTATTAATTTTTCTGTAAAGCTGTCTGTACCTAGAAAATATTTGTATATCTTCCTTATAATTGCTTTTTCTTAAACTGCTTTGATCCAATGTACAGGTTTTTCAAAGGCTTCAGAAGCTTAAACTAACCCTGAAATATAATACAGCAGTTTCACCAGACAGTAGAAACTAATAATCCTAAAGTCTTTGCACTTTGTTCATTTTTGTTAGAATATCTGTAGTAATCTGCTTCCTTGTTTTTCTACAACATTATGTATAGAATAAGCTCACATGGTTTTCACCTATTTCCTGCTGATTGTGTAATTTTCTAGTTATGAACATTCAGTTCAAATTATGGTATGGAATGAAGACTGTGTAGTGTCAGTCACAATAACAGTAAAAAGTACTTTCTTTGAAGGATATGATGGATTAGATGACAAGTTTTTCCTAAATAAATAAATTGGGGGTAATCTTGAAATGCTGAGCCGAAGGGGAAGAAAATTATTTTTGTTTTGATTGAGCTGTACTCTATTTCAGGTATTTTTGTACTTGTGTTTAGTAGCTTTTTTCAATAGTTCAAATGGTTCACAGATTTTGTTTATAGTGAACTTCCTTGTTATGCTTCATTCATTGCTGTTCACTTTGCTCAAAAGAGTGTCAGAAAACATTGTTTTCTGGGAATGCATTATTTGCTACTGTGCTTAGGGTTCTGTGCACTGAGCCTTTTTAGTACCTTTCAGAGGCAATGGAAAATACGGTGCTTTAAAAGTTAAAATTGCATTCATAGTACATGCTAACATATGAAAACTAAGCATTTAGTAGACTAAATCTGACTCTGAAAATTGTAATTCTTCAAACAAAACAAGAGAGCTTGGTAAAGACCAAGTCCTTTTCAAGGTCTCTCATTGGGGCAACTTCAATTGGTCTAGCTGCAGGTAGCACTATAATTGCTAAAATAAATATGCAGTGCCTCCTTCTTCTGACAGTTGTAATCTTCTCTATAAAATACGACTTGTGCTGGCTAGCTTGCAATTACTGTGTGCCACTTACTTGCTGAATTATCATGACCTTTTTTAAGTAAATTGTGGCTGGCCAGGTTTTATGGTAGAACTCTGAAGCTTCCAGCAATCTTTTTACATGAGAAAGGAATTCTTCAAAATGGTTCTAAAACACTTTTTTCCTGAAAAATTTCCCTAGGTAAAGAGTAAGACAATTAATGTCTGTTGCTCCAACAGTAGAAAAATAGCTACTTTTATTGGCCCTGCATGCATAACAACTAGATTTTGAAATGTACTGGGATTTTCATCAGCACCCTCAAAAGCCAAATATAATCTGTATGTTGAAAGTTCTCTTTTTTTTTTTTTCTTTTTTTGGCAAGGAATGGGGGGAATTTTTGGGTAATTTGCTGGAATTGTTTTTGAAATGGAGGCTTTTTTTAGTCTGTTTAAATCCTTCTTGTTTCTTATGTTATACCAATAGGTCTGTGTTTATGGTGTTGCTGCAGTTCTGTGGATGGCTGCAAAATACAGTGTACCACCGAGTCACAAACTAGTGTTGCCAAGAAAATTAAAAAAACTGCTTCTGGATATGGCAAGGAAAAACCCTGAAGAAAGACCTTCTCTAACTGCTGCAATTAAGGTTACTAGGTTTAGTTGTGTCTAAAGTCTCATTTTAGTGATTTTAAAATCAAAATAATAATTTAATACTTGTAATAGACTGATATCTAATTAAATCATAACCACTCACTTTGGATTTTGTTTTTAAAGTTACCTCCTTAGGGACACAGGTGGGGTGTGTTTTTAGTTTATATTGAAATTGTCAAGGTACTTGGACTTGGACAAGGCTCGTAAGACTTCCTAAACTTAGATTACTTCTAATTGACTATTTGTCTTGACTTTGTCCTTGTCCAAGAATACCTCACTTGATTGAAAATTTATTTACTGACTGAAAATTACTTTTTTTTTCAGACCTGCAATCGTTATTTACTTGAACAAGGTATAAACAGCAAAAATATTTTGACATTATTGGGTAAACCCATCTTTAAGGTAAGAGTGCCACCTTTCTTTAATTCTGTATGTTTTTTCAATTAATTCTGTAAATTTATTCCGGTAAGATTTTGTCCCTTGCAAGTGTACCTAGATTTTGGGTTTGGTTTTGCTGTTGTGGCTTTTTGGTTGGTTTTTTTTGGGTTTTTTAATGTATTTTCAAGTAGTCTTTTAAGTATTTCATTTTCCTAGTTCTTGCTATTGGAGTGATCATTCCACAGATCGTGATGCTCTGACTCCACAATCTGTATGGGTGAAGAACAAATTACTGATTTCATAATCTTTTTATTTACCACTCCTCAGAAGAAATTAATATGTAACTGTTGGGTTCTGTTTATGTTTCAAATGTGTGTATGTAATGCACACAGGATTCAGTCAATCCATGGAACTGAGTTTGTTCAAAACTTTGATTACCTTAAAGTTCTGATTTGAAACACCAAGTTATCAAGATTTCTAAACAGTTCTACCAGTCCCTAGACTTCTGTATGTAATTTTTTTAATTCCTCACCTTGGCATGACTTGGTTGTTGCTTTGCAATATTCTATGTGTATATGAGATTGGGGTTTTTGTAAAGTAATGTGCTGAGCTGAATTTGAAAAAAAGAAATGCTAATAGCATCAGTTTGAGCTTCAATGTTTGTTTTTAGGCTGTTGAGGAAGAAGTCTTGTCTCAAGATCATGTCGCTTTTGAATTTAAAAATGAGAAACATGAAATGGAGCCTTCAGAGTCAAGTCTAGGTAAGCAGCCAGGCTCTGACGTGTTAACTCTGGTTTAGTATTACTGTGGTTTAGTATTCTCAGCTCTCCACATAAGATTTTCTCAGTGCAATACTGTATTGTTTTTCTGTCTAAATTGATTGTTACTTACCTTGCATTTACATTTTACATATTGATCATCTTCCTGTGTTTTTGTTTTTAGGATTTGTGCCTTTTACCAGTGAAAGTAAACTTGTAGCAGTTAAAGGACCAGTACCATGCCAGATATCACTGAATTGTGAGAAAGCTACATTACCTGTTGCATTCACCTCTCCTGCAACTCACTTCAAGCCTATTATTCTGCAACAAGATGCAAATATAACAAAGTTAGTATATCCTAAAGCAGAATAAGTTAGAGCTTAAACTTCATTGTTAAATCTACTTGAATTTTCCTTAAAAAAAAATACTTGGTTTCTTTTCAGAGAGGTTCACACACCTGAGCAATTCAAGAAAGAGACAAGGAAAGAAAAACATATGGACCACAACAAATCAAGATATATAGAAGACTCTAAAAGATGTGGTATTGAGGATACAGCTGTTGTTGAAACTGTACCTGAAACATCTGAGTGTGATTTACAAGTTCCAAACCACTCATTCCAGTTTTCTTCAGAAGAACAAAAATCAGGCAATATGTTTACTTCTGCAGTTATGTTACCATCACCATCTGATTCCTTACATATTCTACCAGAGAAAAGCATTTTACCTGAAGAGCCTTCTAGCTCCTTAGCTTGCCCTACATCTCCTAATTTTCTTCACATAAATAACATCATTCTCAAACAGGACTCGGAGAAAAGAGTTCTGACATTTGTGCCAGTACATTTGGCTGTATCAGAGCAAATACCAAATAAGCCTCTTCGCTCAAGAATTGCTTATGATTGCTCTTACAGTTTGCCAGTGCTACTTTCAAGTACTCTTGCAAGTTACAAAATGAGCATGCAAACAGCAAGTGATGCCTCCCTTTGCAATGTGCAAAGTCATGACACTACTAATGCACAGAACCAGTTTGATAGAAGTAGCCCAGTTATTCAAACCAGCTGCCAAGAAACTGAGTGTGCTACCAGCATAGACAGTTCTATCACTGAACAGAAACACACACCATGTACTTCAGTGAATAAAGACAATTATAATTTCTTTGATTATGAAGTCCTGCCTCATCAGAACAGAACAAGTGACACTTCACTACAGGAAGTGATTCATCTTATACAAGAGGAGTTTGCATTTGATGGTTATTTAGAGAATGGAGCTGAAGTTTTTGATATGGGTATGTGCATTTTCTTCTCTATGTTATTATCATTGATTTGTAAGAATATTATTATTAATTTTTTTTCTCCCTCTTTTGTTTGTTTCTGTTCTTTTTATTTTAAACAAGGTAACTTCATTTTAAACTTAAAGGAAATTAAGTTTGGTATGTTCTCTGATAGAATTTGTGAGAAGTTTTGTGACCTCTACTGGGACGAAAAATTACTGGAGAATCTCTATCAGGTAGTAAATGGAGGAAGATCTTCATGTTTATGGTAGGTGTTTTTAGCTTTTTCCTTCTCACAGTTGAATTTAATGCTTTTATCCCTACTTTGTAGAAGCAGGAAAGAATATGCAGTTTCTCTTCAGGTATTCATACTTGTTTCCTGTAAACTGTTAATTTCACAGTTTGAGGCTTTTCAAAGCTTTTTCCATGGCAAATAGTGCTTAATGGTTCAGTCAAAAATATTTTCTGCTACACTTGTCTGTAACTCGATCTAAGGAAAGCTGAATAATGGAAACCTAATTCTGGTCAATATTGGTTACAACCATTGATGGAGAATTTTATAGTCTTGTTAGAAGGAGGCTGTTTAATCAGAAGTATATTGTTCTTACTGTTCAGTTTGCTTATTTTGTTTGATATTAGTTCTTTATACATCATGTGTTCTAATCGCACCCAAGAAAAGGGAAATTAATTTAGCTTTGCTAGAAATGTTTTGCTTAACTGATTTAATTTGACTCAGTGTTCCTCCTGGCAGTCTTTTGTAAGTAGTCTGTTAAATGAGAAAAACTAGCTTAAATAATTTCTCATTTTTCTTATTTAGTCTTCAATGACATATGTCTCTACCTGAAAAATTATTTTTAAATTCTTGGTTTTTTGCAGCCTCCAACTGTAGCACACTTTTATAAAAGCTTCTTGCTGAAGATTGTTGAAAACAGTAATCAATTTATGTCAAAGTTAATTTGGGGATTTTTGGAACTACAAATTTGAAGTTTTGACAGAGGCTTGGTAGATACAGTTTAGAAAAACTTCATGATTGAAAGGTGTATAATCCATACAGCAAGTTTCAGAGATAATAGGTTATGGCCTCCAAATACCAAACCTTGGTATGCTGGCCTATTTCCCATTTGGGTTGGGATTTTTGAGGAGATACTAAAAATTGGTTGGAAGTTAGGCCCTTGGTTCAGGTAGGAGAAACGTGAGCTGTTGCAGCTGAATTACTGAGATTTCTGAAGGGGTTATCCTCTATATTAGCTTCTGTTACAAAGTAGTTTTTGAAAGTGAGAGTGAAAAGATCATAATTTATTATCCAGTGAAAAATACAGGTCTGGATTTTACATCACATGCAAGGCCTGTCTTAAAATATCTCTCAGATGCTGCTTACTTAACATTAATTTGAAAAAGACTATAGCAGTTTTTCAGTGTTAGCTTCTTGAAGATTATGGTTAGGAATGACTTAGAGTCAGTGTTATCCAGAGGTTGAATCCTGAGTGAAAAACCCACTGCAGTAATTTGCAGTCTAAAGTTATGCCTGGACTTATGCTTTCTGTTTGTGTGCTCTGATACTTCTGTTGGAATTTTGCCAAGTGCTGTACAGGAATATCTGTATCTTATTGTGCTTCAATAGCCATTTGAACTTTTTTTTTTTATCTTGTAAAATAACTGGAGCGGAATATGAAAACATTAGGAAGTAGATAAATGCTATGAAGTCCTTTACATATATGGTAGAATTGCTTGTAAAATCTCATTTTACTGATGTAAATATAGCAGTATAGGAAACATTAATTTTTCATAGTCTCCTTGTATTTTCAGCATAACTGAGGCAGATGAAGCAAAGTGTGGCAGTATATTCCAAGATGTGAAGAAATCTGAAAGCTTTTTGGCAAGCAGTGATCAGACAGAGGGTGAGAAGGGACTTCGTGTTTCTAGACCTTTGTGTGTGCTGGGAATCTGTCAATGACAGAAGCTTTGAGACACTTGGCTTGTGTCTTCAGGAGAGCACCCACCTTAACACTTAGGGACATTTTCAGTGAATCTAACATTGACAATGCCTTGAGGACATAAATGTCTTTTATATGAAGCTTACATATGACCCAGTGTTATTTTGTGGGATGTCATTTACTTCTACTTACTTTTATTTAAACAGAGGTGTCTGTTGAAAACTCCCAAAATGATAACTGGTGTCTGTGGTTGTCGTGTTTGAGTAGATATTCTAGTGTCTGCTATATTAGTGGAATGTTTATTTATACTTCTTCAGTTTGGGGTTTATATTTTTCTTCACATACTTTGTGATTGAAAGTTTACAAAATATGTCTCTTTCAGTAACTGAATGCAAAACTGAGCTGGGACTGGTGAATCCCAATATTATAACAAGACCATTACCGTTTCTAGGCTTGGTGCATTGATGGACAGCTTCTATTTGGTTGCTGTTGTACCACTGTGAGTTTTTTCCAAGATAGTGCATCCAAATTTCAGCATTTAAACCTGGTTACTTCCCTGTTTTGAGCAAAGTGAAAATATGTGTTCTTTACAGAAGGGCTTATACACTTATATTGTTAATTTTTATAGCAAAACATAAATATGTAATTTTGCACTTGGCTGCCATTGTTCAATATTACAGTTTTCCATTTTGGCTCAGAATGATTGCAGATGCAGAGCTAGACTTTACTGTGGAATCTGTGATTTCTTTGCACCAGTAATTTAGCTTTGTTTGACTCCAAGGTGGCATATCTAAGCCCTAGAGGGTTGCTCAAGTGAAAAGGGAGACTTCTGGCAGGTATAAATGCTCCTGTCAGCATTATACCAACGTTTTGACTGTCGCCTCAGTCCCTGAATGTTGGTAGTAGTTGTTATAACTGCAAAAAAGTCCCATCATAACTCAAGGGGTTGAGTCCTGTAGGAGTAGAAAGTTTAACATCTATGTCCCCATTGGCTGTATCAAGTATTCTTGCCCTCTCTGTATGAAATAAAAGCTGTAAGACTTATGGATGGAAAAAAACTAAAAAGCTGAGCATATTACTACTGTGTGTTTAGGTCAGACATACTTAGTTTCTCTTTTAAAGCTTCTCTGTGTTGTTTAAATGCTTGCTGCATATGCATGGAAAACATTTTATACTTTTCGGAAAGGTATTATTTAACTATTGCTTAATAGTTCATAAATGTTTTTAACCTTTATAATTTTACAATGTGTAGTTGGGGAAAAAAATATAAAGTCACAATGAGCATCTAAAACCACTGTTAGAGCACATAGGTAGTCTCATAACCGTGTTTTGTATGTGTAATGTTTAACAAAGCATGCATTACAGCACATTACTGTTATTTCTTTTCCCCCATACACCTTCTTTAGGAAAAGGGGAAGCAAACTTTGATGTGAAGGCTGAGCCTGTGATAAACACATCATTAGTTGAAATGGATTTTGATGAGTCACCTTTGGATAATATCAAAAAAGAATTGACTCTGCAGAGTACAATCCCCATAGCAAAAGAGCAACAATATTTACAAAGCAATGGCTCTGGTGTTGGTCCTGGCTTTGCAGAAGAAAAGAGAGCAACAGAGCAACAGGACATGATAAAGAGAGTTGGAAACAGCTACCCGGCATCTCCCACTCTACCTGATTTTCATGGCTGTAGTCCTGGTTGGAGCAGTGCATTTTATGGAGCTGAATGTTTCGATTCACAAGTTCATAGTTACTTGAAAAACCTTGGAAAGCAGAAATCAAGTGAGTCACAAAATATAGATGCTAAAAAAGTGGTGAGTACATTGATTATAAATCATTAAGATACATCTTTATTTTCTGGTTAAAAGTGTGATAATACTCATTGTGTTATAGTGAGTTAAAACACCATTTCTTCTTTTAAATATTGACTCTGCAGTGGTTTAAAAGTCTCAAGATTTGTCATGTCTTAGCAATAATCCACAGTAGTGGTAGAATTCCAAAATAAAGCAGACTGACACAAAAGTGCAATTAGTGATATACAGCCCATCCTCTGTTCTTAAAGTTGGCTGGACTGTCTGCCCTTTGCACCAACCCCATGGTGGTGATATTATAGAAAAGAGCGAAGAATGACTATGACTAAAGCACATAACAGGCATTATAACTTCATCAAAAGTTTTTATATTCTAGACCTACCTGAATTGGAGAATATTGTGGAATAGACAGGGAATTTTCCTCTGACTCCATTGCTACTCACCCCAGTTTTTTAAGGGGACAAACCGCTTTGTCCACCAGATTCCAAATGGTCACTCCTGATTCCGCTTCTGTGTTCATAGTCTCTTAATCAACTTGGTTTCGCTTTAATTGATGAAGCAAAAACAGACCTTGAAGTAAAAGCAAATAGTTTCCAATTAGAATTTGAATAATAGCTTTCCTATGTTTTCCCTGTCCTCCCTGTGATGCCTCTATAGTAGTACATCTTTTAAAAACCCACGGGGCTTTTTGTGACTCAATGCTAATGAACTGTGTTGTTAAACTTTTTGAGCTTTTCTGAAAAACAGTGACAGGTTTTTCTTAAGCTGAAATTAATTTCTAGCAAGTCCACCCCATTAAAGGTAACCTATTTACCAATCTGTTGTTTGGTATGTTAGCTCTGAGCTGTGTGTTTTCTGATCACTCTGCTTGTGGGAGTTGTCTGCTGCATTCCGTGAACTTACTGCATTTAAAATGCTGTTTCATGTAACTGGGTCACTGGTAGTTAACTTAGGACCCAAGTGCAAGAGCCACCACTTTTATAAAGCACAACATACATCCTGTTTGTTGTTTCATAATGAATCAGAAGCTGAACCCAAAGTGGATGGCCCATTTTCATTGGTTGGTAAAATAATGAGGCCTTTGATATGCAAACAATTATAAATGTAAATGTTTATTTTTAAATTGATACATTGTGAGAGGTCTGATATGCTTCCATTTCTAGTCATTGCTTAAGTTATATAACTCTGTAGAAATCTAATTTTTTCAATACTGTGAAATACATAAGTATGAAATATGAAAACTGAACTTTGAAGTTTATATATCCTTTATTTCTAGAGCAGCTCTCCTGTCTGCCTTCTGACCTGGTTTTATAATATCATGTAATTATACTTGTTTGGAAGCCATTGATTTCAGTCAGACTTGCTGTTCTTGCTGCAAATATAGGTCAGCTGTGTAACAGAGTGTTTTTGGGGCCTGCACTAAATTCAGAACATACAAATTTTAATTCTGGATGACTTCTGATTGTAAATTTTAAAAATGCTCTAGAAAATAATCAGATAAGTGCAATTATAACTAAAGGCATATTTATGTGAACAGATTCAGACAAACCTCCAGACTCATCATACACAGACCTGCTCCAGTTCTTAAGCTGTAGAACTGTGACATTACTGATGCTTTTCTGGGAACAGTTAACACCTGCTATATCTTGCCTGTAAGCACAGATGTGAAAGGTGGCTTTTCATTGTTAATATATATTCTTGTCTTATTGGATGTTCTTTTTTCTTCATACAAAATAATTCTATTCTAAAATGCTACTTTCTTACTAGAACCAGCTTCCATTTACAATTATGATCAGAATCCTATTTCTTTTTAAACAGGAGCTTGAACAATTGTTAATGATGGAGACAAAAAATTACAGAAAGACTATAAAGTTTTACCAGAAACTATTGCAAAAAGAAAGAAGAAGCAAAGGTAAGATTACAGCAACTTACCAGTAATAAAATGGCTGCATAGTACTTTTAAGGATTTGTTCTGTAAATCTGAATCATTGACATTCTAATGCCATGTATTTTAAATCTAAAGGTCCTGAAACTAAATCTATGTTGCCCAAACTGAGAGGACAGCTACAGGAGATGAAATCAAAAGTTCAGTTTCTTGAACTGGTAAAGAAATACGTGCAGGCAAGTCAGATTTTATTTCATCTGTGCTTTATTTGCCATTTCATTACTGCATCAGTGTCATTGGCAGCTCAGATCACTATATGAAATGTGAAATGTTTTGTGTCAAACTGCCCAATTATGTAAATGCAAAACAATTATTAAAGGTTATTGCTACTGGTATTGTTCAAAAAGGAAAAAGAAATCAGTTGTATGAAATGCAATTTGGCTTTAAGTTGATTGCATTTTGTGTGAATTTTCTCTTTATTTTCTTGTTTTATCATGGCCTTGCTTCTTTGAACAGATGATGTATGCAGAGCAGTGGGGTGTGGAGTCCTATGTGCTGCCTACACTCATTCACAATGGGAAAACTGACACCATGGACGCGGCACCTATGGATGAATCATCATTGCTTCTTTACTATAGCACAGAGAAACAGCAGTGTAATAATCAGAATGGAGTAAGAGTTCTGCAGGCCGGTACACCACTTGGTTTAATGGCTTATTTATATTCTAGGTATAGTACATTTTGCTCCTAAATCGGGAGTGGGTTGAAGTGTAGTTGCTAAATCAGGAAAAACTTGTCTCTGTGATAAATCCTATAAATTTTCCTCTCTTCTATCACATATGTGTTATTTCTGTGAACACTAATTTACAGAAATGGATGTGAAAATGGCAAAAGATTGGCTGAATTCAATTAAAAGCATTTGATGATAAATAAAAAACTACTAACTTTAAACTTTTTTTACCTTTTAGTTATTTGAGGTTTGCTCTGATAGTTGCCATGGAATTAAGACTTTATGTTACTGCCAGCAGTACAACTGTTCTTCAGATCATATAATTTGGTAATTCTTATTCAAAGGGTCTGGATATGACAATGTTTAGGTTCTGCTCTACAGATTATTGCCCCAATAATCAGTCCTTAGCACTGATCAAGATGCAGACTTATCTCAGGGTTTAAATGGGGACAAAGATTTCCTTCAACTCCAGTGAGGGCAGCATTTTTTTAAGGTACCTGACCTGTAATAATATGAAGGATGGAAATTGCCAGAGGCTCCATCAGACCTTTGCCGCTGTAGAGGGAGAAATTTCCTCCCAGCTGCTTCTCCCAGTTCATCCTGACTCTGAGATCCACTTGCTTACACTGAGTGCTGCTCTTCCTGGTAGTTAATATTTTGCACAAAGTGAAGAAAATATTTTGGAATTGGAGTTTCCACATTCATCAAGCCCAAACTTGCATGATTAGCTGTAAGCCAGTAGGGAGAAAAGACAATTAACCTGTGTTAAGACCTTGAGAGTGTGTGTATATAAAAAAATAAAATGCCCTCATTTTTGATGTGTGTATAGTAAGTGTACCCTGTTGTTAAAGTAACTACTCCTTTAATTAGAGCTACAGGGAATATTTTCTTGCTTAATGTATCTACTTCTTTTGCTGTTATTATAATAAAAATGTTTTAAAGCAGCATCAAGTGAGATGATAGAAAAAAAAAAAGTTAATTTTATATGTTCTTCCATAGTATTTAGGTTGTAACTTGCCTTAATAATAGAAATGTCAAAGTGGTTATTTGCAAAATTGAAAGTAGAGAAACTTTGTAAAACAGATTATGTTTTCAGGGTTGGCAGTCACAGTATTTGATGTGTAAAAATTATTTACGAAAAGAACCAAGGTTTTATGAAGAGCTTGAGAATTTAAAATGCCTATTCTTGATATCTTGAAGCTTTTTGCTGTTGCTGTACTCTAATGCAAGTTGAAGATGTGTTCTGGCTTGTCTGAAGTTTTTCTTGTGCTTTACAGAAATGCCTTTTTAGAAGGTTATGTACAGCAGTTTCTCTACACATTTCGCTATTTCTGCACACAAGAGGAATTTTTGCAGTTTCTTCTTGATAGAATCAGCAGCACTTTACCCAGGTACAGTGAATTCCCATGAAAAATATTATCAAAGCACAATTGAGTTTCCTTCCAATAACAAATACCCATTTCTCAAAAGTCCTACTTAATTAAAACAAATTTTTACATTTGTTTTTGTAAGGCTCTCTTATCAAGTGAGGGCAAAACTAGAGCAAGAGCTGCATATGAATCTTAGCTGCATATGTGCTTACTTCTTAATTCTGCATCTCACTTTTACCAGTTGTCCAACAATGGGTAGTAATTGCAACCTCAGCTCTGTTTCCATAGAGCCATGGATTCTAGAGACATGAAATTTAGGAATTTAAAATACTGCATTAAATACTGAATAAAACTTGTGGGTTTTGTCAACATTTACTTTTAAATTGGAATTGATTGTAAATTTTGGGGTAATAAGTTTCTTTTTCTTCTCACCAGTGCAAGCCTGGATCCTTCCACATCACTTACCAAAATATGTAACCGCAGTTTCTACATCCTGCAGGCGTGGATTGAAGACTGCTACAGTGTAGACTTTGCAACAAATACTGATCTCCTGGCTACCCTAAAAGAATTTATTTCTTCCAAGGTAATTCAGAATTTCAGCAGTTACTTTAAGAAAAAAAAAAAAAATTAAGTCAGTTATGGGATATGTAGCATTGTTATTACAAAAGCTGCCCTAAGTACAATGAAAGTAAATACAAGAAAAATAATGCTGTATTTGACAGCTATGTTCAATATGTCTGGTTTTGGACAGTTGACTGTATTGTGGCTTGCTTACGGTTTCTGGGAAATCCAGTTCAGTGTTCTGTTAGCCTATTTTGCATTCGCAGGTTGCTTCATTAAATGGCTACGGGGAGCGCTTGTTGTCACTGCTCGAGGACGCCTCTGTCGGGAAGAGTGGCAGTGCTGGTCAGTGCTCCAGTGTGGACAAATGTGAAGAGGAAAGAGAGGAGGGCAGAAAAACATTACATTCCCTATGTAAAAAGCTCTCAGAAGATGTTTCCAGAAAGGTGTGTCTTTTCTTCAGACTGCAGTGTATGGAGCACATTTCCATATATTACATTTTGACAAAAACAGAAGTGTCCAACTTAGGTAGAGTCCAGACCACATACTTAGTAAGATTATGTACCTGCATTTTAAATTTTCTTTTGAAAGTATCTAAGACCCAGACAGTTCTGTAACTGTGAAAATAATCTAAAATTTTAACTATTGACAGCTGTTTCAGCAATAATAGAGCAGATAATCAAAATTTTGAGAGTTAGTTAAACTCTTCATTCTTGACACTAGCATATGACTCATAGTTACTAGGAATCCTTTGCCCCCTGTCAAGCATCAACGCTTTTTATTAGGAATTGATCTTTATAAGACTATAAATACAAGAAAACAGCAGGAGCTAAGAGGTTTCCTGCTAGAACTTTGAAGCTTGTAGCAAGAACTTGTCTGAACTTTTGTCTGCATTTACTATTTTATAGTGTTCTAGAGCCCCAGAAACCAGAATGTACTGCAGGCTTTTCCCAAAACCAGATCTCTTTAAAGAGTGACCCAAATAACATGTGGAAGTCAAATGTATCAAGAATGGGCAAGCTGAATTAAGAACCAGCCTCGTGATAAAGGTGCATCATGGTTAGACCAAGGATTCAGCCAAGAAAGGGCAAATAGAATAGAGGGACATGGACTGTTTTTATTGTCACTGCATAATAATGATAATGGAGACAGAAGAAGAGAAGAGACTGAAAAACCAAGTATTTCTTGGAAAGGGATGTTAGATTCTAAGCAGAAAGGAGAAGTAAAGTATTTCATGGCAGCAAGCTTGAATACACAGAGGTTTGTTTTAAATACTGATTGTTGATTGAGATCTGGCAGCCTCCTGCTTAGACTCATTGAATGTGCATTTTATATTAGCTTAAAATAGCAATGTTGAGTAAACCAATTTGTTCTGGGCTAACCTTGAAGATTAGCTGAAGAGTTTTGCATGCACAAAGGTGTTTCTCTTAACAACACTTTCCTGAAAGTTACATCAAGGGGAAGACAGTGTTTGTTTTAGAGAAGTTGTAACCTTACATTTATTTTTTCTACAGAACTTCTACTGGAAACTATCCAAAGGTGTGGGACCAATTGCACAATATCAGAGAGAGCGACTGCACACTGGTTCAGCAGTTTTGCCAAAGCCCTGCTGCAGCAGTTTCACAGAAGAATCCTCGGTCTCCTTTGCTAGAGCAGATGAAGTGGGACCGTTTCTCTTGATAGAGTGCGGTGCCCAACAGCTTTGTTGGCAGCTGACACTACTGCAACAGGTACGAAGGTCTAGGTTTATTTGGAAGTACAAATAATATCTTTCTTCTTACTCTTTCTCTTGTTCTTTGTCTACCATTTCTCAATCTTGTTTGAAGCTTATTTAACGTTATGTTATAAGACTTTGAATTAAAATTTTTATCTTGAAATCTCTACAGTGAAATTTAGAAAATCTAATGCTATTCCTAGGCTGTGAGCCCTCTCATAAATTTGTGCAGGTGGGGTGGAGGGGGACATACTCTGTCATTTTTATCCCTGAGCATTTTAAAAGAGCTGTTAGAACTAACAGCAGATATATCTTGCTTTTTTCATTTAGGAAGTATTTCATAAATGTCATCCAGTACACTTCCTAAATTCCAGAGCACTTGGTGTTAAAGACAAATGTGTTGCTGTGCCAAAGTAAGTTGCTTGTTTTAACTGCCCTTCTATTCTGTTGATTCACAATAACTTAGAGTGTTAGACTTTTAATACAGCCAGAAACAAAGAAACAATTTAAATACTTAGTTTTTTTGTTTTTTTTTTCAGAGTAGGTAGCCTGTTTATATAGGTTATTTTAATTTCGGGAGATTTCATACATGTGTATGTGTATGTACTTATGTACATATATGTATGTGGAAGGTCACATTTGCCAGGTGATTTCTTTGAAATCTGAAGTGACTTGAGGCCAAAATATTTCTAAGAACTTGCTTTGGGCATTGCTTGAAAGGTTTCATTTTTGGCAGGGAAAAAATTGAATGGATTCTGAAGCAGGATCCTTGGTCATGAATGTGTAGGTATATAAAATCTCAAAGATTTAAATTAAATTTAAATGTAAAAGATTTAAATTAAAATCTCAAATTTACAGTCTCACAGAATAGCTGAGGTTGGAAGGGACCTCTCAAGGTCATGTGGTCCAACCACCCTGCTGACGGCAGGGTCAGCTGTACCAGGTTGCCCAGGGTTGTGTGCACTTGGGTTCTGAAGGTGGATGGGGACTCCACAGCTTCTCCGTGCAATATTCCTTCTGTACTGTTGGGGAGATGAGGGGTTGATATTTAGAGATACACAAGAATTTTCCTATAGTTACTAGAGTAGTTACCAACCTGTTTAAATTATTTGCTCATCAGTAATTAATGTTTTCATCCAACCACATAGACCTCATTATTTTTATGATGGTCTACTTCTTACATACTCAGTGCATCCAGTTAGCTGCTAATTATTACTTGTTAATTGAACTACCTGTGGTAGACTTTTGAATCTAAGGATAGGGAGTGAACATCTAAAGCAACTCATGTTTTACAGATTGTTCAATGGCCAAGGCTAGATCACCTGGTTTGTACAGATTTTGGGGTTCAGATATGGGAAACAAAGTGTGTGGTGCCACTTGGTATCAGGCTTGATTTCTTATGTGGCTGCTGTTTTTGAGTTTGGATTTCAGGCTGTTATATTGTGTCAGATAGGCTGGGATTTTATTATTCACTAATGAGTGGTGAAAGTACAGAAATGTACTTGTGTACAGAAATGTATCATGGATGTTCTTATTCTTTGATCAGATACAATTATCATGTAATTATAAGGAAGAAAAAGTAACATAGCTCACCATGTACATCATGAAGTATAAAATCAAGATGGCAAGCAATGCAAAATTATTTTAAATTATTAGAAGCTGGCATCTTCACAATCAAGGTTTCTTTAAAAATCCAATATCAGCGCGAATTATTTTTGCCTTTTTTTTTTCCATATTTTCCTTAGGACAGTTTCTGCTGACACAGTTTCACTTAAAGTCTGTAATCTGTTTCTGTCAAAGTGCATACAAGACCAGTACCTTCTGCAATTATTAAAAAACGCAGACAGTGTCAGCACCTGGGTTGCTGCTGAAATTGTAACGTGTCACACAACTAAGGTTTGTCATTGTTTATTGTATTATGAGCTATGAAATGGTTATTTATTTGTTATTATATATGAATTGCTATGTAGCAAACCTGCAAGAAATATTCTGGAATACATCTATGAGTGGGCAGTTAACAATTTGGTTTGTTGTCACAAGGGGTGTCTTGGATGCTTTTTAGTAGCAGGTGTCAAAACCTAACAGAATGTAAGAAATGGGTTGTCTGAGGGGAATACAGGTCAAACTTTTTTCAAAAACACCTGGGTGATAGAAAGGGGAAAACTTTGTGTGAAGGGAAATTTTGATGACAAATTGAAAAAGCAAATATCTCTTCTTGCTTCTCATTAAACTTTATTATGTGGATGACTATGTATATATATGTATATATTGTATATCTTAATTTTTTTCCAGCGGCAGGTGAGCTTGTTATCAAAATTTCTTCTTATAGCAAAATGCTGCTATGAACAAAGAAATTTTGCTACTGCAATGCAAATCCTAACAGGCTTGGAAAATCTTATTGTACGACAGTTACCAGTAAGTTTGGAACTCAGTTCTGTAACCATTTTGCTTAATATAATTCCATTTCAATATGGACATTGATGTGAAAAACAAAAATATATTCTGTTTTGTTGTAAGGCCTGGAAAATTTTACCTGCAAAAGTAGCTGAGATAATGGAGGAACTCAAGGCTGTTGAGGTATAGTATAATGTCCTTAATGCAAAATTACTTCTTTGGGGGTTGGAGAAGGTGCAAGATCAGCTTAATGGGTGTCTCTGCAGGATGAAAACTGTAATTATAGTTTGTATTATGAATTTAATTTGATTGAAGACTTTTTACTCCTAAACTACATACATTTTGATCTCAGTATTTCTTTAACATGTGTCCTGTGTGACAAATCAAAATTTCAGATGCAAGCTAAGACAGTAGATCCGCTACAAATGTGTTAGAAGATTTCTGTGGAAGCTTTGCCGCTGTAATGCGTTCTGAAAATTTTTAAACATTTATTTTATTATAGACATTCTCTTACTGATCTATTCAATTTTGAAACATAGAGTGAGGTTTTAAAATGCAATTTTGCCTGTGATTTAGAAAATTAAAATTATGTATCAAATATCTTTTGATTAAAGTTACTTTATTTATTTGTATACTTTAAAAAGTTTGCCACCAGATGAATTTATAGTGTTGTCTTCAACTTCCATGCCAGAAGTTAATATCCATGACAAATAAATAGGAGGTGTTAAGTACATGGGGACTTGTAAGGTCTTCCCCAGTACTTACTGTGAGATTAATCTGGTGTGTTTTTTAACCAGGTGTTTTTAAAAAGTGACAGCTTATGCCTGATGGAAGGAGACAGGTTCAAAACTCTTCCAACAATTCCATCAGCCCATGTTTTGGCTATGCACGTCCAACAGCTTGAAACTGGAGGATTCACAATGACAAATGGAGCTCACAAGTGGACTAAACTTAGGTAATTATTTTAATTATTTGTGTATATCACATTATTTTTATTTTACTATTGTCTAATGAGAGATAATGCAGCATTTCACTGTTAACAGTTCAAATAGTTTCATTTGTTTGGACATGTAACTAGAGGTGTGTATTCAATAGAATAAAATGCTTGATGCCTTTGAATTTCCTTTGAAGTTTGTTTTTTGGTTTATGCTTTTGTTTTTATCATCAGCAAAACAAACTAATCTTTTTTACCATATTCTCTTCCAAGAAATATTGCAAAAGTTGTGAGCCAAGTTCATGCCTTTCAAGAGAATCCTTATACATATGCACCAGATTTCAAGCTGCAGTCTTACCTCAGACAAAGAATAACTCGTTTTAAAGATGCAGACATTTCTGCCTTGGCAGCTGACAACTGTGCCAACTTCCATCAGATACCCGCAGAAAAACATTCTCGAAAAATTCAGGACACACTGCGCAGGATGAAAGCAACATTTCAGTAATTATTTATGTTTCATCTGTTCTGAGTCTAGACTGTAAAACTGGATTAAGTTGACTTCATCTACTGGACCAATTTCCAAGCAAATACTTAAGTGAAGCAGCGTAAGATACTGTCTCAAGTTGGAATTATTATATTTCTTAACATGGAATTTTAAAATGCTGACTAAAGAGAATTGGATCGCTGGCAACTGGATGGCAGATCAAAAGAATAAAAATGGAGATAAAATTAAAGAGAGTATAGATGAAAAGGATTATTAATTTTGTTACTCTTCTTTAGCATAAATAATTAATTAGCCTGAAAACCAATATCTAAAAAATACTGTGGAAATAAGTTAAAATTACAGCTTCTGTTGCCAAGCTGGCCCAGGAGAATTCAAAACATAGTTCATTAAATGTTGAATCTATTTTTATATAAACACAGTGCACTTATATCCTGTCACATTGTGCATATAATTCAGGAACACAGATCCTCTGCTATTCATTGACTGTTGATGTGTCTTGCTTTTATGTTGTATATTATGAAAACTGTAACTGACTTAAATAATTGGCTATCTATTTCTCCTATGAAGGAAGGAGAGGAATGCTATCCTTCAACTTTTTTTTTCTTGGTTTGATTTTAAAGTCATCAGACTAACCTGTTTCCAAATGAAAGTAAGATCTGAATGTAAGTATTACCAGTTTGTTGCACTGCTTCTGCACTCACGGCATTGTGAAGACAATAAATGTGAAATTGCTTTCTCATCTGTATTTGGCACAGGAGTCACCTTGCCAATTTATGTCTGTATGTGTGCACATTTGAGTGTGGCTTTTGCTCCTGAGGTTGTTTATGTAGATCACAGTGCTCCAGCAGCATCCAGTAAGAGATAACTGTGTGAAATTTGGATCTGCAACTTGTAAAACTGTGGTGCTAACCTGCTCATAGAGCTTGCACTTACAACACCTTCTAAATGGCCATGAAATGTGTTGCTATTGCTAGAAAATTTGTTGAGCTACCCGGGTTAATGTAAGGCCAGAATGTTACGGCTACAAATTAGTTACAAGTTTTTCTACCAGAGGGAGTGATGGTAGCATTGAATGAGAGATAGGGAAGGGCAAGAAACACATAACCGCTGTCCTGAAAGTCATTTGATTAGAACTGTGCTCAAAAAAATTGAAAAAGAAAATGTTTTGAGAGAAGTGAAGGGCAGATATGAACTAAGTATCTCATCATGTGTTAGTCATGGAAAAGGATAATGACGTAAGAAATGGGAGTGTGTACGTGTCTGGGATTTTGCAAGTTGTGCTCTTGTGTTTGACAGCAGTGCACATGCTAAACTGTAGCTTTCTCAATGTGTAAGAGGAAGGCTTCTTCTTTTCTCTTGTCAGTAACAGCAATATTACATCTCAAGCCTCTCTTACCATCCTCAGTAAAAACAAGGTGTGTCCATAGTTTCCATTAAATACTCAGTTACTTTTTCTACTATTAAAATAATACTAATCTTTGGCTCTTACTGGTTTAAACACTGGAGAACTCAGTCCTCAACAGGGTTTTCTTGCTTTTCTTCTACTTTTAATATGATTTATTTTGTTATTTACCATATGTAGGTTTACCATGTCATTAATTATAGTATTCTGACTTACCCTTAAGGAAGTAAATCATATTGGTATTTCTCTGAAAATTGCCAAATGTGAAAACATTTAATCTTTACCTCCTACCTTTATATAATATGATGATTTAAGAATGTTAATGATAACCTTATCTTCATACATGTATTTCTTGTGTTTTTTCTATATGCCTTTATTTTAGAGAATTGTTTTTATTAGTAGTTATTTGGGTTTTTTCAATTAAAAACTATCATTCACTTAAACCCACACCTTGCCTTTGAAAGACAGTAAAATTTTAAGTAGCATAAGCTTTACTAATGTAAAGTACTCCACAAAACTTGCTAACCACATGATCTTAATAAATTTTATACAGTTACCAGTCAGACTTTTGAAATTGCTTTTGTGAATTTTCTTATCATTTCTATTTTGCACTCAAGAGATTTAGCTCATGTATTTCTAACTCTGTATTACTACACCCAGAAAATACTGTTTATTCTATGACAATAAGTGATGCTATACAAGCTTTTAAAAATCAGCTCATGTCTTCTGTAAATGCTTCAGTGTATCAAACCTTATATTGGTATTAGTGCATAGTGTTGAGTTATGCTACTACTTTGGGGTATTTCCATCAATCAGACATTTCAGATTTTGTATTTAGGCACCTCCCCACAAAAACAACAGCAACAAATGTTAATAGCTATTGAAAAAAAAATTCACTCCTTTACAAGGAAAGTGGTTTGGTTTTGTCCATGAACACTGAGGTGTCTGCATCTTCTATGACACAGATCTCAGAAGTTACATTTAGCATATTACTGTACTGCTTATTCATGATTACCTAGCATGATGATGGTAGAAAGAGTGCAGATAAATTATTTTTCTCCCTCATACTTGCTTAAATACAATCCAAAGCGTAACATTGTTTAAATTCCAAATATTCTGTTTAAAACTAGCTTTTCCTTTTTTTTTCCTAGAAAGTCTTTTTTTATCAAAACATGCTTTATAAATTATTACTTTTAAATGTATGCTGAGCTTTGAAGGACTCTGAAAGCATTGGAAGTGCAGGTTTGAACAATACTTGAAAACTAAAATCCTATAAATCAACCGTAGTTCATCTTTGGGATTTGCCTGATTAAGAGATATTCTCCACCTATAAATGTTTTTGCCTTCATTAAGCTACTATAATGTAAGAGATTTTCAGATAGTAATTTTAACACTGCCCTCACTACAGATTGGATTATAAAGGTATTTTGGGTGTCTATAAAGGTGTTTTTTTTTTCTCCTCAAGAGAGCTTGTAATTATTAAATACCAATAAATTACTAATTTGTGGTGGAATATTCCACAGGAGATTTTTATGTGGTTTTGTAGTCTGATAACCTTCTAAAACACATGTAAGAATAAACAATTTCACTGTTCAAATTTCTATTTGAAAATTCCTGCAGCAAAAATGTTTGAAGAAACTCTTAATGTGGCTGGTTTTAATATATCAATGAATGACAACAACTCTGCAAATAGATGCTTATTTGTTGTCATATGTGATAAAATTCATAAATAGTAGTAAATTACTCACCTAAGTAGAAAAATTTTGAGATAATCAGATGCACAGTATAGACTGGGATTACTGGGCTTTTTGTGGAAAGGGGAAGATAAAGTCCCTTATTCTGGGGAAGAAGTGTCTTAATATTCTTTCACAATATCTCCTAATTCTCAGTTTCTTGATGAAAGGAAGGGAAAGGGCAAAGGGCTTGAAAATAAAAGGCTGGGAGAGAACAGATGACTCCTGAGATGATAGAGATCCACTGACTATAGCAAAGAAACTTTTCTCCATGAAGGTAATCTGCAGGCCAGAGGTTGGATAATTCTGTTAAAGACCATTGTTGGAAATACAAAATCCCCCAAATTAGTTTATTTAAATAAAAGATGAATTGACTGGAACCTAGGGAAAATGTGGAGAAGTCAATAGAGTGCCAAACAATTAAGTTTTGAGGTTTGATCAACTAAACTGATGAAATACTGAATGCCCTAGACCACATCTAAAAATGGCAAGGATGATGTCATTTGAAATGTCACAAATAGTCTCTCATTTTCTGTTTCTCCAGACCAAGGGTTGTATTGAAGTACACTGTGCTCACATCCCCACCCCTACCACCTTCTTATCCCTCTGCTGACTGCCAGGATGTGATTTCCTCTGAGCCTGCCATGAGCACACTTTAGATGCAGCTTTGTGTATATAAGCTGGTGCTGGAACCATAGGGAATAATCTTACTGTTTAAGATTTTACAGTTGAAAATCTGCATGTGGAAAGCAACCAAGATGAGAGTTACTAGGAGACAACAGAGTTCATGATTCAAGGGAAAGAAAGAGATGAAAGAAGCAGAATAATAACACTGGGCTTCAAAAGAGCAAACTTCAACAAACTCAAGGATTGGTATATGAGGTCCTGGGGAAGGAATTGAAAGGCAAAGAAAAATTCAAGAGAGCCGAGAATTTCTGAGTTTCTAAGGCCATATTTTAAGTATAACAATAGTCTATCCACATGCAAAGGAGAGAAAACTCAGAGAGCACTGTGGCTACATTAGGGGCTCATCAATTACCTGAAAAAAAATAAAAAAAGAATACTGGAAAAAAAAGTAGAAACAAGACGACTGCATTAGCAAGAACAAATATAAAAGAAAAACACAGCAGGGTAGGAACAAAACTGGACAGACAAAAAGTTTTTTTCAGCAAGGGAAATGCAAAACAATAAAAATGGATTTTTGGATAATTTTCTATTATACAATAAGAGCTCTCTGCTTACCAGATGGTGCAAAAGCCTGGAGTGCTTGTTGTTCCATTGCCTTCCCTCTAAACAATGCGTATCACAATCAAAGTTAACCAGGAAAGCAAGTAAGAATGGAAGGCTATCAACCTAATTAGATGTATTGCAGCATTAACTTTTGATGAAATCTGTAGTATAAGAAGGAAAATTGAAATAGTCTTGAAATTACTGTATTTTTGATTGAGAAGGAATCAATGAGTTCCCAGAGAACCAGAAAATAACACTATTTTTTAAAAGTGAGCAAGAGCACAGGAATGAGTGGAAAGGTGAGGTAAAGAGAAAGACAGAGAATCAGCCAGGTTGACTTTGACCCTACAAGAGTTATGGAAAAGCTGTCCAAAAATCTGCATGCTTAGAAACTAATTTAAAAGGCTGACATGCTTTTGTCCATTAAGTAATTTTTAAATAACCTAATGGTCAAGGTAACTGTCCCAAGAGATAACAGCACCGTGTTGTACATTGAAGTTGATAAATGCCTTGACAACAGATCCTCCTGGCCTGATTATATATTAGGTTGCTCAGATTCAGAAGCTGGGACTCGAATACACAGCTGGTTAATACATCATTTCAAAGGGTAATTACCATGCTTGTTAAATTGTGAAACTGAATTGAGTGGGGTTAGGACTATCCAGATGTTATGAGTGAAAAGCAGGTGCAGATCCCTCAGGGACAAGGCATAAAATGAGTGAAAGCTTTGGCTTTATCAAAAGCATAACTTTCCCACAGTGGGACTCCTGGGGCACCAATCAAATGAGGGCCCAATGCAGCAGAGCCCTGCTCAGGAGTGAAGCTCCAGGGGAAGTGCTGCAGGGGTGAGTAATGAAACTTGTGCTAATTAACATTTCATACATATGCAGTGTCCTGTCTTGCTCATTAGCTGCCCCATGTAATGGAGGTGCTCCTGTGTGCATTCCAAGATCCTCAGATGGCCTTCACCTTGGCACCCGTGCTGAGCAGGGGGAAACAAACTGTTCCGGCTTACAGTAATGAGGTAAAACATGCTCGGTTCTCAACACACTCTGGTGGCAAGAAGAGAACTATCACAGTTACCGTAACAACAAGATAACACCTGCTTGGGGCTCTGCACACGCTAATGAGGGAGGCAAACTGTCCAGGGTTACCATAAGGAAGTCTTCTCACACCCCACACTGTATGGAATGTGTAGGAATGTCTGTGAATTTGACTGCTGAAATGCAAGGTGGGATGGAAAGCACACTTACACAGCATACAAGCTTGGAACCCACAATAATCAAACACAAGAACGGTTTAAATTTCAGCTTCGAGTCATATGTTTTTGCAGGATAAATATTAAAGGAAAATTACTACAGAGCTTCAGTAAAAATCTCTGGGGACCATAACAGGTCACAAACTGAATATGAACCCATACAGTTCACAAAAAGAAGATAAAAAGGTGGGGGAAGAAGACCTGAGGTGTACTACACAAGAGCTATACATGACAGAAGGCAATTATTTTGCTCTGTTTGGCAGTAGAGAATCATCAGCAGGAATACTTTACTGTTTAGGCACTGCACTTAGGATATATACAGGCAAAATGAAAGAGAATAGAGGACCACAATAAGTATATGTTTAGAAACATAAACTGAGAAGGACTGGATTTACATAGACCAGATTGGATTGAGCCAACCTGTGAATGTGAAATATTGCTGTAAAAAGTTGTAGTAGCTGCGGAGTGAGGGTTTTTTGTGTTCTGTGAAGTTTAAGCACTTAATTTTGAAGCAAGGCTGATTTTGTCTCAGTTTTTACATTGGAAAGCTTCTTGTGAAGCAGTGGAATAGGTTACATCTGTAACACACCTGTAGGATCCACTTTCCTGTGAATTTTCAAGAACAAATGAGCTAAAACTCTGTCATAAGTGCACCGACCCCCTTGATCCTGTGAAGGGAGAGGGACTCAATAGGGATCTTCTGTGTAGTAAATTGGACACTTATTCAAATACTTACCCGCAATCAGGGACTGCTGTTAATTTGATTATTAATTTAATTGTATTCCAGTCACTTCAATTTTCAGGGATTTATTTGCATTCTTCCACTCATACATACCAAAAAGTAGGTGATGCCAGGGGATGAGTTGCTAGACCTGATGTCAAGGATGTTATAGAGGGGTAGTGAATTTCCTTTCTATATATATGCTAATGCAGTGGAAAAGTGACTCGGTGCTAAAAGCAGCAGCAGAGGGATTAGAGCCCGAGCCTGCCATGCACATCCATGTGCTGGGTGAGTGTCTTAGCTGCCAGGAG
Organism: Pardalotus punctatus; assembly: GCA_013400915.1. Classification (NCBI taxonomy): domain Eukaryota; kingdom Metazoa; phylum Chordata; class Aves; order Passeriformes; family Pardalotidae; genus Pardalotus; species Pardalotus punctatus. The sequence continues at coordinate 544,471 of VZTX01005519.1, forward strand.
CCGAGTCCCCATCCCAGGAGTGTCCGTGTGGCACTCAGGGACATGCCTTAGTGGTGGGCTTGGGTTAACATCTGGGCTCGATGGTCTTGGAGGTTTTTTCCATCCTGAAGGATTCCCTGACTCTATCACTGCCTCTGCTAAACTTCTACTACTTCCTTCATGTAGCAGTTTTCTGGCTGTGGAGTCTCGATATAACCAGGAGATGGCACAAGCGGCCCTTTGCAGAGTTTTAGATGTTCGGGCGGAGGGAGCGTGAAAAACCATCGGCCGTGCACAGGTCTGCCCAGAACCTGCCCACTAGAGACATGCAAACACAAAATGGCGGGGGGAGGGGGTCATATTCCATTTTTTAAAAGAGCATGTATTTGCATTCAGCGTTCAGCTGCTCCCTTTAATCTTTTAGAAAACATGAACACACAACATCATAGTCTTTAATCCTCTTTACCTTCTAGTCACGTGTAATACACTCATTTCTGTAAAACCTGGCAAAAGAATTACACTGCACTGTCTGGAGGAAACACAGACATCGAATTGCAGGTTACAGGGGCAGTGTTGAACATCTTAACCTAACTACATTCCTGCCCTCACCTGCTAAGCCCAGCTTTTCCCTTATCAGTAAATTAAGGGAACGTCAGGGCATGTCTGTGCTGCCTGTTTGGGATAAGTGAAGGCAGATGTACGGTGTCATTTATGTTCTGTTCGTACAGTTATATATCCTGCCAAAGTTATTCTCTTCTTCAGGCCATAGTAACATTTGCAGGATACTTGGAGGAAGTGACTGGAATAAAGAAAATAGAAAGGAACGCTGTATAGCAAGGAATATAGATGAAGGGGAGAAATAACTAGAAATGTGAAACGGAGAAGAGCCTTGAAGTCAGGGAAAAAAAAAAGTATCTTTCCATTTAATTTGAACAGACTGGTTTTGAAGCAATACAAAGACCTGTTTTCTTTTAGGTGTAAGTTAGGGGAAGGAAGACTCAGTAAAACATTTTCACTGCTGAGACCAATGCATTTCAAAGCAGCATTGCATGGCATAGGCCAGGATGGGCACAGAGCGTGATAGATGTGCCAGGGCTGCCAGCTGTGATAGCTCATTCTCCTGCTGACTGACTCATCATGCTCAAATGCTAACTCGAAAATCAAGGGGGAAAATTATTCATTCTTTAATAGCCAAAAGTGAAAAGTTACTTTCAAGAATAATAAATGCTTTGGTGAGTATAATTTATTTCATTCCTTTCTAAATTTCTTTAGAAAGTATTTGTGGGAAATATGAATATAATGGAAAATTTCTGACTTAATGCATTCTTACTTTTATATGTTGCTAAAGGTAACTTTAGATGTAATCATCATGAAAAAAATATCTTTCAGCAAAAACTGACAAAGAAAAAGGTGCCCTTGATGTTAAATGTGAAGTTAGCCTCTCTTAGGTTTTGAAAAGATCGCAAGGTGTCTAAATGTGTCTAATTGTTTTTAAAGCCTAATTTCTAGTCTAAACAGAATTAAACCAACTACAGACTTCTGAGCAGTTTCATTTGAGCAGTGTCCATGGAGATCCCCCTCTGGCAATATAACAGCAATGAGTGCTGAAGAAGGATTTACATTCCTGAAACTTGGATGGTTTTCCAACTATAATAGTTTGTCTAATAATAAATAAATAAACAAAAGACGCTGCTGCTGTACCTTGCTTCTGTATCAACAGCAGTACACGTTTTAAATGTGGTCCTGATTCATACTGAATTTGACCTTTGTTTTAATAAGCTTAAAGCTGGGTAAGGAGCCATTAAAATAAGTGTTTTCTTTCTTAATATTTGCAGCATGTGTCTGCAGAATATATATATTTTTAAAACATTTCACTGACTGTTTAGCTGCTGGTGGCAGCCTTGTGCTAAGGAGCCATGGGAGCTCTTGACATTTTGAGTGCTGTGCTGATTAAGATCAATTCCAAGCATGATGAGACATTTAATTTTCATCTGTGCATTGTTACTATGTTTATACCAGGCCCTCCTGGTATTTCTACACATATGGTCTCTAAATGCCTCACAGAAAAGTAGCTTTTATTCTGTCAAAGAGGAAAGATAATAATAATTGATAATTAAGAGATTGGTTGGAGGCCATTTGTAATGCTTTTAAGTCCTAAATAGTAATTACTCAGAAACAGAATGTTTGGATAAACACACCAGGGCAAAGACCATGTAAATTGCATAGCAGATGCCAGCAGCCCCTGCTTCCCTGGACAGACCTTCCTGGGAAATCTGCACATCCACAAGTGAACACACATCCCCTGTGTGGCATAAACTGCCTGGTTTTTACTCTGTGAGTTGCATCACCACCTAGCTACTCCTACGCAGCATAAATTCCCTCTGCTCTCACAGGACCCTCCAGTGCTATGGGAAAGGTCACCTGCTGGTGCAAAATGGCAGTTCCCTCCTTCGCTCTCGTGTACCCACTGCAGCACGGCCAGGTGGTGGCAGCTCTCCCTGGTACCTGTGGGGAGCCCAAGGCAGCTGGCAGCTCTCAGCTTCCTTCTCTTCAGTTCCTCCATAGCTCCAGTGGGGAAGGGATATCTCATCACGGTCCTGCCCCTCTGCTCTGAGCTGAGCTTTGGGCTGGAAGGTGTGGAGCCACAATTCATTCTCAAAGGCTGAGCTCTTACCCCAAAATATTTCTATTATCAACAGCCTAGTAGGCAGCCAGGTAGGACTAGGTAGTTCTGCAGAACCTCCTCAACAGGAGACCAGTGTTATGTGTGTAGATTTCTGCAGAGCTGAAGGGGAAGGTGCTGCCTCCCCAAAGAGGGCAGCTGTGTATTCTGCAAACATCTGCATAGATTATTACTGTTATCTATGGTGAATGGATCTTCAGACTCCTGCTAGTGGCAATCATGTTGGTATGTCTGCACTCTTTGTCTCTGCCTCCCTGTAGCAGCAGACTAAAAGCTACTATCTGTTCCTGCTCTACTCTGACAAATTTCATTAGCTTGAGCAGGTTTTCATCCCGTTGGTAATATCACTTGATTTTAAACGTGGTGTTTCTGAATTACAGTTAGCAGGAGATTTTCAAACATGCATTTAATGAATAATAGATAGGAACAGAAAGGAGGCAGCTTAAGAATTTTAGATAAAATTAAACTAGCAGCTGTTAAATATTGTAGCAGTCATTACATTCAGAAGTCATCTGCTACCTATCCGGGAGACTTATAAATTTTATGTGTAATGGAAATGAGATTTGGTTTAACCTTGTCACACCATGATCAATTTGTGTCTCTGGGAGCTCAGCATTTGACACCATCTTTCTGCAGTGCCATTTGCTTTGATACAATGCAATTAATAAACCAGCAGTGTATAAAGATGTAATTTGCAGCTCAGATGGTAAAAAGTCTTCAAATCAATAAAGGCAGATGTATCAGTGGATGATAAAACTCAAGATTTTCTATTTTTAGAGCTCCATCATAGGTCACACATTCTTTTTGTCTTATACAACAGCTTGCCAAGTGTCTCTATGTGTTGACATAAAGCTGGAAAAAGGAATGTCATAAAAATAGACTCTTTCATATTTATTTAAAATATCTGTATAAATATATGTAAGTACATAGGTTATATGTAAGAATGTAAGTAGAATATAAGTATATTATTTATCCATATATATAATATTCTGTAAGGACTAAGGATGGAAAAAATTCTGGGCACATGGGACATATTTATCTCATTGGGATAGGATTTTGCCCCGTCTGTGATGCAGAATGCTGTTGAAGTGATGAGAAATATTTAAATTGAGAAGGAAGCTTGCAGAAATGTTACACTTTCTTTTTCTGACATTCATGAGAATTAGTCCTTGAGAATGGCGTTCTGCCTGGCTGTGGAGGAGGATTGGCAGGATTCTGCAAGCAGGCAGTGGTGCTGATATTCCCAGTTCTGACTGGGAAGGTTGCTGACAGGCCACATGTTAAATGCAGCTAACTTGAAGGACTTGTCCTTTAGTAAATTCAGTGAACAGAGCAGATTCCTGTATGTCTCCTCTCCATTTCCTGCCCACTTGATCTGCTCTGTGAAACATGTTGGCAACAGAACTGTCTAATGCTCAGAAATTCTGGTTTTTTAAAATGTTTCCTGAGGTTTGTGGTGGGGGAAGTCTTCACATGTACCTAATGAAAAGAATTCTTAAGAATCTGTGCTTGAAATGGTGGGGGCAGGGTGTGTGTGTGGGGGGTGGGGGGTGTTACAAAATAGAGGAAATTTAAAAGCAATATTGTACAATTTGGCCTAGTGAACTTTCTAAACTTTCCATTGTTAATCAGAAAATACTTGGGAAGGATAAATGGGTGAGGATTCAGTAATTAGATATCAAGCTGTTTTATGTGGTGAAAAAAACCCCACAAATATATAGATATCCTACAGTCTTTGTCCATGCTAGAGGTGTTGTGGACTTCTTTAGGCAGACAACATATATGGGAGGCATTAATGCTTTAATGTTTATTTACATGTTTTTACACCAGTTTCCTCCAGGAAGCTTGTTCAGTGGGCTTGGGCTGCAGTGTCAAACCCTACCTACGCAGGCCAGAAACAAAGGGCTCCAGTGCAGGGTTGTGGTTCTAAATCAGTTATTAGACACCTTTAAATAAAGGTGACAATAGTGTTTGGTTGGTTGGTTGGTTGGTTGGTTGGTTGGTTGGTTGGTTGGTTGGTTGGTTAGAGACAAACTCTTTAACAGTGTCATCACTGGTAGAGCAGGGTAACACTCAGAGTATGCCATGAGAATGATCAGTCAAGGAGAGACAGAGCCTAAAAGGGGTTCACAAGTCAAACTTGAACATGGTTCAATGAATCAAATTTCTGGTGAACAAAAAACTGCAGGATTTCATGATGAGTGGATATAGCAACTATATTTGGAGTTCACAAGAGGTAGAAATGTTTGGTTTAGGAAAAGATTGACAAAGAAGATTTTAATAAAACTTTTTACTGGATTAATATAAAGAACAAAGTATATGTATTTATAAGCTTAAAGCTGAAAAATTTCCCAAGCTACATTGGAAGATATAGACATAAACTAAGTAGGAGGGCTTCAAACCTCTGCCTCACTGACAGTCTAAGAAATAGGTAGAACTATGGTTGCAATAGCTGTTATCACAGAGAAAGAGAAGGATGAGAAGTGCAGCCAGAGTGGCAGAATAACAGGTTGGCCGAGTCGCAGGGCAGACAGACAGCAGAGCACTGGCTTTGTGTGCAGGTGGTGGGTGAGTGCAAAGCAGCAGACAAGAGCAAGGACAGATAAACAGGACATGCAGTCATGATTTCTGGAGGCAGACTGACACCAAGCAGGGTGTGATAGGAGTTAGCAGGCACTGTGGAAGTCCCACTTTGTTCTTGCACAGGAGGGAAAGGAACTCATGGTTACCCTGCAGTGAAAAACTGCCCATAAAGCGCAAGTCAATATACTGCAGAGGCTTTACTGCAGCAGCCAAGTGTTCCTGTTGCACACAAAACCCAAAGATGAACGGGAGCGTTTCTGAAAGACACACATAAGATAGTAAGAGGAAAGAGATGAATAGTAAGATAGCAGGGAAATCTGTATGACCTGCATAGCTGCAAGAGATCTGGGAGGGAAGATACTACATGAATTCTGCAGCCTCAGCAGAACTCTCAGCAGAATGTTCATTCTAAGGCAATAATTGTAATTTTCTGATCCTTTAGTCCAGAAACCATAGTTTTATACAAGCGACCAGAGGCCTGTCGATTTGTAGACTCTAACGACCTTGATATTTACCTTTTTCTGTTTCACAACCTTCTCCTCCAACCCCCTCAGCCTGTGGCTGGTGCTTATAACCTGATGCTGCAGACCCAGAGAACCCAGTGAGTGAGTTTCTCCACTTGCCTTCCTGAGGCTGTCTCGGGAACGCAGTGCTCAGTCCAGAGAGGAGCAGGCTTGAGAAGAACCCTTTGAACAGTGGACCTGGTGCTTGAAAAGGAGTGGAAAAGAGAAGTCCAGGGCAAGAGGGATTGGAAGCAGCAGCGTCCCCTCTCCCTCCAGCGGCCGGGGATGCTGCACCCCCCCCCCCCCCCCGGGGTACATTCCCCAGAGCCGTTTGAGGCTGCTCAGCTCCATAAATGCCATTTGCATGGGGATAGGATGCAACAAGAGCTGTAAATCACTGACGGCGGAGTGAACTCCTCAGGGGCAGACACGTCGGAGCCGAGCCTCCGCGAGCTGGGGCAATGTGTGAACGATATCTTTTGTTGGGGGGGGAGGACTGATAGCAATTAGACGATACTTATCTGGCCCTTTGATGTGTATTTACACAAACAACGTTTTCCTCCAGGAGTTGGCGGTATAAAGGAGAGGCCCGTGCTCCCCGCCACCTTCCTCCCTCCCGGCTTCTCCGAAACAACTCAGGATGACCAAGGCCCCTTTCTCCGTGGAGTGGTTGTCCCAGAGCAGCCAAGCTCTCAAGAGCCCCACCGAGGGCTCACCAAACCGAGCATCCTCCGCGGGCCACCGGCTCGGCCCCGGCCCCAGCCCCGGGCAGAGCGAGCGGAGCCGGGAGCAGCCCGCGGACCCGCGGGACAGCAGAGGCGGCAGGAGCAGGGACCGCGGGGCGGACACTCCCAGCGCAGGTACCCGCGGCCGCCGGGACATCCTGGGGCTCCTCCGCGGGGGGGCGGGTGGCGGGAGGGCCGGGGACACGCCGGGCCAGGGAAGGAACCGCTGAGCGGTGGCTGCTCGGGGGCGGAGGAGGCGGGCGGCTCCCCCCGCAGTTCCCGGAGCCTGGCTGACCCCTTCCCCCTTCTCGCTGTCCTCAGGAGCGGGCGGGAGGCCATCGGGAGCTGGGCAGCCCGTGCCGGAGGAGGGTCCCGAGTGCCCTGGCCCCGAGGAGCCCTGCGGGCGCGGCGGGCGGCGGCTGCGCACGGCGTTCAGCGCGGAGCAGATCAGCACCCTGGAGAGCTCCTTCCAGCGGCAGCAGTACCTGGGCGCCGCGGAGCGCCGGCAGCTGGCGGGCAGGATGCGCCTCTCCGAGGTGCAGGTGAGCGGGGGCACTGCCAGCGCGGGCTCGGGGAATCACCGCGGCGCAGTTCCGAATGGCGAGATAAAGAACAAGCCGGGTGACCTTGTAACCCCGTCTTTTCTCCTTCCCTCGCACTCTTCCCCCAGATCAAGACCTGGTTTCAGAACCGCCGGATGAAGCTCAAGCGGCAGCTGCAGGAGTTGAGGACGGAGCCCTTCTGCAGTCCCGCTCTCCCTTACGGACCTCAGAGCGCTGTGGTGCCCTTGCCGCTCGCATACGTGGCCCGGCCACCACCGCTGCCCCGGCAAGGGGCTGCCCCCGAGGGCTTCCCTTTGGCCGCCCTGCCGGCACCCGCCCTGGACCTCAGCAGCGCCTGCAGAGCACAGCCAGTTGGCTTTTGGGCAGCACCCTGCTTTGTAGGGTACAGGGATCCCAAAGCTTTCTTGCTGGATGTCTGACCCTCTGATATGGACTGTGACTAAAGAGGATTTGCACTACTGATAGATATCTGGGCTGCCCTTGTCTGTAACTGCCTGGTGGAGTTATGATGCAGCACCAATCCAAACATTTACAAAGACGTGCTGGACAATCTGAATCATGGACTTCTGGCCCTTGCATTTATAGACAACTGTAAAATATAAACGGGATGGGACAAACAATAATATAAATGGAATCTTTTAATAAACCTATTTTTTTCCAGCTTTCATGAGAATTCTTTTCTCAAGGATTGTAGAGCTATTCATCCTGCCCCCAAAGAAAGCTCCTCTTCATTCAAAGAAGCTTAGTCTTTCTTATCTAGATTTGTTTTGCCCCGTGCAATTTACTCTGAGGGTGAGTGCAAAAAAGTGTGAAATTCCTTCTGTCCTCTAAAGCAGGTATCCAACCCCTTCACCTACTCACTGGATGAGATTTTCTGTCATGGAACTGTGCTATGCACTTTTAAAATCTGATTATCGAAATGGCCTGATTTCAGGCCAGAAAAAGGGTTCTCAGAAATGATCCTTGACTGATGTAAGTTGACAGAAATCTTTCAAAGTCAATTGTCAACTAACATGAAAAGAGCAATAAAAATTTCCATCACTTTAGAGGCGATCTGGGGGGTTATTTGAAGATTTCCGGTGCACTTGTAATTTGGGTTCCTGTAATGAAAGTTCTGAGGGTTCTCTGTCAGCATCTTTGAATATCTTTTGTATACAGGGCCCAATCTGCTACTTAAGTACACTTGCGTGGTAAAAAGCAACATTATATGCTGCTGTGGGCAGTGGGCTTTGCAGTCACCTCTGGACATTTCCTTGATTATTTTGTAATCTGTGCTGTATTTTTCTAGCCTTTTGAGATATTAGTATTTGTTTGCAATTGCACAAATCATCTGTCTCTAATGCTAGGTTTTCAGCTAAATTAAAAAGAGTTCAGGTGCTATCAATCTTGCTGAGATCTTGGGAACACGATGCAGCTTTGGATTAAGGAAATTTGTTGATATGTATGTAAAAATCCCGTTCAATGGAGGCTTATTTCTCAAAGTCAGGTATTAAGTGGTTGATTTGAAGAAATTTCTGACTCTTTCAAATGTAATTAGGGAACTGGGGTGTCTCCAGAAAATGCTGCAATAGTGAATATTTTCCTCTGCTCTAAAGCAGTGGTGTTTAAAATAAAAGTCAAGGCTAATAAATATACAATTTACCAAAAAAAAAAAACAACAAACCAAAAAAACAACACAGTATTAAGCATAAGATTCGATGTGGTTATTCCATTTGCAAGAGAGTAATGGCTGAAGGGTGAGGTGTTCCCTTTATAATCTTGCATGGCCACAGCAGAGAACCCCACCACTCCTCCAAACGCTCGGCTCGTCCCGTACAAAAGGAATAATGGTAATAACCCTTCCTGCTCTCAGAAGCCAGAGCAGCGGTGTAGGGTGAAGGGACGGAGCACCCTCTGAGGGCACCGGGACTACCCGCAGCGTTCCGGGAGCGCCCCACCCCCGGAACAAACTGGGGGAGGGTGAAAGGGAAGTGGGGACGGCAGCACCGCAGCTGGGCCCGGGGAAAGTGAGAGACAGATGAAAGGGCTCAGGAGGAGAGAGGGACAACAAAGTGCTCCCGCCCGCGGAGGGGAACTGTTTCCTGGGAGGGAATGGTTTCCTGGGTGGAGAACTGTGGGGACGGGGTTTGCGCGGGAGAGGAGGGTGTCGTGTTCCCCCCACCACAACGGTAAAAAGGGAGAGGCAGGAGCACACCTTATCGGGTCCCTAAATGTCCCCGGTGAGAAGCGATTTGGGGCGGCTCTGGCTGAGCTCTCATCCCCCTGGGTCTGCCCTCCCGGCCCCTGGGCCCGTACCGCGGGGCCGCGGCCGCCCGGCCGGGCTGTCCCGTCCGACGGGGAGGGCGCGGAGCCGGCCCCAGGCTGCCCCTGCCCGCACCCAGCGGGGCCCGGAACGGGACGGCAGCTTCCCCTCCGTGCAAAGTTTTAGAGCGAGACAGAGACACCCGGTGCTGCCAGGGACAACACGCAGTGCTGCGATCCTTGCCGTGATTTAATCCCGCGGGGTTTGTGGGGACCAAGCGGGGCTGCGGAGCCGAGCGGCAGCGGCCCCGGGGCAGTCTCGGGGGTGGAGGCTCTGCGCGTCGGGTGGGGGTGTGCGGCTCCCCGTGCTCTGGCTGAGGCTGCCGGGTTTCGTGCCAGGGCTGAGGGCCGGTTAGCGAGAGTAGCGGGGCATCCCAGCTCTGGGCGTACGAGCTGCAGAGCGGCTAGGGAGGCAGAAGCCGATCTCTATTTGAAAGGGTGCTAATGGTCACTTAACACAATAACTCCTTGGCCACGGGTATACTCGGCAAGCACATGAAATGCCTTGGCAGTGTTTTGGCAGGGCTAGCTTGCAAATATTGTTCTGTTTCCCGGTAATTGCTGAGATCAACGAGAGAGGTGATGCTCACTTGGCTGAGTCCCTAATGGTATTAGGCTCCTTCGAGTATCTATAGGATATTTTTTCTCCTACTTGCAACTTTCTCTAGAAGGTAACTACTACCTTCCAGTGATCTAGAAAGCTTTATGTGGAGTAATTTCATTTTTGCTAAAGCTGTCCGAGTCTGGCACTAAAATGTGAATGCACGTTTTTCCTTTGATCTGGGAGAAAGAAACTCGGACTTCAGGCTGTTTCCCTGCTTGCTTGAGTTTCTCTTTCACTGTGTTTTAGCTCTGGAAGCAGTAAAGGGGCACTAGTGTCAGTATCAGCCCCCCGCAGGAGATCGGAGCTGTGCGGCTCTGGGCTCTGGCACCGCACCCGCCGCAAGCCCCCGCAGCCGACCCCCGGGCAGGGAGCACCCCGCCTTTGTGTCTTCAATGGCACCACAATAACCCCAGCCGGCGCTGGGGAATTATGCTCTCCGGCAGGACAGAGCGGTGTGGGCAAATCGGCTACAAACGGAAAAAAAAAAAAAAAAAACCCAAACAAAAAAAAAGCTGAGTCGATTAGCTGGGGAGGAGCAGTTTAATGCTCTTGGGGTGAAACTGTCGGAATCCCCCGGCCCGGCGGCTCTCGAGGAAGAGGCTGTATGGGATCCCTCGGGGAGGAAAAGGGGATAAGAGGGGAAAATTGCCAGAGCGCTAACTTCAAAGCCTTTCTCCCCTGCAGTGCGTGCGCGGAGGGGGGAGAAACCTGATTGAATTAACACCGCGGGGCGGGGGAGCCGCCGGCAACCGCGCTCGGAACCGCCCGTCCCAATTTGGCTAGAGCAGCCATCAGGGGACTGGGAATAGGATTGGGGTGTATCACCCCCCTGCAGCTCCCAGACATGGTGGAGCCACTCCAGGGACCTCTTTACAAACTAGGTGAAGTTATTCGGCGTTGTGTGCTAATCGAGAGAGATCTCGCACTGTTAGGCCATTACATCTAATTGCTGCCCATTATCTCTTTCTTTGATACGCAATTAGATGACAATTAACTTGATAAATCCCGCCGAAGTGGAGGGGGAAGAGAGAGGAGAGACCTCTTGGTCTCGACGTGTTCCTTGTGTAGACTTTACTACTTTTCTTTTATATTTGTCTCTTAAACTCCTAGGCTTCGGCGTAGTGTTATCCTCTAATAATACCTAGTAGGGAGCTAATCCCAGCGTCGCTTTGGTATTCAGGTTGGTTAAGTGCTTTAATTCTTATTTCAGCTCTTAGTTATTCTGCCTGGGCAATTCTGAGCAACTGTGGAGGTGTCACAACTCCTCAGGCAATGTGGCGATGGTGTGCTTAGAAATTCAAGCACGAGTTTGTTTCGAGCTACCTTGTACTTAACTTATCTAGGTGCTTTGTCCGTTTTGTGCAAAGCACACAAAAATACTTCCTCGATAAATTGTTTTTTAATGCAAAGTGCGTGTTTGCTCCCACAGTGGCTGAATGGGAATATCTGGGCTTGCAGCGTGTGAGTCGGGAGGGAAGAGGGTGCAGCGCTGCCGGCTGAGTCAGTAGCATTTGTCATTTATTGTGTGCTAGCCCGCATTGTTCCCGTGGGCAAAGGAGCGGCGGGGTGATGGCACTGTTAGTGTTCACGGGTACTTCAAACAGAGAAGCATCTATTCCCAAACAATCGATCTCGTTGATGCCTAATTGACTATCTAATAGCACCTATCAGGACATCAAAGGAGACGCTGAATAACCACGTTAGCATTTCCAAAGGGGAGCTGCCGAGGGTACAAACAGCCATCAGCTGTCCCACCGGCCAGCAGCCCAGCCCGGGCCTGCGGCTGCCTGTGCGCCTGGGATTCCTGGGGCCCCGTCTGAAGCAAACTGTCCTGTCTGCACTTTTAGCCTTGTTAAAACCCCGTTCCTTACAGTGACTTTACTTACCTCTGAAGGGCTGCCACACTTCCCCAGGCTCTCTCTTCCTGCCCATTTGTGCAGTTAAACATGCTTTTTGTGGGGTTCAAATGTTGGGGTTTTTTTGTTTTGAGTTTGTTGGGGTTTTTTCTTTCTCAGGGCAAGGCAGGTGGCATTGCAGTTTTTCTCACTGCATCCCCTATCATCTCCACTCCTCCAGTTTTGTAAAGAAGATATTGGAAAATCTGTGCTTTTCATAAAGATAAACGGGATCTGCCTATGAAGGAGCCACTAAACCAGGTCTGGTGGCCTAGAACACCACCTCTCAATCTATGATAAACGCTATGGTACCTTGGTCTGTATACTGTTTTGGGGGTTTTTTGTTTTGTTTTTTTTCTTTTCTCCCCATGGTGTACTTAGAAACATGGCTAGCAGATGAAAAGCTTGCAACATGAAGATTTGCCCAACTATACTAGCAATTATTCCCCTTGAGAAGGACTATTTTTCTGTTGGCATAAATATATCCACTTTTTCTTACATTTTCATGCAAAATCAGTGTGATGAAGGCCTTGACACACCAACAGTATTCCTGGGCAATACAAGCACTTCAGCATCTGGCAAAGGGTAAGCAGCTAGTGTCTTGTGCAGGAGATGCTGCAGCCCAGATGATGGGCTGGACCTTCCTTAAGCAATACCTTCATGTTGTAGAGCTGCTGCAGTCCTGCCTGTTCTCATGGGTTTATACTCCACGTGCACACAAATGAAATATTCCCAGGCATACCAGTGAGAGAAATCTACCATTTGTCCTTAGAAGACTTGTAGAGCTCACATGAGAAGAGCACCATGTCCTGACAACAGTATCTGTAATTATCACATCCTGGCATTAATCACTGCACTGAAATTCAGGGTATCATACTGAGTTACAAGAGTGCACTAGTTTTCAGCAAATTTCTTGAAGCAGTAAGCATGTTTCCTGTGGGTGTAAGGCTTACACATAAAGGTGGACCAATAAATACTTTGAAATGTGATTTGGAGAAATGGGTCCACTATGTTCTTAATATAACACACATAAGAAAAATACATCAATTTTTCAATATAATACAATATTCTGAAGTTCTGAGTACACAGAATTCTATAGGAAAATACATAATTTTCCCTGAAGTCTTAGATTTCTTTTTCATCATGTTTATATACCATATATATTGAATGTTGTAAAAATTTCAAGTGATACAAAAGAATTGAACCAAAGTAAATTTGTGTCTCATATGAGCCACATATCACTGCAAGGTGAAGGGAAGATTTAACTGCAGCTGCAAGGCCTCTATCCACCCAGGGTTGTTAAAGTTTTCAAGTTTCTCAAGCTGCCACCTCTTTCTAATGGGAGCTACATACAATAGCCACATAACACCTTCCACACTTTTCCCATCTGTTTCAGGGTTTTGTGGTCCACAGATGCAGCTACTTTCATCTGGAGTGAGGGGACCCTAGTGTTGGGTTTAAATATCTTGCTGAATAGGCAATTCAGATTGGAGTCTAATAAAAAAAATCAGTTTTCATTGACTTTCAGCAAACAGTGGGACAGGTCAGCTACTTCCCTGCACTCCCAGACAAATGAGAGGAGTAAACGGCAGCAGCTCTTCAGGGTTAATAACAGTTTCCTTCTATAAGACGCATAATGTACCAATGCAAATGTTGGTCTCTTTGGGCACAGCACTGAGTGGTCATCTCATGTCTGCTTTAATTTTGGCAGTTGGGCATGAAGTATCTCTCCCTAGAGGGTAGTCCCTGTGTGCCCGGGTGAGTGGCCTGCAGGGCATGGGGGACCCAAAGCTGCCTGGCGTGGCACAGGTTTCAGAGAAATGGTGGGGAAGACTGGAAGCAGGGCATTCTGCTTGCTGGGTAGGGGTGTGCTGAATACCAGTGGTTTTCATGTATTTTCTCTAAACTTGTTTTTGGTGAGGTAGTCAGACTGTGCAGATAGTACACATTGCTTTACCAAGGGCAACTTGCTGTGAATGAGTTTCTGTGTGGCAGAACATGAGTTTGTCTGCTTGGATTTGTCCACACATGGCGTTATTCAGAAATTGATGTTCTGAAATAAGATGGGAAATAACACAATGATGCATTTGCTTCAGAAAACTAGGGACCAAAAGTGGAATAGTTATTAAAACCTGAAGTTATTAAAATTAATGTGCAGGCACATAATTCATTTAGGTAACAGTGACTGACCTATCTCTGATTGACTGAAATGTGTCTAGAGATTAAATGTTCCTATGTTATGGTGGTTTTTGTTGGGTCAGTGGCACTCACAGGCATGTGGTTCTGATCTAGGGTGACAATTCGATCTCCAGCTGTTTTCAACTGCTTGGGCATTTGCAGTGGCTTGTGCATATCAGCCAAAATGACAGTATTGTGGCAGCAGTAACACTCCTTTGGTGGCTGTGCCCAGCACCGCTCAAAGAGCAGGGTGATCTTTCTGTCAGGCAAGAAAGGCCTTTCCCATCCTTGCCCTGAGGGGATGGTGTTGCAAGCAAAGCTTCAGGAGGCATCCAGCTCTTGGGATCTGTGGGCTTGGCAAGGGGTTTGCATTGCTCAGGTGCCTGGGCTTTATCCCTCCCCTGGGGCCAGTGTGAGTATAAGCAGACTTTGGGATCGGGAGGGGTCGATAACGCCCTATCCATTCCCGGGGCCATGGAGTTACGGGAACACCTGAGACAATGAAAACGGACAGCATGAATATGAGGGTTTTTTCCAAATTATTTTCATATTAAAATGGGGAGATGGTTTATTTAGGGTTTGGTTGACTTTTTTTTCAGATAAAAAACCCTCATATCGCCCATGTGAGTGGGAATCTAGATTATTGCTGTGCTTTAGAAAGAAACAGACTCCTGTCCTGTTAGACCCAGGTTTATGGGCGTCCACTCCTTCCGGTGCGCATCCGAGCAGCAACCCTGAGGATTTTGGAGTCTTTATTGAAATTGAGGTTCTATCAGTGCATTTACCAGTGCAAAAGGATTGGTGCTGGCTTCCATTCTCCTTTAGGCAAGGGTTAGAATGTGAGTTATTCAAGTATCGCTACTGCCAGTGTGCTTGTGGTTGGTGTGGTATTTTTTACTGGTGTGACCAAAAACCCGGTGGAAGTTGAGCATACGAAGAATTTGGAGACGGGCTGAGCTGCCCAGATACCCCTTTCCTCAACCAAACTTTGCTGGGGGATGTCTTGGTATCCTCCCTGCATTACAAGGGCATCGTCGTTCTCGGGAAGCGCATGTGGATTGGGATAGTATGAAGCTGATGGGGTGCGAGCTCCACTGCTCACTTCGTGCTTTGATCACTAAACGACTGGGGAGATGGGTTGCGTTTTCTGGCTAGACAGACGGCGCCAAGTTCAAGCTGAGAAGGCCCCAGGCCCTGCTCGCCCCCAGCCTGGCTCTGGCCCCGGTGTGAGGGCTTAGCCTCGGGGATAGGGACTTCTTGATATTGGCCCCCTACGGCTTTTCCCAGGGACGGGAAAGAACGGTGGGGCTTGCAGGCTCTACCCGAGGTTCCTTATCCGTCATCCCTGTCCCGGCCCCGTGGCTGTGGTCTCGGGGCTGGTTTCGGGCATCTGTGCAATGCGGGACCCCGCGAGTGAAACGGGAGCGGTAAAGCCGCGCTGTCAGCGGCACCCGCGGTGTCTTCAGCCGCCCGTTTGCGGGGCTGGGCTGCCCGTGCCCTGCCCGCCAGGGGAGAGGGGCAGCTTTGCACTTCAAGGGGGTCTCCTCGGCCCCGCAGACACGCTGGAGCCAAGGGCTGTAGACATTTGCCAGACGTGTGAACTTTCCTCCTCGCTAGTAGCTGTTATCTGCGCTCGATTCCCACTTTGATGTGTGTTCGCACTTACAAACGACACCTCCCGGGACCGGAGAGCCCATATAAGAGTGGGCCGAGGCCATCGGTTCCCCAGCCCCTCTCCGCCATGAACCAGGCCCAGATCCCTTCGGCAGAGACCAAGCCCCACGGGGTCAGGCCCCACATCTGCTGTGCGCCCCCTCCCCGCGCCCCCACCTCGCTGGGCAGTCCCACCCTCCTGGTCAGAGCCAAGCCCCGACGGGGCAGCCCCCAGTCGGGGCTGCCCGCGGACAGCGAGCCCAGCGCGGCGGAGCGGAGCCGAGACGATCCCCGGGACGTGGCCGAAGCCTGCCCGTCGGAGCCAGGTGGGTGAGGACGAAATGTTAGCAGAGGAGAGAGGGCTGGGGACACGCCGGGATCCAGGCTCCCGTCGGTGCGACGGCCTGGCAGGGCCGAGGGGACGCGGAGGCACTGCCCCAGCCGGGGCAGAGGCCTCACCGCCGCCCCCTTCTCCTCCCGTGCAGCCCCCGAGGGCGGCTGGCTCAGCGCCGACGAGTCCTCGGGCTACGAGAGCGAGAGCGCGGAGCGCGCCGGGGCCGCGGCGGAGGGCGGGACCCGCGGGCGGCAGCGCCGGGCACGCACCGCCTTCACCTCGGAGCAGGTCTGCCGGCTGGAGAAGACCTTCCAGCGCCAGAAGTACCTGGGGGCCACGGAGCGGAGGAAGCTGGCGGCTGCCTTGCAGCTCTCGGAGATCCAGGTTAGTTCCCCAGGAAGCGGATCCTTCCCGGCTCCGTCGGGGCCGAGGTCGGCGGTTCCGTATCGGTCTTTGCTGCGGTGGAGAGACGTAGCGCTCTTCTGTTGAGTTTTAGCAGGGATTGTGGGATCCTTCGGGGATTAACGAGTTACCACTCCGGGAAATTTGCGTCACTTTCTACCGGGAAGTTATCAAGGTTTTTTTATTTCTTAACGAGGTAAACTGTCCTGGATACACAGCGATCTGCGGAGGCCACGCAGAGCTCATGTCTGGTCTTATAGACTCTTAAGTGATTCATGTAGAATCCCTGAACTCAGCCACTTCTTCCTCTACATATCCCGCAGGTCCTGTGCCCTCAGTTGTAGGGCAAAATCATCGGTCAAGCTGTGTCAATTCCATCTGAAGTAAAATGGCAAAAGCAGCTGAGATACTGTTGTTCATAGTTTGTACGTTACCTTTAGGCAAAGTCCCTGATTTGTCTCTTGCATCCCCCTTTCTCCTTTCTGTTGCTTAGATCAAGACCTGGTTTCAGAACCGGAGGATGAAACTGAAGAGACAGATACAGGACCACCAGCACAGCCTCGTGTCTCCTGTTCCACTCTACGCCTACACCTCGGGGCCCTCACCAGCTCTGTTTCAGGATGGTCCCCACTACTCCTTTGCACCCCAGCACCAGAGACTCCTGCCTTTTGCCCCGATGCCTGCTGTGCAGTTCAGCTTCTCCTTTCCCAGATACGATGCATCGCAAAGCACCTACCACTTAATGGCAAATGAACTGCCGTACTACCACCAACACTTTCTTCCTCATCCTTCTTTCCATCCAGTTCTTCAGAACAAAATGGACAAACAATGCCACTCTGTATATGCATTATAGGGAAAAAGCAAAGGGGAAAACTGTTTTATACTGTAATGTATTTCATGCTCAGAATTTCTTGCCTGATTTGGAAGAATGTCTTTATTATTTTAAGTTAAATGTGAAAAAAAAAAATTTTATATTTGATAATTAATATTAAAATATTAATAAAGTTAGTCTGAAATGTGTTAGGTAGATGGTTTTCATTGCACATTCCCAGTTTTTCATAAATGTGTATATATATAAATAAAATCTGAACAGATTTATATGTGTCAACTCTATAAAGGTTGCATTTGTGCAATGTAAACTGCAATGATCAGTTGTCCTCCTGTAAAAGTAATAGGTTTAGATGTTTTAATACATTTTGTCTGACTTTCCTACCCTCCCACCGAGATAGTCTGTCTGCAGTTAAGTGTTTGGTAACCTGGATGGAGGCAACTATACCCAGTTGCACTGCATTGTGCTTTTGTCTAAGTGCATCCTCCAGGAGGAAGGCTAAGTTATTGGTGAGTTTTGTTTCTGGATATAAATCAAATATTACAAGTCCAATCCTATCTTCCATGTGAAGTCAGCAGCTGTATTAATCAATATTTATGCAGTCAGTATGTCTTTAAACGGGAATTAAACACATTAGGCCTTCATTATGGAATTTTAAACCTTTACAATTGCCAAAACAAACACTAAGTAAAAAATTTTTGGGTGTAATTGTGTCTGGTTCAAAGCCATATCATCTGAATGGGATTGTAACCTGAAAATTTGGCCTTTGTCTCACCTCTAAATGCCAATTGTAACTGCATATTTTGCAATTTGCACTTTTTTAGTAAATTGAGCTGTTCCCTTTAAGCATGTAGAGGGTTCAAGTTTTGGGTTAGTGATCCTGAAATTTGTTATGTTGGCGTGGTTTTTTTGGTTTTTGGGGTGGTTTTTGTTGGTTTGGGTTTTTTTTTTT